>JAGFNQ010003580.1:206217-277747 GCA_024364735.1 Boesenbergia rotunda
GCACAGAAAGGTGTTGAATCGATTTAGCAATCGATTAAGATTGTTCTTAATCGATTGACTAATCGATTAAGCTTTAAAAAATTGTCGTTGAACGGCTAAGTCTGACATGGTAATCGATCGGGCAATCGATTAGGAAACCCTAGGTGTCGGGTATATAGGATTTGCATGTAGGTTTGAAGCGGGATTGCTTGCGCAGCTTCCTCCTCCTTCATCGCCATTTCAAGTGAGGCTTTGAAGCTTAGTGCTGGTGCATTCCCAAGGATCAAGAGGCGATTCCAAGCTTTAAGATAGCAAGAAAAGTAAAGAGAGCTCAGTTGTGTAAATCTTGTAAGATTTCTTTTGTATTTGCTTGGATTCTTGTTGTATCTTCTTGAAAGCTTGTAAGAGGTTTCTCCACCTCAAGAAGGAAATCTTTCATAGTGTATGAGAGAGTGAGGAGAGTGGACCCTTCGATTAGTCACCTCAAGGAGGTGGATACCAAGTAAAATCGAGGTGTTAGTATTGCTAAAGTCTTCCGCCGCATCAAATCTACAACGAGTAAAGATCGGAGCTAATCACCCCCTCTAGCTCTCCTACCGGTCCTAACAGAAGATACTCAACCCATTCCTTACAAGGGTTGAGCTGGATTATACGCCCAACAACAGTCAGCATCCCAATGGAACCGACAGAGGTCAATAGCAGGAGTTTGATGGATGGCAAGATATCTCTTAGTTTTAGCAACTACAGAGCTACCAGAAGAATTGACCCCCCCCCCTAATATAATCCCAAGGACGATGAAAATGAAGAACCATTCCATACATTGACAGTCCTTGTTGAAGCGGACCATGGAGTTTTTATTGACCTTCTAGATCCAATACTGCCTGAAGAAAAGCTGGATATCTACCCGAACGTGCTGGTACATCTGCTTTCACCTAATGCTATACTTCCTAAACGACAAAGTCCTAGTGTTATAGGTTATGACTTAGCAGCTAACGAAGATTGTATAATACCAACAAGAGGATGCATACTAATTCCTACTGGCGTCCGAATGGAGATACCCTGGGGCAGCTACGATCGTATTGCCCCCAAATCTAAAGTTGCATTCAGATTAGGCCTGGATATAGCCGCTGGAGTCATAGACACAGACTATAGAGGTGAAATAATCATTCTCATATTTAATCACACTGACTCCAATGTTGCAGTTCCACAGGGCACTTGTATTGTCCACATCATATTTGAAAGGATACTCCTACGAGAACTACTGGTAGTCTGAAACCTGGGGATTTCACAAAGAGGGGCTAGAGGCTTCGGCTCCACCGACACTCCTAACATAAGTCGGTTATCAATTGATCCAGAGATTCGTCCAACCTTAATTGAGGTAACTCAACAACCAACCCTAACACAAGAGCTTTTTCATATTTTAATTCCAAAACCTAAGCCAGAAGCACCAACACCGCCACCTAGGAAGAATTATATCGCGTTGGAGAAGTTGGAAAGGCGATGCGCGCTAAAAGGGAAGCATGTAGTGTCAGTTTTTACTGAACACTTAGATCAAAAAAATCTATTGGAAGACCATGCAGAGGATACAAGCCCAAGGGCCTCTGTGTTGGATCGAGAAAATCGATAGAGGGGGGGGGTGAATATCGGTAATCGTTCGGATTTTCGTAAAGAGCACGTACGGAGCGGAAATAAAATAAAAACAATCACAGCACAAAGACACAGTCGATTTACTTGGTTCGGAGCCTGTGTCGACTCCTACTCCAAGGCCCACGGTCGTTGACCATTTACTTTGGGCAATTCTATATACGCGCAAAACAGTTTACAATAATTTATTACAAATAAGTGCACTAACAATAATAATAAAAAAATTCGATCTTCGTTACCGACGTCCGGAGTGGATTGACTCTTTCGGGGTAGCGGGACATCGTCGGCTCGAGTTGGAGTATTTTCGGAGCAAGGCACGAGTGTAGAAGATCTTTGGGGCGTTGAGGGAACTGATGCTTGGAAGCCTTGGTCGAGGGCCCTTTATATAGGGCCTGGTGGCGCCCGGGATGTCGGGGGCGCCCCCCACGTGGCCTTTGATCCGCAGAGCTCTCGGTCAACGTCTATCCTCTGGATCCGCTTTGACCGGGGCGCCTGGAGCGCTCGGGGCGCCCGGATTGACAGGGTCAAAGTTCTATCTCCTTGGCTTCGAGGGGTTCTGGTTCGAGGGTTGCGCATGGGGGCGCCCGCAGCGCAGGGGGCGCCCGGGAGCAACGGGGGCGCCCGACCCAGCAACTGTTCGAACCCCTTTTACTTGACTTTGTTTTGTATGCACCTTGGGGGCGCCCGGGACACTCCGGGCGCCCTACTCAGTCATTGCCTCTCTCCTTTGAGGCTTTCTGAGCTGCAGACACACGTTCCTTCGGTCCTGCATCCAGGGTTAGTCCAAAACACAATAACATAATAAATTATTAGATTATACAGCCTTAGCTGTCTTGGTTCTGACTTTGGTCTCCAAAATGGAGCCCTAGGTCGAACCGACGCCTACTGTTCCCTCGACGGGGAACGCGTCCTCACCTACTCCTCTCGGGAGAATTTACCTGATGCCAACCGTTCCTCGGGTTGGACTTTTTCCTGACGGTCCTTTGTCAGCTCTTGGATGCCGAGCTGTCCTTCGCTCGGTGCCTAGCATTCCTTCGCTAGGGCTTTAGTTCCAGACTGTCCTTCGCCTGGCGCCTAGCAGTCCTTCGCTAGGGCTTTGACCCTGGCATTCCTTTGCCAGTGCCTAGCATTCCTTCGCTAGGTCTTTTTACCCTGGCATTCCTTCGCCAGTGCCTAGCAGTCCTTCGCTAGGGCTTTTCCTGCACACTAGAGTAACTTGTTAGAAAACAAGTAAGACTTAACTTTTGAGCTATGCTGCCATTATCAAAACACAGGTTTGACTTAGGTGCATTCTGCACCAACAATCTCCCCCTTTTTGATTTATGGCAACCCTAGTTCAAAAAGTTAAGTTTAAGCAAACATGAAAAAAGGTTTTAACTTTTGTTCCCTCCCCCTGGAAGGAATCTCCCCCTAGATTTTTCAAAAATTCGTGGGAAAAAACTTTACTCGTACTTTGAAAACTTACGTTTTAGTTACTTAGAAATCTTTTACTAACTTAAGTTAAAAGTACATAAGAAAGTTTTTGAAGCATGATTTTTGAGTACTTTGAGGTCTTTAAGTTTTTAAGGTACTCAAAAGTTTTGAAAGTGTTAGCTTAAGTACTTAGTAGGATTTAAAAAGCTTAAGTACTTAGTAAGATTTAAAAGGCTTAAGTACTTAGTAAGATTTAAAAAGCTTAAGTACTTAGTAAGATTTAAAAAGCTTAAGTACTTAGTAAGATTTAAAAAGCTTAAGTACTTAGTAAGATTTAAAAAGCTTAAGTAAAAATTTTGAAAGCTTTTAAGAACTTAAGTAATTTGACAAACTTAAGTTAGAAAATTTTGAAAGGCTTGAATAAAGAAAAATTTTGAAACCCTTTTGAATAAAGCAAAAAAATTTTTTGAAACCCTTTGAATAAAGAAAATTAATTTTTGAAAACATTTTGAATAAGTAAAATTAATTTTTGAAAAACTTTTTGAGAAACTACAATTAATTTTACTCTCTCCTTTCCTATCTCTCCCCCTTTGCCATATATCAAAATAGATAATTATAGCAGAAATAAGAATGCATAAAGGAAATAATTAAGATTTTGTTGTACTGAACCAATTCATAATTAGACTTAAACTAAATCAGTTAATTTTCTTTGTAGGGACCTGTCTAACCCAATTAGCTACTTACTAACTGTTATAAACAGTAGTTTTTGCTAGGGTTAGTCAAGTTAAGTGTTTCTATTCAAGTTAGATTTTCTAAACTTGACACTCAACTTGATTGCTGTGTAAGTTGTATTTAGTGCCCCAATTACTGCAGATGCACTGACTTAAAGCATCTTGAATTAAGGCAAAGACCTAAGCATCTCAACCCTTTCTAGGTTATCAATCAAAAGTACCCTAAGGTGCTTGTGAGATGTTGGCTTCTAAGTCTATAGGTGCATGCAGTTCTAGAGTTAGGGCCTAGGCTAAGTCCATTTTCGAAAAAAAAACCTTAATTTTTAAAAGGGGTAGTTTTAAAAATAAAACTAAGTGAAAAAATGAAAATTGATTTTGAAATTAAGTAAAACAATTTTTTTTTAATTTTAAATCAAGTAGAGCAAGAAAAGAAAAAAATTAGTCTATTCTACAGAACACAATTCTAACAAAAAAAAATACTTATAAACTGGTCAACAGGTAATAAAGCAGGTACTTGATAGCCCAAATATACTAGATTAAATTGTCACAAAAGTGTGGGCTTATCAGATTTAAATGTGAATGAAATGCTGGAAACCCTTTTACAATCAAAAGTATGAAAATGTAATATAGGGGCCACAGGTCGTATTTTTCTCGGGGCTAGTTGTCGTGCTTGATTCAAACTTGTAGTTATGTGTCGTTTTTGGGTTTCAAACAAATAAATGGATTTCGGTTTGTAATTGAAAATGAAATTGCAATGGAAAAATAGAAACCTTGATTTAATAAACTAAACAAGAAAATTGGCACTAAAAAAAAACTCAACCAATGGAAACTTGCTCAAGCACTTACAAAGTTTTTCTTGGGAACTAATTTCTGATTTCGAAACACAAAACGGAATGCTATGAAATGAAATAAAGGCAGGGATGGGAGTTTTCGAAAATCAATAGGCTAACACAATTAATAGCATGCAAAATTAGAACTCAACCAAGCAATTGCTACTCAACTAGCTAAAGTGTTTTGGAACCCAACCACTGCCAACCAAATTCAGATATGAGTGAGTGTAACTTATTGTTTTCAACACAATCATATGCCACAAAGGAAGCAAGCTAAATTTGAATGCAAGAGGGTTAAGGCAGTTGGCACGCAAGGGAAGAGATAAGTAATCTTTTGTGCCAAAAACTAACTCCAACCTTATGAAATAAGTAAAGTTTAAGCTCAACTGTTTCAACTGAGTGATTCAATTGGAAAACAATGGAATTGAGAAAGAACTAAGCAAGATTAAGGTAAGAAATCGAAACTGAGATCAAAACCAGAGAAACAAAGTAAATTCAGAAATGAAAAGAGCTGAAATTTTAGATGCAAATTGAAAAGGAGAAGCTACTGATTTTTCTGTTTTTTGCAATAGCTTAAAGGCTGAGCTAGCTAACACAACTTGAATACAAGTAACTAATCTAGGGGCAAGGAAGTTTAGCTAGCAATTACGTAACAGACTTTAATGAAAAAGAACTGAAAATTCTGATAAACAGCAACTACATTGGCACGCAGCAAATTAAATTGGCACGCAGCAAATTAAATTGGCACGCAGCAATTTGACTAAGAACTAAACTGAAATTTGAGCTATTCATTCACTAAACAAGTTCCTATATTACTCTACTTGCGGAATTAGAGTTAAATTACAACTAAGAACTTGAAATCGTAACTTTCAGTAGCTGAACATGAAATTCAGAACAGAACAGTGCAGAAAATGAAAATTACAGCTAAACTAAAATTAAACTAAGGAAAACTACTCCTCGATTCCTTCTTCAGCTCAGGTACTCCTTGGTTGTCAAGCAAGGGAGAGCATCGGACTCGCAAACTCAGCAAATCGTGGGGAAAACTCCATCTACGATTGATTCAAGTTCAGATTGCATCATTTCTGAAATTTCCACTCGGAATCTTCATTTCGGCCGCTTCGGTGTGCGAAGATGGATGGATGATGATCTAAACTCTCTAGGGAACCCCTCTAGATAGCTCAGTTGGAATGAAATCGAGCATAGCCGATCCAAAGATGCCAAGTGACCAGAACTGCGGAAACCTCTCAACAGCACTGTATATTGAGCAAATCTGATCCGGAAACTCCACTGATGGCTTCCTCGACGACCTAGCACTAGCTCTGAATCAAGAATCGAGTGATCACGCCTTCGGATGAAGAGAAAAACTCAAGAACACGAAGAACACACGGAAGGAAGACACTGTAGCGGCGAAGACGCGATGGGGAAGAGCTGCGGCAAAATTTCCTTAAGTAATTAAGCATGGACGGTCCAGATTGATTTGCTTCAATCCAACGGCTGATCTTGGTCTGATTTGAGCCAAACTTTGATGATGATGATCTGGGGTCAGGATCTGCCTCGTGGTAGCTCGGATCCTCCAGATTTGCAACGGATGGTCCAGATCAAGCTAATCTTTGAATGGATGATCTAGAGCTCTCCAAGCTTGATCCAACGGTTGATTGAGCTCTGATTGTGATGAAACCTTCAGATCTTGATCAGGGTGCTTGATCAACCCTAGCCCTAGCTCGGATTGCTTCAGATCATTCCGGATGGCTCAGATCTAGCCGCTTTCGAATCGAACGACCCAGATTTAATCGTGATCTTGATAATCTGAACCGGTCACTTCCGACTCGAGTTTGACCCAATATGCCCTAGGTCCTTGAACCTTTGATGCCTACAAAAATAAATCCAGAATTTAGTGGCCAAAATAATCCAAAAATTTGCATAATTGCAATTAAGTCCAAAATAAAGGTAAGTTCTAAAACCTAGGGCAATTTCACAATTTTGGCAATAAAAACATAGGTCAAACATGGATTTTAGCAGCTCAAATAATCAATAAAATAATATTTATCAACTCCCCCACACTTGAGCTTGAGCGTCTCGCGAAAATAGTAAATATGTATCCCTTAGGCTTTCTTAAGCATAATTAGAAACAAATGAAAAGAAATTACCTAGGGTTGTCAATTCTCATAAATCTAAGCACTATGGACTAGTATCTTGTCCTTAAATCAACAACTTAGCCTTTTCATCTATCATGAGTCATTGAGATGAATCTAACTCATAGCCTCTCAAGGAAAATTTTGGTGGCTCTTTCCTTAAATTCTAACTTGATGATGGAAGTGGAGCTCACTCAAACACATATGATTCTTGCACTACCATAGGCTTGCTTATTATCTACTCTCCACCATTAGTCATGATTAGGATCAACATCTATAAAAACAAAGAAAAACATATAAAATGGTAAGGAGTGAAATAAAAGCTAAGGAAATGGAAAAATTGGTAAAGTGGAAGACTTGAGTGCTTGAGGATGTTTCCAATGCACTTTGCTTCTCTTATCAGTCCCCTAGTGAATTCCAAAGTTTGATGGAGTTAAACTTAACTAATTTCTTTGCTTTGGATGAAAAACTCTTCTTTAGTCTAATGTGCCAAGTCTCCTCCTTGCGTGCCATTTGGATCTTTCTCTTTTCTCCTCATCAAATCTTTTTCTTTTCTTTCTTCCTAGTAAAGCTCAGAATGTATTGATGCAAAGCTTGGATTTGGATGAGGTCAATCCCATTTTCTTCATGTTGCCGAAGTTCTAATTTTTGTGCCAACTCTATCTTTGTTCTCTTCTCTCTTTTTTTTTATTTCTGCTCTTTAAGCTTCTCATGTATTTTTTTTTCTTTTCTTTTCTTTCACTGGCCTGAAGAGAACATCCACGCAGCAACAATTTCATTTGTGTCTGATCAGCATTGGACGAAATTAATACTGAGTTCACTTAATTAATACCCTAAGCACACCAAGTTCAGTCCCTTGCTTTCCTTTAACATTTCTAAGTTAAATCAGTTTCTCACAGTTTGTTTCGAGTTTCAACTCCATGGCATCCATCTCCATTTTCTGATTCCTTCAAACACTTAGCTTCAAGTAGTATTTGCTTCAAATGATAATAGAAAACTCAATAGTTCCACTCAAAATTCAAATCAACACATGACATTTCAGCCCCTTGCCTTAACTACTTTTCCATTTCTTTCTCCTCAGCAGCTTCTAGCATCCACTGTTTCAATCTCAGATCTGAAGTTGAATGTGCACCTCCAACTTCAGATACAATTTGCACTTAATATCTTGCTTAGCAGCTTCTCAAAATTCAGATTATAATGCATTGCAGCTCAGATTTGGCAGTATCAGCAAATTTCCAGTCTTCACTCAGCTTTTTCTCAGCTTCACTGCAACTTCTTAATGCTGTAAAGCTGCATTGGCACTCCCTCACTGCTTCCAAAATCAAAATTGTAATTCGATATGATAATAAACTGTGTCTTGGTGCAGAAATTTGATTTGATCTTCTATGGGTTCTCTTCCTGAATTTTTCAGGACCTTGCTCAGTCTTGCATTGAATTCAGTTTGTTTAACTTCAATAGGTCCAAATTCAACACTTGGCAGCAACTTTTTCAGGCTGTTCAGATTTCTTCATCCTTCTTAATCAGTCTTCATGCAGAATTTACAGCCTTAAAAATTTAAATCCAGCTCAACTTGATACTAACTGCACAAACAAGTATTGCTGATTTCATCTTTTGCTTGCTCTCAGTCTATGCTCAGCCTTTCAAACATCTGATTTCTGTACAGCAGTAGCATCAAATGGATCATCATTCTCAGCTTCTTTCGAATTCTGAACAGCTGATTTCAGACCTTATATGCTTTAGCAATTTCACAGCCAATCAGATTCATCTGATTTCATCAAATGGTTCTTTTTCTTCTTTTTCAGCTTTTGTTCCACTCTCAATTCAAATCATCTTCAGCTTGTTCTTAGCTGCAATCCATTCCATTCCATATTAGGAATTTAGGTTCTATCCTCAACAATTCACAGGTTCCAGAAATATGCTCCCCAATAGATTAATTCAGCCTCACAATTATTCCTTCAATGATTCAAATCAGCTCCAAGTTGATTTGTTCAGCATGCAATCCCATTCCACAGCAGGGTGACTTTGGCACAGTAGTTTGTATCATTTCAACTCAGCTTCAACTCAGCTTCTTCTCAGATTTCATCAGCCTCCAAATTCCAGCACTCGGCACAGCAGTAATTTCAGCTTCAAGTTAATCAATTTCTGCACATTTTAACTTGGCATAGATTTCTTCCTTTGTTTTCTCAGCTTCACCTTGGCACAGAATTCTGCAATCTTTTGATTTTCTCAGCCTTTGCTCAATTCCTCTCAGTCTTAATTTAGATTAGGTTCAGCTACTTCAAATTCAGATTTTTCAGCTTCTTTTTAACTTTCTCAGCCTTTGCTCAATCTTCCTCATTTTTAATTCAACTCGGCACATATACCTCCTTAGATCTTCTTTGCGTGCCACTTGGGTCTTCAACATGCAATGAAGAATCTCAAACTCCAATTTCTTCCACCTCTCTTGAATCATTCTTGACACCAAACATCACTCACTTGGCACATGAAAATTTTTTTTTTCGATTTGAAATGCATCCTTGATACAAATTGTTTCCAAATCACCAATCACTCCCCCACACTTAAATCTTTGTCCGTCTCGGGCAAAATAGCATCAAGAAAACATCCCAAGCAAACAAATCCATAGAAAAATTATGGTTAGGATTAGCAATAAGGAAAGGTAAATAGAATAGACATGATTTTTGCCAAAATTGAATTGGAAAGGTAAATAAAATAATTAGTCCCTATAGATGTGATCCAACCATTGAAATATGATTTTGAAAGAACCTAAGCAAGTTCTAGAATACAATAACATATGTGTATCACAAAATAAGGCTAATCTCACTAGGTAAAAATAATCCATCTCAAATCCTCAATTAAGAGTCTAAAGCAAAATCGTACTCAAGCATCCAAGATTTCGTCCATGAACTCAAACCCTAAGTTTTGACAACCAAATTTAATTTATTTTCAAAAGACTCTAAAATGACAATAAGAAAACCTAGAGGGATACATTTATTCCTAATCATGCAAGAAAAAGTGCTAAAACACAAAACATGGTATTTACAATGATTTTATTCATGTCATGTTATTCTACTCACTTGTTTATTAACAAGAACTCATTTTAAGAGTGAAAACATGCAATAAAGGAAAAGGCAACAAAAATCAAACTCCCTTTTTATTTCTGGCGGTCGGAGTGTGTCAAGAAAAAGCCTCCACCGTGGTAGTGGAGGAGTCTGGGTGTGCGAAAGAGCTTGTTCCCTTTGTTCAACTTCACTGTGCATCGCTCCCCCACACCTGGACTTAACTGCAACCTGTTCAGGTGGACGAAGATTATTTAAATACAAGACCCATGTAAGAGGTAGAGTGTTTTGAATTAAAGTAAAATCATCTCCTCCCTCTTTATTCTTTTTGAAACACCCTCCAGGGGGTTTTAGCCTGTTCAGATGAAGCTCCCACTCCAGAAGTCTTCTGGGCCCTGCAAAATCCTGTAATACCCCTCTCAAGCGTGCAGGGTAAGAAAGAAATAAAATAATATCAGTCTTTGCATAAAATATATCCAAAAGTGCATCACATCCAATAAAATCAATTTTAGGCAACTCAAAAAATTTTTCACAATGAATACCTATCCAAGATGCATCAAGAAACTTATCATAATCAATGAAATCAATTTTGGATGCTTCAATGAAATTTTCACAATTATTTTCCACACATGATATATCAAGAATTCTATCGCAGCCAATAAAATTAATTTGTGGTACCTCTCTTGATGTGTCCAAAAAGATAAAAGAAATACTCACCTGATCGCGCTGAAAAGTACCTGGAGGTTCCACAATGATAGATGTGTCCATAGCTCCCTCCTGGTCAAGTATAGAGTCCATATTTGGTTCAAGTTCTAGTAAGCACTCAACTGGAATAAGTGATCCTTGGGGCTTTGTGCAATCTCTTACACTTTGCGGAAATGGTGGTGGTCCCTGGGGCTCTATGCAATCCCCTACACCTAGAAAAGTCTCTCCTGCTGGAAGTATGTCTGAAATATCTTCTGAAAAATCCTCAGTCTCAGCAGTAAATAACCTCTCAGCCTCCTCTGAATACATAGCTCGTCCAGAAAAATCGGGTAAAAATCCCTCAGCCTCTAACTCTGTCTGCTCCAGCTCATCAAGAATATCCACGCTCCTGATGGAGTGATCCTCCCTCGGATGCTTCATAGCATCGAAAAGGCTAAACTGGACTACTGTGTCTCCCACCTCCATCGAGAGTGTGCCAGCATAAACATCAATCTTCGTTTTGGCAGTCTTCAGAAAAGGCCTCCCAAGGATAAGTGGAGATCTACGTGCAAGATACTCTCCCTCCATGTCTAGAATGTAGAAGTCCGCAGGGAAAATCAGCTCTTTCACTTTAACCAATACATCTTCAATAACCCCTGCTGGGCGGGTCTGGCTTCTGTCTGCAAGCTGAATCACAACTCCCGTGGGCTGTAGAGGATCAATACCAAGCATCTGGAAGACTGTCCTGGGCATGACATTAATAGAAGCTCCTAAATCAAGCATAGCATCATGTAGTGTGGTGCTTCCTATCTCACAAGATACAGTGAACATGCCAGGGTCTTCACATTTCTGAGGGATGGTATGGATAAGTGATGAAACATTCTTCCCCATGCTGACTAACTCATTTTCCTTAAGCTTCTTCTTATGAATACAAAGATCTTTCAAAAATTTTGCGTACTTAGGAACATGTTTAATCATCGTCAGCAAGGGTACATTAATTTCAACTTTACTAAAAAGTTTCACCAACTCATTATACTCTTTTGCTTTCTCCTCCTCCACATGTCTTTTGGTTGGAGTTCTCCCTTGTGGAAAAGGCAAAGGAACCCTAAAATCATCAATTTTGGCCGGAGGTAAAGATGCTGAATTCTGCCCTGCTGCCCTTTGCGTAGTGGCTGCTGTCCCTTGTGTCTCGGCGCTGATTTCTTCTCCGTTTGCCACCAAATTTGGAGGGTTGCCTGAGGAAGGAGTTGGGAACGGCCTAGGGGTGGAATCAGTTGAATTTGAAGTCATTTCATTACTGTTTTGGGCTGGAATTGAAGTCGCTGTCCGATTTTCCAAAAAATCTGCTCTTGGACTCTTTGGAGATGAGGTGACCTTCCCACTCCTCAAATAAATAGCACTCACGTTTCCTTTAGGATTCGGAATAGCTTGAGAAGGAAGTTGGCTTGATCCTTGAGCTTGATTTTGGTTAATTCCACTAGCCAATTGCCCTATTTGCCTCTCAACGTTTTGTTGGTGTTGTTGTAAAACTTGTTGTTGTTGTTGTTGCCAAGCTTGCTGTTGTTGCATCATTTGTTGAAACATTTCCTCAACCCTCTGTTGGGGTACATTTCCTCCACTTGAATTCCCATAATTTCCTTGGTTAGCGAAGCTCCTTGATTGATTTTGAAAGGATGAAGTAGGCTGAAAGTTTTGAGCTTGCTGTATTCCTTGAAAACCTGGATTTTGGGGCTGATAAGAGGACTGATTGGGCTGTTGATAGGGCTGATTAAATGGCTGATATGCTTGGAAACTTTGCTGGGCGTTGTGACCTTGAAAGTTCTAATTTTGAGTTGGAAAATTAGGTGATGAGGACTGAAAATTCTGACTTGGACATCCTTGATTGTAGGGCTAGAAATTTTGATTCAAGGGCTGTGTGGGCTGAAAATTTTGTTGGTTTTGAGCTGGAAAAGCTGGAAATGATTGAATGCCTTGCTGCCCTTGATTAAATTGCTGGAATTGAGGTTCGAAATGCTGAAATGGTTGCTGAAAATGTTGAGAATTATGCTGAAACGGGGGCTGAAAATTCTGGTTTGATGGCTGAAATTGTTGCTGATTGATCTGAGTTTGCTGTGACTGCTGGAAGTTCGGTAGATTCTACTGTGATGACTGAGTTTGAGGCTCTTGTTGGCAGAAAGCATTCCCATACCTCAAGTTAGGATGATTCCTCCAACCGGGGTTATAAGTAGAGGAATACGGATTGTTTCTTGCTGGAAATTGTCCTCTTACTAATGCTGCTACTGTTTCATCCTATTGGAGGGTGGGGCACGAGTCTGAGGTGTGCTCTAGACTAAAGCAAATGCCACACACACTTATCATTTGACTTGACTGTGGAGGTACTGAAGGAGTTGAGCCTTGATTTGCATTGCTAACCTTCAACTCCTTAAGAAGTGATGTGATCTCTGCAAATCTCTTGTCATAATGATCAATAGGCACTGCCTGAACTTCACCCACCCCTCTGGTGGTCAAGGCTCTGCCTCCAAATTGTTGGGAATTCTCAGCCATATTAGAAATTAACTCCCTAGCTTGCATTGGTGACTTGTTCACTAGGGCCCCTCCAGCTGCAGCATCTATCAGGACTCTATCCATCTGCAGCAGTCCCTCATAAAAATATTGAATCAATAATTGCTCACTGATTTGATGCTGGGGGCAACTTGAACACAACTTGTTAAATCTTTCCCAGTAATCATATAGTGTTTCGCCCACCACTTGCTGAATCCCACAGATACTTTTTCTGATTATAGCTGTGCGGGAAGCTGGGAAATACTTCTCCAAAAATGCCTTCTTCATAGCGATCCAACTAGACACGTGTCCTGTAGGCAGATAATAGAACCAGTCTTTGGCTGCTCCTGTCAATGTGAAGGGGAAAGCTCTCAGCTTGATGTCTTCTTCAGAAATGCCCTGAGGCTTCATAGTAGAGCACACCACATGGAATTCGTGCAAGTGTCTGTTTGGATCCTCCCCAATAAACCCTGAAACTTTGGCAACAAATTGATAAGTCCCGATCTTAACTCAAAACTTTCCCCCAGCTCTGGATAAGCTATGCTGGAGTACTGAAATGCAGCGTCAGGTGCTGCAAGCTCCTTCATGGTTCTCTGGTGGTCTGCCATGTCAATGCCTGAGTGAGTGGAGATAGTCTGAATAGGAGGGATATCTGTAGTCTCAGAAAGAATGGCCTGGCTCCTCCTGACTCTGAAAGTCCTCTCAATCTCAGGATCGAAATCTTCTAATTCAGTACCTAAAGACCTAGTCATACAAACAAAATACATCACAGTAAAAGTGGATAAAGAGATAAACAAATAGAATCAACTCAAAAGATATAACAATAAGCACAAAAATAAATCAAGAATGATATGAAATAAGTGCACAAGCAAAAATCAAACAAGTCAACTAACAGGTCCCCGGCAACGGCGCCAAAAATTTGATAGCCCAAATATACTAGATTAAATTGTCACAAAAGTGTGGGCTTATCAGATTTAAATGTGAATGAAATGCTGGAAACCCTTTTACAATCAAAAGTATGAAAATGTAATATAGGGGCCACAGGTCGTATTTTTCTCGGGGCTAGTTGTCGTGCTTGATTCAAACTTGTAGTTATGTGTCGTTTTTGGGTTTCAAACAAATAAATAGATTTCGGTTTGTAATTGAAAATGAAATTGCAATGGAAAAATAGAAACCTTGATTTAATAAACTAAACAAGAAAATTGGCACTAAAAAAAAACTCAACCAATGGAAACTTGCTCAAGCACTTACAAAGTTTTTCTTGGGAACTAATTTCTGATTTCGAAACACAAAATGGAATGCTATGCAATGAAATAAAGGCAGGGATGGGAGTTTTCGAAAATCAATAGGCTAACACAATTAATAGCATGCAAAATTAGAACTCAACCAAGCAATTGCTACTCAACTAGCTAAAGTGTTTTGGAACCCAACCACTGCCAACCAAATTCAGATATGAGTGAGTGTAACTTATTGTTTTCAACACAATCATATGCCACAAAGGAAGCAAGCTAAATTCGAATGCAAGAGGGTTAAGGCAGTTGGCACGCAAGGGAAGAGATAAGTAATCTTTTGTGCCAAAAACTAACTCCAACCTTATGAAATAAGTAAAGTTTAAGCTCAACTATTTCAACTGAGTGATTCAATTGGAAAACAATGGAATTGAGAAAGAACTAAGAAAGATTAAGGTAAGAAATCGAAACTGAGATCAAAACCAGAGAAACAAAGTTAATTCAGAAATGAAAAGAGCTGAAATTTTAGATGCAAATTGAAAAGGAGAAGCTACTGATTTTTCTATTTTTTGCAATAGCTTAAAGGTTGAGCTAGCTAACACAACTTGAATACAAGTAACTAATCTAGTGGCAAGGAAGTTTAGCTAGCAATTACTTAACATACTTTAATGAAAAAGAATTGAAAATTCTGATAAACAGCAACTACATTGGCACGCAGCAATTTGACTAAGAACTAAACTGAAATTTGAGCTATTCATTCACTAAACAAGTTCCTATATTACTCTACTTGCGGAATTAGAGTTAAATTACAGCTAAGAACTTGAAATCGTAACTTTCAGTAGCTGAACATGAAATTCAGAATAGAACAGTGCAGAAAATGAAAATTACAGCTAAACTAAAATTAAACTAAGGAAAACTACTCCTCGATTCCTTCTTCAGCTCAGGTACTCCTTGGTTGTCAAGCAAGGGAGAGAATCGGACCCGCAAACTCAACAAATCATGGGGAAAACTCCATCTGCGATTGATTCAAGTTCAGATTGCATCATTTCTGAAATTTCCACTCGGAATCTTCATTTCGGCTGCTTCGGTGTGCAAAGATGGATGGATGATGATCTAAACTCTCTAGGGAACCCCTCTAGATAGCTCAGTTGGAATGAAATTGAGCATAGCCGATCCAAAGATGCCAAGTGACCAGAACTGCGGAAACCTCTCAACAGCACTGTATATTGAGCAAATCTGATCCGGAAACTCCACTGATGGCTTCCTCGACAACCTAGCACTAGCTCTGAATCAAGAACCAAGTGATCACGCCTTCGGATGAAGAGAAAAACTCAAGAACACGAAGAACACATGGAAGGAAGACACTGTAGCGGCGAAGACGCGATGGGGAAGAGCTGCGGCAAAATTTCCTTAAGTAATTAAGCATGGACGGTCCAGATTGATTTGCTTCAATCCAACGGCTGATCTTAGTCCGATTTGAGCCAAACTTTGATGATGATGATCTGGGGTCAGGATCTGCCTCGTGGTAGCTCGGATCCTCCAGATTTGCAATGGATGGTCCAGATCAAGCTAATCTTTGAATGGATGATTTAGAGCTCTCCAAGCTTGATCCAACGGTTGATTGAGCTCTGATTATGATGAAACCTTCAGATCTTGATCAGGGTGCTTGATCAACCCTAGCCCTAGCTCGGATTGCTTCAGATCATTCCGGATGGCTCAGATCTAGCCGCTTTCGAATCGAACGACCCAGATTTAATCGTGATCTTGATAATCTGAACCGGTCACTTCCGACTCGAGTTTGACCCAATATGCCCTAGGTCCTTGAACCTTTGATGCCTACAAAAATAAATCAAGAATTTAGTGGCCAAAATAATCCAAAAATTTGCATAATTACAATTAAGTCCAAAATAAAGGTAAGTTCTAAAACCTAGGGCAATTTCACAATTTTGGCAATAAAAACATAGGTCAAACATGGATTTTAGCAGCTCAAATAATCAATAAAATAATATTTATCAGTACTCAAGGTTCAAACACAGTCAAACAAGTCAAACACAAGTCAACCCTACTGAGTAGGGTCAGTCAAATAGGTACAATGCTAAGTGAATCTAAGACAAAGGACCGGGATGATCAGACGGGCCAGGCTGCCATGCATCAAATCGTGCCATCATCTCAATGAATCGTGCGTCAGCCACTTCTCGATCGGCTCGACGAGCTTCCATCTGCTCTAGGTGGTAGGCTTCGACCTCCTCTCGGAGACTCTGAACCTTTGTCTCTAAATGTGTCACTCTCTGGTAGAGTGTCGGTGGAGCAGGCTCGTCAATGTGTGCTCGAGCTGCTGCAGCTATGTCTCCAACGTCGACTTTGACCTCCTCGTCTGAATCGATTGGTGCTCCGGCCTGCTGTCGTCTCCAACTAAGAACCCCGATGGCCGACACCTCTAGACCCGCTAACGAAAAGTTCCTAAATCCTATTTCGTCAAAGTCAGTCATAACAGTAATTTCACCAATGGTAATGTCACGACCATGGTGATGAAGAAGGGATGTGATGATGTGGCAATATGGTGTGCGCACTCGTCCCTGGGTCGTGACACTGGGCGCATGTAGAATGGTGTGAAACATATGGAGTCCAATGTCTAGGTCTAGGTGATGGACGAGGGCATAAAGAAGGAAAGCATGAAAGGGTCGCATAGTCCCAAGGTCTCTGGTGGAGAGTGGTAAGATACAGCGGACCAGAACTCTATACAAGGCATAGTTCTGAGCCTGAAGTTCCACAGCTTGGAAGCGTCTATTTGCTGGGAGGTCTTTCCTATAGAAATAGGAGTGAATGGTATCTAGGGTAATCTCTGAGTAGGGAGGATCAAATGGGGGTTCCTAGGAGGATAACAACAGAATGTGGACTGAGAGGGTCGCAGTCCTAGGAATCGGTTCAACAAAGTCGGGGTTATAGTCTAAGGAATCCCTTGGACAGTGGTGTGAAACATAAGATTATCTTGTCGAATTATATTATTGTAAAATTCTGCGCATAAAGATTCATTAATGGTATGCGTGCAGAAGACAAGATTGTCCAATTGATAGAAGTTGATGATGTTCATGGTGACAGGGCATGATTGAGTAAAAAAGTGCCTATTGAGATAACTCATTTTAATAGGCTTGTAGATTGTTTGTGCAAACCTATTACATAACTCTAGGTTAGGAAATCTAGGGTCCGGACTAGGTTCGGCACCAGGGTTGGCCGGGTTTGGTCGGCGTCTTCTAAGTTAAGGAAATTAAAGGATGAATAAGGATATTGCATGAGAAAATAAATTTAAATGCAATAACAATAATAATAATCATACCGGAGGCTCGGGGAAGCATAGTTGAGAAAGAGGACTTGCAAGGTCTTCTTGAAGAGAAAGAAGTGAAGAGGAAGGTTGATTTTGGTGTGGGGGAGAAGGGGAATTCGGGTGCTTTATATAAGCAAACCCATGGGGGCGCCCGGGAGGTTCCGGGCGCCCCGGTCAGCGATTACTGCCAAGGGCAGTACTTTTTGACCGGTTGGGGGCGCCCGGGACGGTCCGGGCGCCCTCGACAGGCTACAATGCAGCTTTTGCTGCCTTGGTTGTGGTGGGGGCGCCCGCGTGGTTTCGGGCGCCCTGGTCAAGGGCATGTAAAGACAAAAATTTGTCTTGTCATTATTTAACTATGGTTTAATCGATTTGACCATGGTTGGAATTGATTTTGACTGCATTGACCATGGTTTGACAAGGTTGACCGTGGTTTCACCGTGGTTTGACCATGTTGACCAAGGTTTGACCAAGTTCTGAACTACAGGATTAACTCAAAATCAAAGAGTTTACAATTGAGTCTTAATCCTACTGTCTCACCCAACTTTAAGGTTTTCAATCACGTTAGTCTTATAGGTTTTGTGAGACAGATTTTGACTAGTAAGATTATTTTGAAAAATTTTTGATTAATTTTGAAAACAATTAAATTTTTAAAAACTTAATTAATTTTGAAAATTGTTGAAAAGATGTTTAAATCTACAAATAACTGAAATTTTGTGTTAGATTCAAATTTGACAAAAAATAATTTGAATTTGAATTTTAAAAATTAGCTTCCAGGTCTTGGCGAGGCACTGGGCCTTCTTTGGCCGTAGCCTTATGGGATCATCCACCCTTTCCTTGACAAAGCCTTTTAATGAAATTTCATTTTCAAAATTATTCTTTGAAAAATTTCTGGTCTAACTAGTTTAGGTTTTGGATCGGTAGCTTCGGCTGGTTCCGCCAAATTGGCTTCCCTAACGTACTATCATCTCACCTCCACCTAATACTATGTTGTCAAGTCTAAGTTTGTTCAGTCCTTAGACTAGCCTAAGTCTAAGCATGATAAATTTCAGAAATTAAATAAACAAGCAAACAATCATATTGCAAGCAAATATCTTATCTAACAATAAATATAGTTTTCAGTTTGGCTCCCCCTGAACTAAAGCCACGGTGATGGTTAGGCAAGATGTGAATCTTGTCCTTGGGGATCCAATACTGATTTGATCCAGTTGGTTTGTTCAGGTATAGTTTAGGTACCCATGCCTGAATTTTACCTCTGGACTGATTCAGTACAGCAAAGTAAGATCTTTGCCGGGATTTGGTTCTATAGCCCAGTCCGGATCGATTTAGAATTGATTTCTGTTTTCCAAAGATCATGTCAAGACCCTTGGAACCAGATGTAAATCGTTCTAAAGCTGATCTAAGATCCTTAACCTGAGTTTTCAGGGAGGAATTTTCCTTTTCAAGTTTTTCAACTTGAGTAGGAGTTCCTTCCTGAACCTTCTCGGTTAAGGGTTTAGAGTCAGCTCCCTCTTTCAGGAGTTTTACTTCTTGTCGGAGGGATTCGACTCGGAGTTTGGCTTTTGCCAAATCTCGAGAAAGAAATGAAATTAATTCAGTTAATTGACATCTATTAAAACCAGTTACCTTAATTTCGCCGTCTTCTGTAAATGTCAGCTCACCGTCGTCCTGTTCTGATTCTGACTCAGACTCGACTTTTTCTGAGGCGGTCAGAGCTAGTAGGGTTGATTGGGATGCTTCATCTTCTTCTTCTGAGGAAGACTCGTCCCAGGTTGCTTGGAGCGCCTTCTTTCTTCTTGTCTTTTTAATTTCCTTTAAGTTTGGACATTCTGTCTTGTAGTGGCCCTTCTTCTTGCACTCGTAGCAGGTTACGTTGGGCTTGCTTTTGTCATTTGCGGGTTCAGCTGGTTCGTCCTTTCTTCGGCTGATTTTCCGTTTGTTGGTTCGGTTCTTCAGCTCCTTGTAGTAACTTCGGGCTAGTCGGACCAGCTTCGTTTGATCTCCTTCTTCATCTTCTGAGTCTGAGTTAGACTCGGGTTCAGGTTCAGGCTTCTTCTTCGTTGTCCTTAGAGTTTTACCTGCAACGAAAGCAATACCTTTCTCGACCATATTGGTGTTAGTTTGTTCGTGCAATTCGAGTTCAGAAAATAATTCATCTAATTTTATTTTCGAAAGATCCCTTGAGACCTTGTATGCATCTACCATAGATGCCCACAAGGTGTTTCTAGGGAAAGCGTTTAAGGCATACCTTATTAAGACACGGTTTTCAACCTTGTGACCTATTGTGTGAAGACCGTTCATTACTTCTTGGATTCGTGCGTGGAGCTGAGCTGCTGTTTCGTTGTCGGCCATCTTGAAGGTGTAAAGTTTGTTCAGTAGCAGATCCCTCTTACTGATTCGAGTATCTGAAGTCCCTTCGTGCAGCTTGATCAGTTTTGTCCATAGCTCCTTTGCACTGTTGAAGGGGCCCACGCGGTTCAGCTCCTCTTTCTTTAATCCGCATTGAAGAGTCTGAGTAGCTTTTGCGTCAGCTTCTATCTTTCGCTTTAGGGCGTTGTCCCATTCAGAGTAGCTATGAGGAAGTCCTTCGGCATTTCGGGGGATCTCCAGACCGGACTGGATAATGATCCACATGTCCACCTGAGTTTTCAGGTGGACCTCCATACGACTTTTCCAGTAAGAAAAGTCTTCTCCACTGAAGAGTGGAGGTCTAGCGGTGCTAAATCCCTCTTGCATGGCCATTTGTTCTGTTAAAAGAAAACTAACAAAGAAATGTCCCGAGACTTGGTCTTGGATTAGTAGTGCTGGATAAGGATAATAAAGTATTAAAAAATTGAATAATAAAAAGAAATCCGAAAAAAAAAATTTCAAACTGGTGGTTGCACCAAGTTTGAATAACCCCGCTCTGATACCACTTGTTGGATCGAGAAAACCGATAGAGGGGGGTGAATATCGGTAATCGTTCGGATTTTCGTAAAGAGCACGTACGCAGCAGAAGTAAAATAAAAACAATCACAGCACAAAGACACAGTCGATTTACTTGGTTCGGAGCCTGTGTCGACTCCTACTCCAAGGCCCACGGTCGTTGACCGTTTACTTTGGGCAATTCTATATACGCGCAAAACAGTTTACAATAATTTATTACAAATAAGTGCACTAACAATAATAATAAAAAAAATTCGATCTTCGTTACCGACGTCCGGAGTGGATTGACTCTTTCGGGGCAGCGGGACGTCGTCGGCTCGAGTTGGAGTGTTTCCGGAGCAAGGCACGAGCGTAGAAGATCTTTGGGGCGTTGAGGGAACTGATGCTTGGAAGCCTTGGTCGAGGGCCCTTTATATAGGGCCTGGGGGCGCCCGGGATGTCAGGGGCGCCCCCAACGTGGCCTTTGATCCGCAGAGCTCTCGGTCAGCATCTATCCTCTGGATCCGCTTTGACCGGGGCGCCCGGAGCGCTCGGGGCGCCCAGATTGACCGGGTCAAAGTTCTATCTCCTTGGCTTCGAGGGGTTCTGGTTCGAGGGTTGCGCATGGAGGCGCCCGCAGCGCAGGGGGCGCCCGGGAGCAACGGGGGCGCCCGGGAGCACGGGGGCGCCCGGCCCAGCAACTGTTCGAACTCCTTTTACTTGACTTTGTTTTGTATGCACCTTGGGGGCGCCCAGGACACTCCGGGCGCCCTACTCAGTCATTGCCTCTCTCCTTTGAGGCATTCTGAGCTGCAGACACACGTTCCTTCGGTCCTGCATCCAGGGTTAGTCCAAAACACAATAACATAATAAATTATTAGATTATACAGCCTTAGCTGTCTTGGTTCTAACTTTGGTCTCCAAAATGAAGCCCTAGGTCGAACCGACGCCTACTGTTCCCTCGACGGGGAACGCGTCCTCACCTACTCCTCTCGGGAGAATTTACCTGATGCCAACCGTTCCTCGGGTTGGACTTTTGCCTGACGGCCCTTTGTCAGGTCTTGGATGCCGAGCTGCTCTTCGCTCGGTGCCTAGCATTCCTTCGCTAGGGCTTTAGTTCCAGACTGTCCTTCGCCTAGCGCCTACCAGTCCTTCGCTAGGGCTTTGACCCTGGCATTCCTTCGCCAGTGCCTAGCATTCCTTCGCTAGGTCTTTTTACCCTGGCATTCCTTCGCCAGTGCCTAGCAGTCCTTCGCTAGGGCTTTTCCTGCACACTAGAGTAACTTGTTAGAAAACAAGTAAGACTTAACTTTTGAGCTATGTTGCCATTATCAAAACACAAGTTTGACTTAGGTGCATTCTGCACCAACACTCTGTACCTCGGTCCATGGACCCTACAGTAGATGATTCTGGCTCTGAGGAGTTCTCCAGGATACAATACATAGATTCAATCTCCACACCCTTTATAGAAACAAATCATCCGATCTGGGACAATTACTCGGATGATGAAGACAATTTTGTTAACCCCTTCGCATCAGAAGATGGTGGGGGGTCACTGACGCATCTAATTGCAACTGGGAGTGAGATGGAGTATCCAAGTCTCCGAAGACTTGTGGAAGAGCAACAACAGGAGCCTCAACAAATCTACTCCACAAGTACTGTTATCTCCCCCTACAAACCCCCCCCCCCCCCCAAAGAGACAACAATGAGACCACCAGGCTATCCACCAGTAGCAGCAGAACCAGGCTCGTCCCAGCCCAGTTTTGAGCAAAGGCCCCTCCAAGTCAAATTTAGAAGGGATAAAAACAATGAACTATGGACCCTACCGTCGGCCCAGTAGCAGGGAGGAGCAATATTTGTGATACCAGAACAAATTGGACTATTTCATGATGTCTTCTTCAGATGGGAGTCCATTATTAAAAATCATGCACCAGCCAAGGCTTCACCGACCCAAAAGATAAGATAGAGTATATGGAAAATTTATTAGGCGAAATCGAAAAGCTGACATGGATCCAATGGAGGATTACCAACCCTACTGAGTACGAGACCCTCATTAATATTTCAGACGCAAGGGAAGGTACTCAAAATATATTATCCCAGATGAGGTGAGTATTTTCATCTGAAGACCCTATGTAAGGCTCTATGGTAATCCAGGATTCTGGTTATAGAGACCTTGAAAAACTCTCCTGTGAAAATGTTAAGAACATCGTCCAGTATCTAAACGACTATATGAAGCTGGCATTAAATATAGGGAGGCTATATACGGGTCCAGAACTATCAGAAAAATTATGGCTAAAGATGCCTGGGGAATTGCGCAATAGGATAAAAGCTGCCTTTGATGAAATATATCCAGGCTTAACAATCGGCGTCTTCCCTAGAATTTTATTCGCCTATAAATTCCTAGAGCAAGAATGCAAGGATTCTGCATTCAAAAGATCACTGAACAATTTATCTTTCTGTAGTCAAATACCTATCTCGGGATATTACGACAAAGGGCAGAGGAAATATGATATTTAAGTCTAAAACTTATAAAGCAAAGCCCCACGATTCACATGCCCGGATTGAAAAACGTAAGCACTTGGTCCGGAACAAGAAGTGTAAATGCTACCTCTGTGGGCATGAAGGACATTTTGCCAGAGAATGCCCGAATGACAAAAGAAATATAAAAAGACTAACTATCTTCGAATAGCTGAAAATCCCTGAAGATTATGATATCTTATCTGTCCAAGAAGGCGAGCCACAAAGTGATGCAATTTTTAGCATCTCTGAGGGAGAGGAGGACTATGAAGAATTGCAAAGGTCTATCCAAACGCTTCATTTTTCTAACGAACTAATATTGATGTCAGGATAAGTCGACGGAGGATATAGGCCGCAAGTAAAGGTTATTGGATCGAGAAAACACGATAGAGGGGGGGTGAATATCGTGAAAATGTTTCGGATAAAATAAGAGAATGCGTAGCGGAAATTTAAACAAACATAGCACAAGAACTCAAGCTCTTTTACTTGGTTCGGAGTCGCGGTCGGCTCCTACTCCAAGGCCCACGGTCGTTGACCGTTTACTGTGGGCAAGTCTATATGTGTGCAAATGTTTACAGAGAAAAATGTTACAGTTGTAGTGCAGTAAATAAAAATAGACTCTTCGTTACCGACGCCCGTTGTGGATCATACTTCGGAGCAAAGAGTCGTCGTCGGCGCTTGAATCTCGAGATGGAAGGTTTTCGGAGCAGAGCGCTTGAGTCGAAGAGCGTAGAGGCGTTAGAAGAGTTGTTGCTGAAGCCTTGGGGGTCGAGCTCCTTTTACAGCCCTCCTGGGGGCGCCCGGGACGCTGTGGGTGCCTGACACGTGCCTTCGGATCCGAGAACCCTCATCCGAAGCTTGGTCAGAGTTTATCCCTCCAAAATCAGGCTCAGAGCTGACGGGGGCGCCCGGGACATTGGGGGCGCCTCGGTTGAATTAGTCTGCTGGCTTCTCGGCTGACTTTGCTTCGACTGCTTGGTTGGCTTTGACCCAGGGTGCCCGAGGCATCCGGGGCGCCCAGGACCATCAGGGTGCCCAAGACCATCAGGGCACCTAGCCCAGTTAGTCTTCGAAGCGATTCTTGCTCAACTTGTTTTTCCTTGACCTTGAGGGCGCCCGAGACCTCCGGGGCGCCCTGCCCAGCTGCTGCCCCTCTCCTTTGGGTCGTTCTGAGCTGCAGAAACTCGTTCCTTCAGTCCTGCATCCAGGGTTAGTTCCAAAACAACAAATAAGGCAAGAAATGTTAGGTTTATACAACCTTAGCTGTCTTGGTTCTGACTTTGGGTCTCCAAAATGGAACCCTAGGTCGAACCGACGCCTACTGTTCCCTCGACGGGGAACGCGTCCTCACCTACTCCTCTCGGGAGAATTTACCTTTTGCCAACCGGCTCCTCCGGTAGGACTTTTGCCCAGCAATCCTTCGCCAGGTGCCTAGCAGCCCTTCGCCCGGTGCCTAGCAGTCCTTCGCTAGGGCTTCGGTACCAAGCAGTCCTTCGCCAGGTGCCTAACAGTCCCTCGCCAGGTCTTAGACTCCTAGCAGCCCTTCGCTAGGTGCCCAGCAACCCTTCGCCAGGTCTTAGGGTTTCGATGCCTAGCAGTCCTTCGCTAGGTGCATAGCAGTCCTTCGCTAGGACTTCTTTCTGCACACTCAAGTAACATATTAGATCAAAATAACATCTTAACTTTTGAACCCTTTGCCATTATCAAAACCCAAGTTCGACTTGGGTGCTGTCTGCACCAACAATCTCCCCCTTTTTGATTTATGGCAACTCGGTTCAGAAAGTTAAGTTAATCAAAAAATAGGTGAAATACCAGTTTAGTTTCCTCCCCCTGGAAGGAATCTCCCCCTAGGTTTTTCAAAGGTTCGCGGGGTTAAAAACGTTTCTAAGTCTAAAGATGGAATTGATTTTTCAACACTTAGAACAATTTCAAAAAAATGTAAGTTAGAAAATATTTTCCAAAAATTTTAAGTTGGGCACTTGGAAAATTTTATACTTAGAAAAATTTTCAAGTAAATTCCTTTTAGAAAACTTTCTAGACTTCTTCTGAAGTTTTTATTACAAAAGGAAATTTTTGAGTTAAAAAAATTCAATCTCTTTAGCACTCAAAAAATTTTGAAATTAATATTTAGAACTTTTCTATTTGAGAAAAAATAAGTACTTAAAGAAATTTTGAACTAGCTTAAGTACTTTTGAAAATTGACTTAAGTCAAGTAATTTAGAAATAATTTTGAAAATAATTTAGACACAGTTTTGAAAACAGCTCGGTCAAGTACTTAGAAACAGTTTTAAAAAACAGCTAGGTCAAGTACTTAGAAACAGTTTTGAAAACAGCTAGGTCAAGTACATAGAAACAGTTTTGAAAACAGCTAAGTGATTTTACTTTTTAAAGAAAGGATATTTGAAAATTTTGAATTTTTTTTTTATCTTCTCTCCTTTCCAATCTCTCCCCCTTTGACATATAGCAAAAAAAACATTATAGCAAAAAAACACGTAAGCAAAACAATATAGCAAAAGAAGTAAGGTGATGTACTGAACCAATTCAAGGTATAAACTGGACCAAATCAATTTTTATTATCTCTTTTGGGTCCTGTCTAACCCAATTAGCTACTTACTAACTGTTATAAACAGTAGTTTTCGCTAGGGTTAGTCAAGTTAAGTGTTCTGTTCAAGTTAGATTTTCTAATCTTGACACTTAACTTGATTACTGTTGAATTTATATTTAGTGCCCCAATTACTACAGATGCACTGACTTAAAGCATCTTGAATTAATGCAAAGACCTAAGCATCTCAACCCATTCTAGGTTATCAATTAAAAGTACCCTAAAGTGCTTGTGAGATGCTGGCTTCTAGATCTATAGGTGCATGTAGTTCTAGGGTTAGGGCCTAAGCTAAGTTCATTTGTGAAAAAGCCCTAGTTTTGAAGGGGGTATTTTTTTTCAAAAAACTAAGTCGAAAAAATTAGTTTTAAAAAAAAATCAAATTAAGTAGAAACAGATAAGTAATAAAATAGTTTTATCAAAACAGAAGTAGAGTAAACCTATTTTACCAAGCATAACCCTAACTGCCTTCTTAGTGAGCTGAACTCAGACTCAGGTAAGGGTTTGGTGAATATATCAGCTAAGTTAGATTTTGAGTGTATATGCTTAATGACTATTTCACCCCTGGCTACGTGATCTCTTACAAAGTGGTGTTTAACTTCTATGTGTTTAGTTCTGGAGTGTTGGATTGGATTCTTAGTTAGATTAATTGAGCTTATATTATCAATATAGACCTGAGTTTGAGTGTAGTGAAGCTGGAAGTCTTTAAGAGTGTGTATCATCCATAAGAGTTGTGATACACACTCTCCTAAAGCAACATACTCAGCTTCAGTTGTGGATAATGCTACACAGTGTTGTTTTCTGCTGCACCAACTCACTAGACTATTTCCTAAAAGTTGGCAGCTTCCACTTGTACTTTTTCTATCTAGTTTACTGTAAAATACGGCAATTCGAAAATCCGGACCAGAAAATTTTTTAGGATTTTTTCGGATAGAGTCTAGGGTTTTCGACCTACGGGAGGAGCCAAGGGGCTTTATTATAAAATCATAAAATTTATCAAGGGATTCGGGTAAACTCTTAAATTAAAAGAGGGTAAGTAATTTAACCCTAAAGATATTTGAGATTGATTATACCAAATAGGAGGGTAAAATGATCAAAACTCTTACCCTAAGGGTAGGGTTTAAATTAATGAAAGTTTGAGGACTTTTCTGTAAAAGACCTCTTTTATTAAAACCTAAAATTTTCGCTCGGCCGCAGCCAAGATCCATAGGCGCCGACTTCCTCCTTTGCGTCGTCTCCCTCGTGCCCTAGCGCAGGCGCGCTGCCTTTTCCCCCGCCGCTTTCTTCTTCCCTTCCGCGCGACCTAGCCGCAGCCAAAGCAGGCGCCGACTCCCTTTTCCTCTTCTCACCTTCGCGATGCCCTAGCACCGATGCCCTCGGTCGCCGACTCCCTCACCTCCTCACCACACGAGCTCATCTTCCTCGCTCATCGACGCCGTGGACTCATCCATCGTCTTCCTCCTTATCCCTCAGCGCAAGGAAGAGTGTGGTGTAAATGGTCGATCAAAGGATTCTTGGGGTGATTTAGCTTTGCTCGGTGGCTGCAATCGATGGCCTCGCTGGCAGATTTCAAGGTGAGGTCTGTTTGGTTAGTGACCATCTCGAATAAAATTTGTGATGAATTGATTTCAATTAGAGGAGTAAATTTGTGTATTTTTATCAGGATGTACATTGTGGTAGCAAACATATTGGTGGTTGGTATTAACACGTTTCATTTGACTTGTAATGATCCTAGTAGTGTGATACCTTGTAGACCAAATAGTAATTAAATGAGTTTTTGTTATCATGGTTGAACTCGAATCAATTAAATTCATTGAGGAGTAGGATTTAATCTATTCAGTTGTTAAAATCCTAATCTAGTTAGGTTGTGGCATGATCAGGGTTAATTGGGGGATTAAACCTAATAACTTGAACTTGATTAATTCGGGGTTCAAAAACCTAATATGAATCTAATCTAGGTAGTTTGGGATAATTAAGGGTTAATCATTTAATTATGATTAATTAAATGAAACGGGATAGTTGGGACGATCCTAATAATTGAGATAACTCGTTTAGCTATAATTTATATATTATTGTAGCTAAACATTATGCCTTTGGTACAGGGCACTGACTTGCTTTCGGACTTTTGGATGGGAAGTTCTTATTTGATACGGACTACTTCTACTCTCTGGAGGCGGGTACCCTTTGACTTATCTTGTTGATATTGTCATATTGTTATACATAGACTGTTATAGATAGCAGTAAGATTATAGTTATCCCTGAGTTATCATGCCTGTTCTGGATACTTGTTAGTTATCCCTGAGTTATCATGTCTGTTCTGGATACTTGTTAGTCATCCCTAAGTTATTATACCTGCCCTGGATACTTGTTAGTTATCCCTGAGTTATTATGCCTGTTCTGGATACTTGTTAGTTATCCCTGAGTTATGATGCATGTTCGGGATATTTGTTGGTTATCCTTGAGTTATTATGCTGTTAGTTCCTTACAGTCTCAGGTATTGTCATATCTATTTGTATGCTAGAGATTGTGGTATTGTCTCCTGCATTTGACCTTGAGGGATTGGTAGTTTTCCGGTCAGTATACCTTGTAGGTTACCTGTATTTCCTGTTATAGGATTTCAGACTGAGACTTAGTATACTGAGGACTTGGGAGGGAGGTATGTGTATCTATCATACACCATCCTTGCACTATTGCATGCCGGCGATCAGCGACTCCCTTGTGGTTGAGCTTAATCGTCTTCCGGTACATGATATGCACGCACGGCCACTCATGGGTTAGTGGATACCGTAGATGTGTGCATTTGCCCTGTATTGCTCCGTTCGGCCACTATCAGGAGAGTGAGCACGGGCGTGGTAGCAGCCAGGGGTCCCTTCTCGTACTGAGCCATGAGGAGATGAGAGCGGAGCTCCCTCATATATACATGAGGTAGGGGGGTGGTCCCCCGCCAGCATCCTGTCCACTCGGTCACTCAGGAGCAGTGATAGCAGGGTGCGTACAGTGTCACAGCTCTACCCACTCGGCCGACACAGTATCGCTTGTCTCGGTGGCTTGACTGGAGTTAGGGGGTGACCATGTCATTGCACCATGTGCATATTTTGCATCGTGCATTGTTTGCTCCACTTGATTTCTGCACTTGTTTGACATGCATATTCTGGAGACTTGTTATCTGAGATTATATGTCTATTGATATTCCCTTGGTACTTATTACCCTCTTTTCAGGTTAGATGGATTCTGGTATGTATCTTTATTCAGTATCTTCAGTATACCCCTTTCCTATTGTTCATATGAGACTGTATCAGCGTAGACTCCTATTGTTATTATAACATACTATGCATATCTGCTGGGTATTCGCTGAGTTTATGGACTCACCCCGTTGCCATATATGTTTTTATTTCAGGTTGAGATACTTGGAGTCGCCAGAAGAGCCCAGCAGCCAGTCCCTACCCATCGCAACGACATGGTTTCGTTTTGTACTTTGTAGTGTATTGGTTTATATTTCTTTTAGCGATGTGTATATATCGTATGTGTCGTGAGCCCTAAGGGGTTGTTGTATTTGTTGTTTCGTCATAAGTCGGACCGGTCCGCAGTCAGGTATGATTTACTTAGTTGTCTTGTGTTTTTATATTGTGTCTATCTATATTTTGAGGCCTAAGGCCAATTAAACTGCGTGGTCGTGTTCTGTGTATGTGTAAATTATCCGCCGGACAGGGGAGGTGATGTCCGATTTTATATTGGATCAGTGGCTCCTGGGTCTCGGGGCGTGACAATTTATTTTGGTATCAGAGCTCAGGTTGTCGGATACCTTGAGGACTTGTGGATTAGGGGTGTCTGTCCGATACCAATTTATTTTGGTATAAGAGTGTAGGTTTGTGATACCTACTTGTTTTACGAGTCTTGTCAGATTTGTTCGGAGTATTTTTCTCGATGTGGTTGTCTGGGACTTGGCGATGGGACTTCTTCAGGCGACAGGTATTTCTCCTAATCTTTTGGATCCCTTATCCTATTTAGGTATTGGTTAGAAAATTCTCATAAGTCATTGGATAATGTTACCCCTCTTGTATATTTAGGTATGGTTAGTAGTTCTCACATGTTACTGGATCATACTACCATTCCTGTATATTTAGGTATGATTTAGAAATTCTCACATGTTATTGGATCATGTTACTATACCTGTATATCTAGGTATGATTTAGAAATTATCTCGTGTTATCGGATCATGCTACCATTCCTGTATATTTAGGTATGGTTAGAAATTCTTTCATGTCATTGGATCAGGTTGTTATTCCTGTATATTTATGTATAGTTAGAAATTCTCTCATGTTATTGGATCAATTCACAGTAGCTCATGGAGCTACAAGTTTTCTTATGTTGCGTATATCTGGGCAGATAAGCTAGATGTCATATTTTGAGTACATGATCTGCATTGATGCAATAGGGTAGCATTAGCTACATATTATTATGATTAGTAGCTGATTGATACATTCTGTTCCTTGGGGACTTTGACCATGGATCACTTGTACTTGGTTGAATAACTAAAAAGGTACCTATGGATTTATGATTTGCGTAGAGGCAAATCACTTACACAACTAGGCGACCTCTAGTTAGATGATATTGAGGACGACCTGTGGAGAAATAAAGGAATTATTTCATGAGTATGTTTAGATACTCCCGAGAGATAGCATGTCCCTATCTTCTTGTTATGGAGTGGACCTCATAGGGTTTTGACCATGGAGTGGAGGAATTGGACTGTACTGGATTACGAAGCGCTGGTCGGTGTGACTCGCTAGTTCTTACACTACTCTATGAGTGATTCTGACTCATAGATTGGGTGTATATGGTTGGATAATCTCGATGGTGCATCGGGATGTACGACTCGCTAGGGTGCGGAGGGTATGGAGTTTGTTGTTGTAAAATACGGCTAAAATATATATATATATATATATATATATATATATATATATATATATATATATATATTTCGGAAAATATTTAGAAGAATTTGGGCTATCAAGAGTGTAAATAATTTAATCATAAAAGTTATTTGAGGTGAAATTATAATAAATGGAGGGTTAAACGGTTAAAACCTTTAACCCAAGGGTCGAGGGTGAATTTGAGAAAAGTGAGGGTCTTTTCTGCAAAAGGCCCCCCTCTTTATTAAAGCTGCTCGTGCCCTAGCCGCAACAAAAGTCGCAGCCGACCCCTTTCGCTTACTTCTTCCTCCCCTCGCGAAGCTCGCAGCCGTCGCCGACTCGATTTCTTCTCCTCCCCTGTGCACGAGCCCTAGCCGCAGCGCCACTCCTTTTTCTTCTTCCTCCCTCGTGCCCTAGCCGCAGACGCGCCGCCCTTCCTCCTCCGTTTTCTTCTCCGCGCGAACCCTAGCCGCGCCAACAGACCGACGGACCACCTCTCCCTCTTCCGTTGAGACAATCACCCGATGCCAGTGTCAATCGCCGGTGATCTATTTTGGTAAGTACGACTCCTTGAGCAAATTCGGTTGAGTGTGGCAAGTGGAGGTCTTCCAATCTTCTTGGATTTCACTGAGTTGATTCCTGTGGCAACATCGCGAGGTTTGTTCCAGTGGTATCATCCTCCGCGTGACAGATCTGGACTTAGCTCGATCAAGGCCAACTGGAGAGGGAAATTCTGTGGGTGTGCGCTAACGGGAGGTAAGTTGGACACAATTCACAGTAGGAAATTGATCTCTGATTTTGTATCTACTCTTGTCAGTTTATCTTTTATGATTTGAATACCTGATTAGGTAGGTTAGATATGTAGGATGAATGGTGGAAGATTGAATCAGATTTTTTGGGTTTCTTGTTTCGGCCCTGATCTTGGCTTGCCGTGAGCTCCCTTTGTAGAAGGAACAGGTTGTTTTGGATAGCCTGAAGAGTGAATGGATTTAGATCTCTTTAGATCTTATGATAATTTGTTGTGTGATATTTGATGGATTAGTGTAGATGAGTAGTTAATGGATCTAGAGTTTGGTTATTAAAAATTTGTAGTTGTAAACATGTTAATAATTGACATTGGCTTGTCCCATTAAAATTGGTATAATGAGTTGCCAGAGATACCATTTGGTATTTATCCTTGCTTAGGATTTAGTGTTAGTCGATACCTTGATCAGATTTAGGGTTCCTTTTGGGACTTAATTGTTTGATGAAGCTCCTTGCCATGAGCTGTTAACTGAGGAGGGAGTTGAAACACTTGGCAGCATCTTGATTTGTGCTTGCCGTGGGCTTTTGGAAGAACTATCGATTAACTTACGGGTTAGGTAATTTGAAATGTGAACCTAATAGGTTAACTTGATAAATTCAGGTTCCAAAACATGATTTGGAATCTAATCGAGGTAATTTGGGGTAGTTAAGGGTTAATCATCTAATTATGGTTAATTAGATGAAACGATGATATTAGAAAGATCCTAATTACGAGAGATAACTCGTTTAGCTATAAATTATATATATTATTGTAGCTAAACATTATGCCTTTGATACAGGGCATTGATTGGATACATCATTGCTAATTATTGGACGGGAGGTTCTTACTTGATACGGACTACTTCTACTCTCTGGAGGCGGGTACCCTTTGACTTATCTCTTATGATATTGTCATTTTGTTATGCATAGACTGTTATAAATAGCAGTAAGATTATACGCTATCCCTGTCTATTATGCCTGTTCCGGATACTTGTTATTTATCCCTGAGTCATTATGCCTGTTCTGGATACTTATTTATTATCCCTGAGTTATTATACCTGTCCTGGATACTTGTTAGTTATCCTTGAGTTATCATGTCTGTTCTGGATACTTATTAGTTATCCCTGAGTTATTATACCTGTCCTGGATACTTGTTAGTTATCCTTGAGTCATCATGTTTATTCTGGATACTTATTAGTTATCCCTGAGTTATTATACCTGTCCTGGTTACTTGTTAGTTATCCTTGAGTTATCATGTTTGTTCTGGATACTTATTAGTTATCCCTGAGTTATTATACCTTTCCTGGATACTTGTTAGTTATCCCTGAGTTATCATGTCTGTTCTGGATACTTGTTATTTATCCCTGTTTATTATGCCTGTCCTGGATACCTGTGATTTATCCCTGAGTTATTATGCGGTTAGTTCCCTACAGTATCAGGTAGTGTCATATCTATATGTATGCTTAGAGATCGTGATGTATCTCCTGCCTTTGACCTTGAGGGATCTGTAGTTTTCGGCCAGTATACCTTGTAGGTTAACTGTATTTCCTGTTATAGGATTTCAGACTGAGACTTAGTATACTGAGGACTTGGGAGGGAGGTATGTGTAGCTATCATACACCATCCTTGCATTGTTGCATGCCGGCGATCAGCGACTCCCTTGTGGTTGAGCCTAATCGTTTTCCGGCACATGATATGCACACACGGCCACTCATGGGTTAGTGGATACCGTAGCGTGTGTGCATTTGCTCTGTATTGCTCCGCTCAACCGCTCATGGGTAGTGGTTTTGGAGCGTGGTAGCAAGCAGGGATCCCTTCTCTTCCCATAGACCAGAGAAGATGAGAGAGATATCTCCCCCATATATATATGGGGCGGAGTGTTCACTCCACCAGCATCCTGTCCACTCGGTCACTCAGGAGCAGTGATAGCAGGGTGCGTACAGTGTCACAGCTCTACCCACTCGGCCGACACAGTATCGCCTGTCTCGGTGGCTTGACTGGTGTTAGGGGGTGACCATGACATTGCATCATATGCATACGATGCATTGTGCACTTGATTGTGTTTGCTGCATTTATTTGCTGCACTTGATTGACATGCATATACTGGATACCTGTATACCTTGGTTTATATGTTATACTTGTTCCATAGGGATTTAGTTCACCTTCTGCAGGATAGATGGATTCTGGTATGTATCTACTCAGTATCTTCAGTACTTGTCTTTCCCTATTGTTCATATGAAACTGTATCAGCGTAGACTCCTATTGTTATTATAACTTTCTACGCATATCTGCTGGGTATTCGCTGAGTTATGGACTCACCCCGTTGCCATATGTTTTTATTTCAGGTTGAGATACTTGGAGTCGCCAGAAGAGCCCAGCAGCCAGTCCCTACCCATCGCGACATGTTTTGTGTTGTACTTTGCAGTGTCTATGTTTTCATATTCAGTTATTGGATTTGTATATGTCTTGGGAGTGTTGTTGTATTTGTTGTTTCGTCATAAGTCGGACCGGTCCGCAGTCAGGTATGATTTACTTAGTTGTCTTGTGTTTTTATATTGTGTCTATCTATATTTTGAGGCCTGAGGCCAATTAAACTGCGTGGTCGTGTTCTGTGTATGTGTAAATTGTCCGCCGGACAAGGGAGGTGCTGTCCGATTTTATATTGGACCAGCGGCTCCTGGGTCTCGGGGCGTGACAATTTATTTTGTATCGGTAGGTTTGGACATGTTACGAGTCTTTCGATTTGTTCGGATATTTTTCCGATGTGGTTGTCTGGACTTGGCGATGGGACTTCTTCAGGCGACAGGTATTTCTCCTAATCTTTGGATCCCTTATCCTATTTAGGTATTGGTTAGAAAATTCTCATAAGTCATTGGATAATGTTACCTCTTGTATATTTAGGTATGGTTAGTAGTTCTCCATGTTACTGGATCATGCTACCATTCTGTATATTTAGGTATGATTTAGAAATTCTCACATGTTATTGGATCATGTTACTATACCTGTATATCTAGGTATGATTTAGAAATTATCTCGTGTTATCGGATCATGCTACCATTCCTGTATATTTAGGTATGGTTAGAAATTCTTTCATGTCATTGGATCAGGTTGTTATTCCTGTATATTTATGTATAGTTAGAAATTCTCTCATGTTATTGGATCAATTCACAGTAGCTCATGGAGCTACAAGTTTTCTTATGTTACGTATATCTGGACAGATAAGCTAGATGTCATGTTTTGAGTACATGATCTGCATTGATGCAATAGGGTAGCATTAGCTATATATTATTATGATTAGTAGCTGATTGATACATTCTGTTCCTTGGGGACTTTGACCATGGATCACTTGTACTTGGTTGAATAACTAAAAAGGTACCTATGGATTTATGATTTGCGTAGAGGCAAATCACTTAAAACTAGGCACCTAGTTAGATGATATGAGGACGACCTGGGAAATAAAGGAATTATTCATGAGTATGTTAGATACTCCAGAGATAGCATGTTCTATCTTCTTGTTATGGAGTGGATCTAGGGTTTTGACTGGAGTGGAATTGTATGGTTACGAGCGTAGTCGTGTGACTCGCTAGTTTTAATCTTATGAGGGATTCTGACTCATAGATTGTGTATATGTTGGATAATCTCGATGGTGCATCGGATGTACATCGCTAGGGTGCGGAGTATGGAGTTGTTTATCCTTATTTTTCGTGAGATATTGGACATTAATAAAGGAAAGATGTCTACTGATTTTCGTTATTATACCCCCATCGTGGATCTATTAGTTCACGGGATTATAAGGTTGTTATCACCATGGACTAACTCGTTGTTGTTGAGAGGTGGATCGGGATTGACGAATCTATATGATGTGTTGTGCTTTGAGGATTCAATTGGTGGATATTGTGAGACCTAATTTTGTTAGATTTGTGGCTTTTTGATGGATCATTGGGTGGATAAATGATCCTTTGGTGGTTGATTGTTTAGGAAGTCTGTTATTGATAGTAGCATATGGTACAGCATATTGGAACAATATTTAGATTATATGTTATCTGTTGACGGTTTATTGAAGGATATATATAAATATATATGGCTTGTGATATTTGGAGGATGTTTTTGGCTTGTGGATACTTGGGTGATATTCATGAAATTGAACGTTTTACGTTCGAGGATCGGAGTATAGACTTTGCGTGAGTAATCTTAGGATTGAGTGCCCTGGACAGTTGTGATGATTGAATGGTTGTTCTGGTGTACTTGGTTATCGGATGATAACCTCTGGATTGATAACATCAGTTGCCCAGAGCAGTGTAACCTTAGGATATCAGACGAAGTGGTTACTCATGATGAGTACCGACATGTTTTGATGTTAGTGTGCCGTATGAGGAATGAGAAAATTTGGGGACCAAATTTTTATTAGTGGGGGAGAATGTAAAATATGGCAATTCGAAAATCCGGACCAGAAAATTTTTCGTGATTTTTCCGGATAGAGTCTAGGGTTTTCGACCTACGGGAGGAGCCAAGGGGCTTTATTGTAAAACCATAAAATTTATCAAGGGATTCGGGTAAACTCTTAAATTAAAAGAGGGTAAGTAATTTAACCCTAAAGATATTTGAGATGGATTATACCAAATAGGAGGGTAAAATGATCAAAACTCTTACCCTAAGGGTAGGGTTTAAATTAATGAAAGATAGAGGACTTTTCTGTAAAAGACCTCTTTTATTAAAACCTAAAATTTTCGCTCGGCCGCAGCCAAGATCCACAGGCGCCGACTTCCTCCTTTGCGTCGTCTCCCTCGTGCCCTAGCGCAGGCGCGCTGCCTTTTCCCCCGCCGCTTTCTTCTTCCCTTCCGCGCGACCTAGCCGCAGCCAAAGCAGGCGCCGACTCCCTTTTCCTCTTCTCACCTTCGCGATGCCCTAGCACCGAAGCCCTCGGTCGCTGACTCCCTCACCTCCTCACCACACGAGCTCATCTTCCTCGCTCATCGACGCCGTGGACTCATCCATCGTCTTCCTCCTTATCCCTCAACGCAAGGAAGAGTGTGGTGTAAATGGTCGATCAAAGGATTCTTGGGGTGATTTAGCTCTGCTCGGTGGCTGCAATCGATGGCCTCGCTGGCGATCGTTTGAGGTAAGGATTAATGTGGGCTTGGATGAAGATTTGTGCCGATTTTGATTTCATGCTCTAAATCTGTTTAGTGTAGGGTTTTGTTGTTCTTTTCGATCATTATACAGATGGATTATGGGCTAGTTTGTTTCCTTGATCTTGTGGAGTTTTGAGGTTTGATCATGTTGGTGTTGTTTGGAAGGGATCTTTGATCTTGTGAGGTTTGGCCGAATACCATTATAGGCTGGGATTTCTTGTTGTTGGATTTGAGTTGTTGTATCAATTTAGTTGGTGTAGCCCTTATTGTTGCTCTGTTTTGGAAGAACTAGTTCTTCAGATTTCAAGGTGAGGTCTGTTTGGTTAGTGACCATCTCGAATAAAATTTGTGATGAATTGATTTCAATTAGAGGAGTAAATTTGTGTATTTTTATCAGGATGTACATTGTGGTAGCAAACATATTGGTGGTTGGTATTAACACGTTTCATTTGACTTGTAATGATCCTAGTAATGTGATACCTTGTAGACCAAATAGTAATTAAATGAGTTTTTGTTATCATGGTTGAACTCGAATCAATTAAATTCATTGAGGAGTAGGATTTAATCTATTCAGTTGTTAAAATCCTAATCTAGTTAGGTTGTGGCATGATCAGGGTTAATTGGGGGATTAAACCTAATAACTTGAACTTGATTAATTCGGGGTTCAAAACCCTAATATGAATCTAATCTAGGTAATTTGGGATAATTAAGGGTTAATCATTTAATTATGATTAATTAAACGAAACGGGATAGTTGGGACGATCCTAATAATTGAGATAACTCGTTTAGCTATAATTTATATATTATTGTAGCTAAACATTATGCCTTTGGTACAGGGCACTGACTTGCTTTCGGACTTTTGGATGGGAAGTTCTTATTTGATACGGACTACTTCTACTCTCTAGAGGCGGGTATCCTTTGACTTATCTTTATGATATTGTCATCTTGTTATACATAGACTGTTATAGATAGCAGTAAGATCATACGCTATCCCTGTTTATTATGCATGTTCTGGATACTTGTTATTTATCCCCGGTTATTATGCCTGTTTTGGATACTTATTATTTATCCCTAGTTATTATGCCTGTTCTGGATACTTATTGGTTATCCATGTTTATTATGCCTGTCCTGGATACCTGTGGTTTATCCCTGAGTTATTATGCTGTTAGTTCCATACAGTATCAGGTAATGTCATAACTATAGGTATGCTTAGAGATCGTGATGTATCTCCTGCCTTTGACCTTGAGGGATCTGTAGTTTTCGGCCAGTATACCTTGTAGGTTACCTGTATTTCCTGTTATATGATTTCAGACTGAGACCTAGTATACTGAGGACTTGGGGAGGGAGGTATGTGTATCTATCATACACCATCCTTGCATTGTTGCATGCAGGCAATCAGCGACTCCCTTGTGGTTGAGCCTAATCGTCTTCCGGCTCATGATATGCACACACGGCCACTCATGGGGTAGTGGATACCGCTGGGTGTGTGCATTTGCTCTGTATTGTTCCGCTCGTCCGCTCAGGGGTAGTGGTTTCGGAGCGTGGTAGCAAGCAGGGATCCCTTCTCTACCCATAGACCAGAGAAGATGAGAGAGATATCTCCCCCATATATACATGGGGGGGAGCGATAGCTCCACCAGCATCCTGTCCTCTCGGTCACTCAGGAGCAGTGATGGCAGAGTGCGGACAGTATCACAGCTCTACCCACTCGGCCAACACAGTATCGCCTGTCTCGGTGGCTTGACTGGAGTTAGGGGGTGACCATGGCATTGCACCATGTGCATATTTTGCATCGTGCATTGTTTGCTGCACTTGATATCTGCACTTGATTGACATGCATATACTGGATACCTGTATACCTTGGTTTATATGTTATACTTGTTCAATAGGGATTTATTTCACCCTCTGCAGGATAGATGGATTCTGGTATGTATCTTTATTCAGTATCTTCAGTATACCCTTTCCTATTGTTCATATGGACTATATCAGCGTAGACTCCTATTGTTATTATAACATGCTATGCATATCTACTGGGTATTCGCTGAGTTTATGGACTCACACTGTTCCCTTATGTTTTATTTCAGGTTGAGATACTTGGAGTCGCCAGAAGAGCCCAGCAGCTAGTCCCTACCCATCGCGACGACATGGTTTCGTTTTGTACTTGTAGTGTATTGTTTTATATTTCTTTTAGCGATATGTATATGTCGTATGTATCGTGAGCCCTAAGGGGTTGTTGTATTTGTCGTTTCGTTATAAGTCGGACCGGTCCGCAGTCAGGTATGATTTACTTAGTTGTCTTGTGTTTTTATATTGTGTCTATCTATATTTTGAGGCCTGAGGCCAGTTAAACTTCGTGGTCGTGTTCTGTGTATGTGTAAATTGTCCGCCGGACAGGGGAGGTGCTGTCCGATTTTATATTGGATCAGCGGCTCCTGGGTCTCGGGGCGTGACAAAACTTAAAAGCAGCTCTTCGTTACCGACGTCCGATGTAGATTGTATTTTCGGAGCAGAGGGACGTCGTCGGCGCTCGTATCTCGAGTCGGGAGGTTTCCGAAGCAGAGCGCGGGAGTAGAAGAGCGTGAATGCGTTGGATGAATTGTGTGTTCAAGCCTTGGGGTCGAGGGGCCTTTTTATAGCCTCTGGGGGGCGCCCGGAATGTTGGGAGCGCCCCCCCATGTGTCAACCGATCCAAGCACCTCTCGGTCAGCCGTTATCCCTTCAAGATCGGGCTGAGGTATGACTGCGGGGCGCCTGGGACGCTAGGGGCACCCGGGTTGACTCTATCAGCAGGCTTCTCGCTGGCTTGACTTTTATCCACTTCGTTGGTTTGAGCTTGGGGCGCCCGGACCATCCGGGGCGCCCGGGAGCATTGGGCGCCCGGGAGCACGGGGGCGCCCCGCCCAGTTAGCTTCCGAAGCGTACATATGCTCCACTTCTTTTGTATTCACCTTGGGGGCGCCCGGGACACTCCGGGCGCCCTACTCAGCTGTTGCCTCACTCCTTTGAGGCTCTCTGAGCTGCAGACACTCGTTCCTTCGGTCCTGCATCCAGGGTTAGTCCAAAATAACACAGAGCAATAATATGTTATCTTTATACAGCCTCAGCTGTCTTGGTTCTGACTTTGGGTCTCCGAAATGGATCCCTAGGTCGAGCCGACGCCTACTGTTCCCTCGACGGGGAACGCGTCCTCACCTACTCCTCTCAGGAGAGTTTACCTTTTGCCAACCGGCTCCTCCGGTTGGACTTTTGCCCGATACACCTGACCAGGTCTTCGTGCCCACCTTCCGAGCAGGTCTTCGTGCTCACCTTCCAAGCAGGTCTTCGGTGCCCGGCTCCTTGCCAAGGCTTCGTGCCCAGTCCTCGACCAGGACTTCGTGCCCACCTTCCGAGCAGGTCTTCGTTCCCACCTTCTGAGCAGGTCTTCGGTGCCCGGCTCCTTGCCAAGGCTTCGTGCCCAGTCCTCGACCAGGACTTCGTGCCCAGTGTACCTAGGACTTCTTTTCCTGTAAACTTAGTGAACATGTTAGATAAACATAATATCATAACTTTTGAACCCTTTTGCCATTATCAAAACACAGGTTCGACTTGGGTGCTGTCTGCATCAACAATCTCCCCCTTTTTGATTTATGGCAACCCGGTTAAAAAGTTAAGTTAATCAGAACAGTTAAAAATTTGTTTCCTCCCCCTGGAAGGAATCTCCCTCTAGATTTTTCAAAGAGTTCGTGGTGTTTTAAAAAAATTCTAAGTCTAACGATGGAATTAATTTTTCAAACACTTTAGAACAGTTTTCAAAAGAAACATATTTTTCAAAATATGTGTTGGTGCAGAATGCACCCAAGTCAAACCTGTGTTTTGATAATGGCAACAGAGGTCAAAAGTTAAGTCTTACTTGTTTTCTAACAAGTTAGTCTAGTGTGCAGAAAAAGACCTAGCGAAGGACTGCTAAGCAATGGCGAAGGAATGCCAGGGTCAAAAGCCCTAGCGAAGGACTGCTAGGCGCCAGGCGAAGGACAACCTGGGACTGAAGCCCTAGCGAAGGAATGCTAGGCACCGAGCGAAGAGCAGCTCGGCATCCAAGACCTGACAAAGGACCGTTAGGCAAAAGTCCAACCAGAGGAACGGTTGGCATCAGGTAAATTCTCCCGAGAGGAGTAGGTGAGGACGCGTTCCCCGTCGAGGGAACAGTAGGCGTCGGTTTGACCTAGGGCTCCATTTTGGAGACCAAAGTCAGAACCAAGACAGCTAAGGCTGTATAATCTAACCACTTAATGTATTGTTGTGTTTTGGACTAACCCTGGATGCAGGACCGAAGGAACGTGTGTCTGCAGCTCAGAAAGCCTCAAAGGAGAGAGGCAATGACTGAGTAGGGCGCCCGGAGTGTCCTGGGCGCCCCCAAGGTGAACACAAAACACGCAAATCAGAAACAAGCTTCGACAGTGCATCCTGCGGGCGCCCCCGCGCTCCCGGGCGCCCCCGCTGCTCCCGGGCGCCCCCTGCATCCCGGGCGCCCCCATGCGCATGCCTCGACCCAGGCCAGCTACTGAAGCTCCCTTCGAAGCCAAGCAGATAACTCTTTGACCCGGTCAATCCGGGCGCCCCGGTCAAAGCGGATCCAGAGGATCAGACACGACCGAGACTTTGGCGGATCAAAGGCTACGTGGGGGGCGCCCCCGACATCCCGGGCGCCCCCAGGCCCTATATAAAGGGCCCTCGACCAAGGCTTCAGAACATCAATTCACTCAACGCCTCAAAGCTCTTCTGCTCTCGCGCCTTGCTCTGGAAACCCTCCAACTCGAGCTGACGACATCCCGCTGCTCCGAAAAAGTCGATCTACTCCGGACGTCGGTAAAGAAGAGCATTCTTTTTATTTACTGCACTTATCTTTGTAATCAAATTTTGTAAACCTTTTTGCGCCTATATAGAATTGCCCAAAGTAAACAGTCAACGACCGTGGGCCTTGGAGTAGGAGTCGACATAGGCTCCGAACCAAGTAAACCTCCCGTGTTTGCGTTGTGTGTTTTTAACTTCCGCTGTGCAACTTCTCTTAGTTTTCAAATCCGAAAGTTTTCCGATATTCACCCCCCCCCCTCTATCGGTTTTCTCGATCCAACAAGTGGTATCAGAGCGGGGAAGTTCAAACCTGGTGCAACCACCAGTTTGAAATTTTTTTCGGATCTTTAATTTTTTCTTATTTTTCTTACAAATTTTTCGTTAAAAATTTCGTTCGATTTTTTTCGTTAAGCGAGGATGGTGCAATACCCCTCGTCATCTTATTTATCCCGCACTACTAATTCAAGACCTAATCTTGGAAAAAGTTTTTTTTGTTAATTTTCTGTTTCAGATCAAATGACCATGCAAGAGGGATTTAGCACCGCCAGACCTCCACTTTTCAGTGGGGAAGACTTTTCTTACTGGAAAAGTCGTATGGAGGTCCACCTGAAAACTCAGGTGGACATGTGGATCATTATCCAGTCTGGTCTGGAGATCCCCAAAAACTCCGAAGGACTACCTCAAAGCTACTCAGAATGGGACACCGCTCTGAAGCGCAAAATAGAAGCCGACGCAAAAGCAACTCAGACTCTCCAATGCGGATTGACAAAAGAGGAGCTGAACCGGGTGGGCTGTAACGCCCCGAAATTTCCTATATGAAATATTAGGAAATATATAAATTCATGAATATGAAATATGGTGAAATTCATGAAATAGTATCATGAAATATTATGAAATATTATGAATTCATAAATATGAAATATTATGGAATTCATGAAATATGGTGAAATTCATGAAATAGTATCATGAAATATTATGAAATATTATGAATTCATAAATATGAAATATTATGGAATTCATGAAATAGTATCATGAAATATTATGAAATATTATGAATTCATAAATATGAAATATTATGGAATTCATGAAATAGTATCATGAAATATTATGAAATATTATGAATTCATAAATATGAAATGTTATGGAATTCATGAAATAGTATCATGAAATATTATGAAATATTATGAATTCATAAATATGAAATATTATGGAATTCATGAAATAGTATCATGAAATATTATGAAATATTATGAATTCATAAATATGAAAGATTATGGAATTCATGAAATATTATCATGAAATATTATGAAATATTATGAATTCATGAAAATGAAATATTATAGGATTCATGAAATATTATCATGAAATATTATGAAATATTATGAATTCATGAATATGAAATATTATGGAATTCATGAAATAATATCATGAAATATTATGAAATATTATGAATTCATGAAAATGAAATATTATAGGATTCATGAAATATTATCATGAAATATTATGAAATATTATGAATTCATGAATATGAAATATTATGGAATTCATGAAATAGTATCATGAAATATTATGAAATATTATGAATTCATGAAAATGAAATATTATAGAATTCATGAAATATTATCAAGAAATATTATGAAATATTATGATTTTATGAAATATTAATAATATTATGAAATTTCATGATGGGCTTGGCTTGAATGGGCTTAGATGTGGATTAGTGCAAAATGTGATAAAAAGGAGGAAGCAAGGATTGAACCTTGAACCTCCTAGTTGCACTCACCATGTCATAACCAATGCACCAAGCCATGTTTCTTGTTAGAGAAGGAGAAACATGCTTGTTAAAGCGAGGAAAGTGAAGAGACATGTCTCTTCATGAGAAAAGTATAAATAAGGGAAAGGGAAGTTGGAATAACTTCCTCTTCTTCTTCCTCTTCACTTCCCCACCGAAACCAAGCCCTCCCATTCTCCATTTTTCGAAAAGTAAAACCTAGGGTTTCAACCCTAGTGGTTTGGAAAGAAGGAGATCTCACCCAAGGACCTTGCTCTCTCTACTAGGGCCAAGGGTTCTATAGAAGTACTAGGAAGGAGAACATTCACTTTCCTTCAACCAAGGGCATCTTAAGAGTTTAGAGAAGGAGAAAATCAAGCGAAAGGATGTAAGTATCCCCTCGCCTGCAGTGTAATAGTTATAGTATGTTTTCTCCTTGATTGTTTTAGGAAATGGGGACTTTTTCCCCTTTATATGTTTCGGCCACCCCCTTAGGGGAAGGCCTTGGTTCTTTCCTTGATACATGAGAAGGCTTTTGAGACTTAGAGTATATATGTGTGTTAATTTTCTTCATGATGGCATGAACAAAAGGAAGAAAGAAACTAGGGTTTCACCCTTGGAAGGTTTCGGCCACCCCCTTGAGGGAAGGCCTTGGTTCCTTTTTGGTTACATGAGTAGACCCTTGGGACTTAGGATATATGGATATGTGGTTTATGCAAATTGTTGTGAACAAAACCTAGGGTTACACCCTTGTGTAGGTTTCGGCCAACACCTTGGAAGAGACCTTGGTTACCCCTTGATGCATGTAAAGACCCCTTGGAATTTAGGGTAAACCTATATGTTGTGTCCCTTCATTTTGTGATAACAAAACCTAGGGTTTTGAACTTGGATGGGTTTCGGCCAAGGCTTAGAAAAAAAGGGTTAGTGAGGGTTGAATTATCCTACAATATATCCATGTTTAAGATAAGTATACAAGGTGTTTGAATAAATGTATGTGTGAATGATTAATGCAAAAGTCCTAATATTTCCCTACTCTTGATGTTTCGGCCAACCCACTAGGACTAGGGTTTGTAAAGGTCAAACTACCCTATGATATATGTTTATGGTTGGGGATGATCATATGTATATGTATGTGGTGTTAAATGGAATGGTTGATGAGGAAACCTTAATTGTTAGCATGCTTTGATATGTTTATGTATGAGGTGTTTAAATGAGATGTCTGATTGAAATCTTAATTGATAGCATGCTACCACTTCCTACGATATGAGTATGACCTATGTGACCAAAGCTTGTCAGGTCTAAGGTAGGTTAAGTGGTTGAAATATGATTCATGATGAAATATGATGAACATGTATGAAATGTGATGTATATATATGAACATGTATGACATATGATGCATGTATGAACATGTATGAAATATGATGAATATATGAACATGTATGAAATATAATGTATGTATGAGCATGCCTTATAGCCCATGGGGTACATTTATGAAATTGCATGTGATATGTTAAAATGCTTGAATGGATACTCAAATAGTATGGGATCAAGAGCACCCGAATGTGTGGTGTGTCCCTAGGGGATCAAGAACACCCTTGAAGAGTGGTGTGTCCCATAAGAGTAAATATGGAGTATTCCTTAGCATATATGTAACAGCATGATAAGTATTTTACTTTTGAAGTTGTGTACCCGACTCGGAAGGGGGTCGTTAAATAAATCCGGGGTGCATGTTAACGTGACTCCGGTAGGACGGAAGGGTCCTGCTCTAATGACTTGGTGGCTCGCTACCCCAACTCATTAGGGAACGCGCAATAGTTCCGCGCGATAGTTGGTACACAACAGGGCCCGATATGATATGGATGTATTTTTAAGTAATACCATTATGGAAATGTTTTGAAAACATTCATTGAGAATATTTGTAATATGTGAAGAGTATGCTTAAGGTACTTGATATTGCATGTTAGAAACTTGGATGTTTAATATGCTTTGATGAACTCATGCTTATGATTTATTATGTGTACATGTTATGCTTTCGTATGGTTTTAGCGAGTAGGACAGGATCCTTACTAAGCATTTATGCTTACTAGTTTATGTGTTGTCTTATGCTGCAGATAACACTTAAATGGAAGGAAGAGGCAGGAGGCTGAAGATGTGTGGGGTGGTGGCTCGGGAAGAAAGATTTCTATATCTACATATTTATGCTTATGTTATGCTCCTTGACAATGAATGATAGTGATTAGGATTGATATTGCATGATAATAGTTACACTTGGAATTTTCATATACTTGATTTATTGGATTATATTATGGTGTGAAATAATATGTGAACCTATCATGTTATATAATGTCGTTCTAGTATAGTGGTAAGTATTCTTGCATTGTTGTTTTAATGTCATGCTAGGGGATAGAAATAGAAAAAAAAATATTACTATATGATTGAATGTACGTAACCCCGCCCCGAGAGTAGATATAAGGGCGGGCGTTACATGGGCCCCTTCAACAGTGCAAAGGAGCTTTGGGCAAAACTGATCGAGCTGCACGAAGGGACGTCAGATACTCGCATCAGTAAGAGGGATTTGCTCCTGAACAAACTCTACACCATCAAGATGGCCGACAACGAATCAGCAGCCCAACTCCATGCACGTATACAAGAGCTGATGAACGGTCTTCACACTATAGGTCACAAGGTAGAAAACCGTGACCTAATAAGGTATGCCCTAAACGCATTTCCTAGAAATACCTTGTGGGCATCTATGGTAGATGCATATAAGGTTTCAAGGGATTTATCTAAAATTAAATTAGACGAATTGTTTTCTGAGTTAGAACTTCATGAACAGACTAACTGCAATATGGCCAAGAAGAGTATTGCCTTTTTTGTAGGAAAAACTGGAAGATTGACAAAGAAGAAATCTCAACCTGAACCCGAGTCTACCTCAGACTCAGACGCAGAAGATGAAGAAGGAGATCAATCTGAGCTGGTCCAGCTAGCCCGAAGTTATTATAAAAAGTTAAAGAACCAAGCCAACACACGGAGAACAAGCCGAAGAAAGGATGAACCAGCTGAACCCGCAAACAAGCCGAATGTGACCTGCTACGAGTGCAAGAAAAAGGGCCACTACAAGTCAGAGTGTTCTAATCTAAAGGAAACTAAAAAGACGAGAAGAAAGAAAGCACTCCAAGCAACCTGGGACGAATCCTCCTCCTCAGAAGAAGAAGAGTGATAGATTCCATTTTATTGATCATTTGAGTTGCTTAAATCCCTATTTGATCTGTGTTTTTATTGCAAAAATTGTGAAATTGCCTAGGTTTTAGAACTTATTCATATTTTGGACTTAAATGCAAAATTACACATATTTGAGTTAATTGGCCACTAAATTCTTGATTTATTTTTGTAGGCATGAAAGGTTCCTGGACCTAGAGCATATTGGGTCAAACTCGAGTCGGAAGTGACCCGGATCAGATTATCAAGATCACGATTAGATCTGGGCCGTTCGATGCGAAAGCGGCTAGATCTGAGCCATCCGGGATGATCTGAAGCCATCCGAGCTAGGGCTAGGGTTGATCAAGCACCCTGATCAAGATCTGAAGGTTTCACCACAATCAGAGCTCAATCAACCGTTGGATCAAGCTTGGAGGGCTCTAGAGCGTCCAATCAAAGATAGAGTTGATCTGGACCGTCCGTTGCATATCTGGAGGATCCGAGCTACCACGAGCTAGATCCTGACCTCAGATCACCATCATCAAAGTTTGGCTCAAATCAGATGAAAATCAGCCGTTGGATTGAAGCAAATCAATCTGGACCGTCCATGCATGAATACTTAAGGAAAATTTTGGCCGCAGCTTCCCTATCGCGTCTTCGCCGCTACAGTGTCTTCCCTGCCGAGTGTTCTTCGTGTTCTTGCGTTTTTCTTTCCATCCGAAGGCGTGATCCCTCGACTCTTGATTCAGAGCTAGTGCTAGGTCGTCGAGGAAGCCATCAGTGAAGTTTCTGGATCAGATTTGCTCAAGTCGCAGAACTGTTGAGAGGTTTCCGCGGTTCTGTTACTTGGTGTCTTTTAATCGGTTGTGATCGATTTCATTCCAACTGAGCTATCTAGAGGGGTTCCTTAGAGAGTTTAGATCATCATCATTTCATCCCCGCACACAAACACAGCCGAAATGAAGATTCCGAGTGGAAATTTCAGAAATGAAGCAATCTGAACTTGACTAAATCGCAGATGGCATTTTCTCCACGATTTGCTGAGTTTGCGGGTCCGATTCTCTCCCTTGCTTGACAACCAAGGAGTACCTGAGCTGAAGAAGGAATCGAGGAGTAGATTTATTGTTTTAATCTCTGTTTTAGCTGTAGTTTTTGGTGATCTGTCATTTACTGCATTGTCTGTTCTGAAAATCCATTGTAGTTACTGAGTTTTTCGAACTTTGAGTTCTTAGCTGTAAGTTAGTTTCAATTTTGCAAGTAGAGTAATCGAGACACTTGTTTAAGTGACAATTAGATTCAAATTTCTATTAGTTTTTGTCAATTTCCTGCGTGCCAATCAATTGGTTGCGTGCCAAGTTCAATTCCGATTTGTTTTCTTGCCTCTGATTTCTGAATTTGTTTCAAATTTCCGAGTTCCTAGCTGTTAATTCCTGCTCTATGCTTGATAGATAGTTTGTTTGGTTTAGAATAGCACTTGCATAAAGTTTTGAGCATCAATTTCATTGTGGTGTGCCATCTAAAATCCCAAAAGCCAAAGCTGTTTTCTGCTCATCATTTCTGAAAATTCGGTTTCTATAGCTTTGATTTCAGTTTTAATTCTTTAGCTTAGTCTTGCTTAGTTCTTCCATACTACTCTTGATTTCCAAGTGAAACACTTAGTTTAAACCCTTGGGCCGAAAATTCACTTGTTCCTTCATTTGGAGCTAGTTTTGGCACAAAAGCTCTCCCTTGCGTGCCACTACTTGAACTCAATTGCATCCAAAATCAACTTGTTTTGTGGTATGTGAGTGTATTTGAATCAATAAGTTTGAACCCATCTAATGCTGAAAAATCTGGGCAGTGATTGGCTCCCAAAAATATTTCATGCTTAATAGATATTTGTTGCTTGTGAAAATTTCGAATTTCTTTTGCTTTAATTTGTCTTAGCTTGTTCATTTCCGAAACTTGCCATCACTACCTCTAAATCTCAGTTTAGTATTTCTTTGCAATTGACTTAGATTTGCCTTCCAATTCGGTCAAGTATCTTGTTTTAATTTAGTTTACTACTAGTTGAGTTTTCCTTAAGTGTCAACTTCTTGTTTAGTTATTAGTTAAGTCACTTTCTTTCATTTTATTTAATTTTCATTTTCAATCAAAAATCAAAACTTCATTACTTATTCGAAACCCCAAAAACGACACATAGCTACAAGTTTGAACCAAGCACGACAACTATCCCCGAGAAAAATACGACCTGTGGTCCCTTTGCTACATTCTTACACATCTTGCTTGTAAAAGGGTTTCCAGCAATTCATTTACATTTAAATTTGATAGACCCATACTTTCGTGACATATTTACCAGTATATTTGGGCCTTTCAAATTTTTGGCGCCGTTGCCGGGGAATCTGTTAGTTGACTTGTTTGATTTTTTCTTGTGCACTTATTTCATATCATTCTTGATTTGTTTCTGTGCTTATTGTCATATCTTTTGGATTTGATTTTATTGGTTTTATCTTTTTATCTACTTTTACTGCGTTTTGTTTGATTTTATGACCAGGTCTCTAGGTGCTGAATTAGAAGATTTCGATCCTGAGATTGAGAGGACCTTCAGAGTCAGGAGGAGCCAGGCACTTTATTCTGAGACTACAGATATCCCTCCTATTCAGATTATCAGCACTCACTCAGGCATTGATATGGCAGACCACCAGAGAACCATGAAGGAGCTTGCAGCACCTGACGCTGCATTTCAGTACTCCAGCATAGCATATCCAGAGCTGGGAGAAAGTTTTGAGTTAAGATCTGGGCTTATTAATTTGTTGCCAAAATTTCAGGGTCTATCTGGGGAGGATCCAAACAGACACTTGCACGAATTCCATGTGGTGTGCTCTACTATGAAGCCTCAGGGCATTTCTGAAGAAGACATCAAGCTGAGAGCTTTCCCCTTCACATTGACAGGAGCAGCCAAAGACTGGTTCTATTATTTGCCTACAGGACATGTGTCTAGTTGGATCGCCATGAAGAAGGCATTTTTGGAGAAATATTTCCCAGCTTCCCGCACAGCTATAATCAGAAAAAATATCTGTGGGATTCAGCAGGTGGTGGGAGAAACACTGCATGACTACTGGGAAAGATTTAACAAGTTGTGTTCAAGTTGCCCCCAGCATCAAATCAGTGAGCAATTATTGATTCAATATTTTTATGAAGGACTGCTGCAGACGGATAGAGTCCTTATAGATGCTGCATCTGGAGGGGCCTTGGTCAACAAAACACCACAGCAAGCTAGGGAGTTAATTTCTAATATGGCTGAGAATTCCCAACAATTTGGAGGCAGAGCCTTGAGCACCAGAGGAGTGGGTGAAGTTCAGGCAGTTCCCACTGATAATAAGGAGGTTAAGAATGCATTGATGGAGCTCACCTCAGCTTTGAAGAAAATAGATTTGAAGGTGGACAGACTTAGTTCTACTCCTTCAGTACCTCCACCCTCTACTCAAATTACAAGTGTGTGTGGCATTTGTTCTAGTCAAGAGCACACTTCAGACTCATGCCCCAATCTCCAACAGGACGAGACAGTAGCGGCTTTAATGAGAGGACAATTCCAAGCGAGAAACAATCCTTATTCCTCTACTTATAACCCTGGATGGAGGAATCATCCTAACCTGAGGTATGGGAATGCGTTCTGCCAACAAGAGCCTCAAACTCAGTCATCACAGCAGCCCCAACCAAACTTACAGCAGACCCAACCAATTCAGAACACGCAGCAACAATTTCAGCCATCAAACTCAAGTTTTCAGCCTTCATTTCAGCCTACTTCTCAACATTTTCAGCAACAATTTCAGCCATTTGATCCTCAAATTCAGCAACCTTATCAAGGGCAGCAAGGATGGCAATCATTCCCAGTTTTTCCAGCTCAAAACCAATCGAATTTCCAACCATCACAGCCTATGAATCAGCAATTTCAGCCCTATGGTCAAGGATTTCAAGGCCAGAATTTTCAGCCCTCACCATCTAATTTTCCAGCTCCAAATCAGTATTTTCAAGGTCACAACGCCCAGCAAAGTTTCCATGCAAATCAACCAATTAATCAGCAATTCAATCAGGCAAATCAGTTTGCATATCAGCCCCAACAGTCAAGCTTTCAACCAAATCAGCAATCAAAATTTCAACCTTCTACTTCATCGTTCCAGGGACCATCGAAACCATATGCTTACCAAGGAGGTTATGGGAGCTCAAGTGGAGGAGATTTTCAGCATCAGCAAGTTATGGAGATGCTACAACAAGTTGTACAAACACAACAACAACAACAAGCTTGGCAACAAACACAACAACAACACAACCAGAATGTTGAGAGGCAAATAGGGCAGTTGGCTAGTGGAATAAACCAAAATCAAGCTCAAGGATCAAGCCAACTCCCTTCCCAAACTGTTCCTAATCCAAAAGGGAATGTGAGCGCTATAACTTTGAGAAGTGGGAAGGTTACAACATCACCAAAGAGTCCAAGAGCAGAATTTTCAGGCAGCCGGACAGCTTCTCAAATTCCGGCCCAAAACCACACTGAAATGAGTTCAAATTCAGCTGATTCCGACCCTAGCCCGTTCCCAACTCAATCCTCAAGCAACCCTCCAAATTTGGTGGCAAACGGAGAAGAAATCGATGCCGAGACGCATGGGACAGCAGCTGCTACGCAGGGGACAGCACAGCAGAATTCAGCCTCTACTTCTTTACCTCCTGCCAAGGTTGATGAATTTAGGGTTCCTTTACCCTTTCCACAGCAGAGAACAAATGCCAAGAAGCAAGTAGAGGAAGAGAAAGCCAAGGAATTCAATGAGTTAGTGGAATTGTTTAGCAAGGTGGAGATCAATGTACCTTTGTTGACCATGATCAAGCAGATTCCCAAATATGCTAAGTTTTTGAAGGATCTTTGTGTACATAAAAAGAGACTCAAGGAAAATGAATTGGTCAGCTTTGGGAAGAACATCTCAGCACTTATCCACACTATTCCTCAGAAGTGCGAAGACCCAGGGGTATTCACTGTTTCTTGTGAGATAGGGAGCACCATTTTTCACGACGCCATGTTAGATCTAGGAGCTTCAATAAATGTGATGCCCAAGTCAGTTTTTCAGATGCTTGGCATAGGCCCTTTACAACCCACTGGGGTGGTGATACAGCTAGCAGATAGGAGTCAGACCCACCCAGCAGGTATGATTGAAGATGTCTTGGTGAAAGTAAAGGAGCTTATATTTCCTGCTGATTTTTATATTCTGGATATGGAGGGAGATTACTTGGCACACCGTTCTCCACTGATCTTAGGCAGGCCTTTTCTGAAGACGGCCAGAACGAAGATTGATGTATATGCCGGGACACTTTCTATGGAGATAGGAGATACGGTGGTACAGTTCAGCCTTTTTGATACCATGAAGCATCCAAGAGAGGACCACTCTATCATGAGCATGGACATTCTAGAGGAGCTGGCGCAGACTGAGTTGGAGACTGAGGGATTTCTAGATGATTTTGCTGGAGGAGCTACAGATTCAGAGGAGGCTGAGAGAGTACTGACTGCTGATACTGAGGATTTTTCAGAAGACATTTCAGACACACTTCCAGCTGGTGACATTTTTCTAGGTGTAGGGGATTGCACAGAGCCCCAAGGATCACCTATTTTTACTGATATTCAGAGTGTAGGGGATTGCACTAAGCCCTAGGGACCACTTATTTCTACTGAAGAGGACCAGAGTGAATTGAAGCCATTACCAGGTCACTTGAAGTATGCATACCTGGGAGAAGAAAGGAAGTTGCAACTTCAAGAGCTTGAAGAAATCCGGTTGGAAGCATTTGAGAATTCAAGGATCTACAAGGAGAAGACTAAGAAATTTCATGACAAGCACATTGTGGACAAGGAATTTCAAATTGGTGACAAAGTGCTATTATACAAGTCAAGATTGAAATTGATAAGAGGTAAGTTGAGATCAAGGTGGGAAGGTCCATTCATTATAACTAATATTTTTCCCTATGGAGTTTTTGAAATTAGGGACGAAACTAATGGATTGGTGTGGAAAGTTAATGGCCACCGGCTCAAGAGGTATCTTGAAGAACTAAAGGAGCTAGAGGTGGAGGATGTGTACATAGAGGACGCTATCTACCCAACGTGAAAGGGGAGTTCACTAAATCTTGCATTCATTTTTTTTTTTCTTTGTATATACCATTTCCTTTCTTCTTGCAAGAATAACTTCAAGCTTGCGTGAGCAAGAAATTTTCTCAAGTAGGGACTTTAAAGTGTAAATAAAATTCTTCATTGCAAATACCATATCTTTTCTCTTAGCGCATTTTCATGATTCTAGAAATAACTTCTTTCTCTTTTGAAGTAGGTAGTTAACAATAAATGCTTAAAACACATTACATGAATAAAATCATTGTAATTACCATGTATTTCAATTTAGCACTTTTTATTGCATGATTAGGAATAAATGTATCCCTTAGGTTTTCTCTATAGCATTTTAGAGTCTTTTGGAAAATAAATCAAATTTGGTTGTCAAAACTTAGGATTTAAGTTGATGGATGAAATCTTGGATGCTTGAGTACGATTTTGCTTTGGATTCTTAATTGAGAATTTGAGATGAATGGTTTTTACCTAGTGAGATTAGCCTTATTTGTGACACACATGTTATTGAACTCTAGAACTTGCTTAGGTTCTTTTAAAACCATATTTCGTTGATTGGATCACATTTATGAAGACTAATCCTATTGTGTCTATTTTTCCATGATCATGTTTGATACATACTCTTCTTGAATTATCTCTCCTTGTTCCTAATTCTAACCCCAATAATTTTTCTATGGATTTGTTTGCTTGGGATGTTTCATGATGCTATTTTGCCCGAGACGGACAAAGATTTAAGTGTGGGGGAGTGATTGGTGATTTGGAAGAAGTTTTCATCAATGATGCAATTGAAATCGGAAAAAAAAAAAATTCATGTGCCAAGTGAGTGAAGTTTGGTGCCAAGAATGAGCTAGAGCTATGGAAGCAATTGGAGATTGAATTTCCCTACTATATTTTGAAGATTTAAGTACAAAGAGGAAATCTGCACCCTTTCGGAAAATTTCTGACTCAAGTGGAAAGTAGTGGTCAAGAGATGAAATTGATGCAAGCATTCAAGGAGTAACAAACAATTTCGATTTTTGGAAATCAGGAGGCAGTTGTGTACCAACTTCGGATCGAAAAAGAAAAAAAAATGGCTGCTAGAGATGGAGGTGGAGCAGAACAGAAAAGGGAAAAGCTGTAAGTGGAAAGAAGTTGAAAATCTGTATTGAAGCTTAATTGCAAGAAAGTTGAACCAAGGCTGCCGAGTGCTCCAATTGGGAGCTACTGAGTGACACAATTGCAGCTGAAACAAGCTGCAATTCCAGCTGGAATTCAATTGGGATTGAAGCTGAAATCAAGCTGAGCAGCTGCTGCATTCGGCTGGACAAATCTGGAAACAAACTGTACCGAAGCCAAAGAGAGTTTAAATGCTGTACAAAAGCTGAGTGAAAGATTGAGAACTTGCTGAAACTGAACTGAACAGCAATTGTTGCTGCAGAATACCACCTTTGAGAGCCTCTGAAATGAGAAAACTGAAAAGGGAGAAGCTGAGCTGAAGCTGAAGCAGTCTGAATTTAAGGAAAGAACAAGCCAAATGAGTGCCAAAGTCTGAAAATGGCACGCAAGTTGCATTGGATTTGTTGCTGCCAAGTTCTGGAATCTTAACTCTAGTTGAATATATCTGAATTGAGGGCTGTAAAATCTGAATTGAAGCTGAATAGCAGCTTGACATAAGCTGAAAAAAAAAAAATATGGAACATGGCAACAGTTTTGTGCCAACTTGCAACTGAAATGGAGTTTTCAAGGGCTGCTGATAATGATTAAGAACAAGTCTATCTACCAGCAAGCCATCAGAAATTTAAAAAGCAGCAGGGTAGTTGAATTTAAATGCTGAAACCTCATCGAGCAGTGCTGAAAAACAAACCTGGAATTGAATCTGTGCAGAGCTGAAACTGAACTGCATTGCAAGCTGAAAACTGGAAAATCTGAGCTGAATTGCAAAGATAGCTACTGAAATGATACAAGCTGATTCCATGTAAGCTGCAAAGTGATGAATATCTTGAAGGAATGTTTGAAAATTGCAGCCGGAAAAAAAATTCAGATTAGTAGTGCAGTTGAGCAGAACTTATGTTAACTTGAGGCTGAATTTGATTTTTCAAGGCTGTCCACTGCCATTCTGCTCAACTACTCCTATGAGCTAACTGATGTGAAGAAATCAGAGACTTGAAAATGATTAAATGGAAGCTGAATTGAATCCGTGCAGAATTTTCAGTGTGCCACACAAGTCAATTGCTGGGTTAAAGTTGAGTCTGATGAAGAGTTGAAGCTGTGAACAAATCAGATTCAATGCAGAATTTTTGTGCCAAAAGTAAAATTTTCGTGCAGGTTAGCATATATATGATGCTAACTGATGTGAAGGAAGTAGAGGATGCAAGGATGAAGAAGCTAACTATGCTAGAGTCTGAAATTGAGCCGGGTAGCTGCTGAATCTGAAGCTGAAATTTTTGCAGTGAGCTGGAACTTTGCTAGGAAGATCAGTAAAGTTTTGCTAGAATCTGAATTGTAACTGACAACAGTTTAAATTCCAGCTGAAGACAATCTAATTGAAGCTGAGCAGAAGTTGAAACAGCTGGAAAACTTGAAGCCAAACAAAATCTTTGCAGTGCAGAATTGAGGTGAATTGTGTTTCCATCAAATCAGCAATGCCTGGCTGCAATTAGACACAACTGGCAGAGAGGTTTTTGACTGAACTCAACCTCGAGGGGAGCATGTTTTCAAATGAAAGAAATTGGATGAAATCAGAACATAAACATAAAGGAGTGCTAGTGAGGCAGTTTGTGCCAAGTTGTGCAGAAATTGTGTAAACTTCTGGCTGATTTCAGTTTTTCAAGGGCTATGAATTAAAAAATGAAGCACACAAATGTGTCACAAGGTATTGAGAGCAATTACTGCTGGTCAAAACAGTTTGAAAAAGAAAAAAAAAAAAAAAGAACAAAGGAGAAACAAAGTGGCACAACAAGTGAACTTTGGCACCATGAAATCAAGTGAAAATTCTCTCATCCAAGTCCACGCTTATTCTCAGTTCTCTTCTGACCTTGCTAGAAGATAAAAGAAGAAGAGAAAAATCAGAAAAGAGAATGAAGAAAGGAATTTGGCACGCAAGGTAGACAATTGGCACAAAGGGACTAGTGAGGGATTTTTGTTGAATTTTGGAAGTGCAAGGCAAGAGTTTTCTTCACAACACTATTGGAGATCATTAGGGGACTGCATGGAGAGCAAAGAGCATCAAAAATATCCCCAAGCAACCAAGTCTTCCACTTTATCAACTTTTCCTTTCCCTTGACTTATATTTCACATCTTACCAATTACTTGCTTTTCACTTGTTTTTGTATATGTTGATCCTAATCATGATTAATGGTGGAGATTAGATAATAAGCAAGCCTGTGGTAGTGCAAGAAACATGTGTGTAAGAGTGAGCTCCACTTCCATTAGCAACTTAGAATTTAAGGAGAGAGCCACCACTATTTTCCTGGAAAGGCTAGAGATTTAAATTCATCTCAATGACTCATGATAGATGAAAAGGCCAAGTTGTTGATTTAAGGACAAGATAGTAATCCATAGAGCTTAGATTTATGAGAATTGGCAACCCTAGGTAATTTCTTTTCAATTGTTTCTAATTATGCTTAAGTAAATCTAGGGGATACATCTTTACTGTTTTCGCGAGACGCTCAAGCTCAAGTGTGGGGGAGTTGATAGATTCCATTTTATTGATCATTTGAGTTGCTTAAATCCCTATTTGATCTGTGTTTTTATTGCAAAAATTGTGAAATTGCCTAGGTTTTAGAACTTATTCATATTTTGGACTTAAATGCAAAATTACACATATTTGAGTTAATTGGCCACTAAATTCTTGATTTATTTTTTGTAGGCATGAAAGGTTCCTGGACCTAGAGCATATTGGGTCAAACTCGAGTCGGAAGTGACCCGGATCAGATTATCAAGATCACGATTAAATCTGGGCCGTTCGATGCGAAAGCGGCTAGATCTGAGCCATCCGGGATGATCTGAAGCCATCCGAGCTAGGGCTAGGGTTGATCAAGCACCCTGATCAAGATCTGAAGGTTTCACCACAATCAGAGCTCAATCAACCGTTGGATCAAGCTTGGAGGGCTCTAGAGCGTCCAATCAAAGATAGAGTTGATCTGGACCGTCCGTTGCATATCTGGAGGATCCGAGCTACCACGAGCTAGATCCTGACCTCAGATCACCATCATCAAAGTTTGGCTCAAATCAGATGAAAATCAGCCGTTGGATTGAAGCAAATCAATCTGGACCGTCCATGCATGAATACTTAAGGAAAATTTTGGCCGCAGCTTCCCTATCGCGTCTTCGCCGCTACAGTGTCTTCCCTGCCGAGTGTTCTTCGTGTTCTTGCGTTTTTCTTTCCATCCGAAGGCGTGATCCCTCGACTCTTGATTCAGAGCTAGTGCTAGGTCGTCGAGGAAGCCATCAGTGAAGTTTCTGGATCAGATTTGCTCAAGTCGCAGAACTGTTGAGAGGTTTCCGCGGTTCTGTTACTTGGTGTCTTTTGATCGGTTGTGATCGATTTCATTCCAACTGAGCTATCTAGAGGGGTTCCTTAGAGAGTTTAGATCATCATCATTTCATCCCCGCACACAAACACAGCCGAAATGAAGATTCCGAGTGGAAATTTCAGAAATGAAGCAATCTGAACTTGACTAAATCGCAGATGGCATTTTCTCCACGATTTGCTGAGTTTGCGGGTCCGATTCTCTCCCTTGCTTGACAACCAAGGAGTACCTGAGCTGAAGAAGGAATCGAGGAGTAGATTTATTGTTTTAATCTCTGTTTTAGCTGTAGTTTTTGGTGATCTGTCATTTACTGCATTGTCTGTTCTGAAAATCCATTGTAGTTACTGAGTTTTTCGAACTTTGAGTTCTTAGCTGTAAGTTAGTTTCAATTTTGCAAGTAGAGTAATCGAGACACTTGTTTAAGTGACAATTAGATTCAAATTTCTATTAGTTTTTGTCAATTTCCTGCGTGCCAATCAATTGGTTGCGTGCCAAGTTCAATTCCGATTTGTTTTCTTGCCTCTGATTTCTGAATTTGTTTCAAATTTCCGAGTTCCTAGCTGTTAATTCCTGCTCTATGCTTGATAGATAGTTTGTTTGGTTTAGAATAGCACTTGCATAAAGTTTTGAGCATCAATTTCATTGTGGTGTGCCATCTAAAATCCCAAAAGCCAAAGCTGTTTTCTGCTCATCATTTCTGAAAATTCGGTTTCTATAGCTTTGATTTCAGTTTTAATTCTTTAGCTTAGTCTTGCTTAGTTCTTCCATACTACTCTTGATTTCCAAGTGAAACACTTAGTTTAAACCCTTGGGCCGAAAATTCACTTGTTCCTTCATTTGGAGCTAGTTTTGGCACAAAAGCTCTCCCTTGCGTGCCACTACTTGAACTCAATTGCATCCAAAATCAACTTGTTTTGTGGTATGTGAGTGTATTTGAATCAATAAGTTTGAACCCATCTAATGCTGAAAAATCTGGGCAGTGATTGGCTCCCAAAAATATTTCATGCTTAATAGATATTTGTTGCTTGTGAAAATTTCGAATTTCTTTTGCTTTAATTTGTCTTAGCTTGTTCATTTCCGAAACTTGCCATCACTACCTCTAAATCTCAGTTTAGTATTTCTTTGCAATTGACTTAGATTTGCCTTCCAATTCGGTCAAGTATCTTGTTTTAATTTAGTTTACTACTAGTTGAGTTTTCCTTAAGTGTCAACTTCTTGTTTAGTTATTAGTTAAGTCACTTTCTTTCATTTTATTTAATTTTCATTTTCAATCAAAAATCAAAACTTCATTACTTATTCGAAACCCCAAAAACGACACATAGCTACAAGTTTGAATCAAGCACGACAACTATCCCCGAGAAAAATACGACCTGTGGCCCCTTTGCTACATTCTTACACATCTTGCTTGTAAAAGGGTTTCCAGCAATTCATTTACATTTAAATTTGATAGACCCATACTTTCGTGACATATTTACCAGTATATTTGGGCCTTTCAAAGAGACACCCCAGTCCAACCTCCTAGCTCTGACCGCCTCAGAAGAAGTCGGAACCGAGTCAGAATCAGAATAGGACGACGGCGAGCTGACCTTTACAGAAGACAGCGAAATTAAGGTAACCGGTTTCAATAGATCTTAATTAAGTGAACTAATTTCATTTCTTTCTCGAGATTTGGCAAAAGACAAACTCCGAGTCGAAACCCTCCGACAGGAAGTAAAACTCCTGAAAGAGGGAGCTGACCCTAAACACTTAACCAAGAAGGTTCAGGAAGGAACTCTTACTCAAGTTGAAAAACTTGAAAAGGAGAACTCCTCCCTGAAAACTCAGGTTAAAGATCTTAGATCAGCTTTAGAACGATTTACATCTGGTTCCAAGGGTCTTGACATGATCCTTGGAAAATAGAAATCAGTTCTAAATTGATCCGGACTGGGCTATAGAACCAAATCTCGGCAAAGATCTTACTTTGCTGTACTGAATCAGTCCAGAGGTAAAATTCAGGCATGGGTACCTAAACTATACCTGAACAAACCAACTGGATCAAATCAGTATTGGATCCCCAAAGACAAGATTCACATCTTGCCTAACCATCACCGTGGCTTTAGTCCAGGGGGAGCCAAACTGAAAACAATATTCATTATTAGATAAAAATTTAATCCTTGATTGCAATTGCTTGATTGTTTGTTTCTTTAAAATTCCTGCAATTTACCATGCTTAGATTTAGGAATGGTTAGTTTAAGGACTGAACAAACTTAGCTGAAACTTGACAACATAGTATTGGGTGGAGGTGAGATGATAGTACGTTAGGGAAGCCAATTTGGCGGAACTAGCTGAAGTTACCGATCCAAAACCTAAGCTAGTTAGACTAGAAATTTTTCAAAGAATAATTTTGAAAATGAAATTTCATTAAAAGGCTTTATCATGGAAAGGGTGGATGATCCCATAAGGCTACGGCCAAAGAAGGCCTAGTGCTTCGCCAAGACCTGGAAGCTAATTTTTGAAATTCAAATTCAAATTATTTTTTATCAAATTCGAATCTAACACAAAATTTTAGTTATTTGTAGATTTAAACATCTTTTCAACAATTTTCAAAATTAATTAAGTTTTCAAAAATTCAATTGTTTTCAAAATTAATCAAAATTTTTCAAAATAATTTTACTAGTCAAAACCTGTCTCACGAAACCTATAAGGCTAACGTGATTGAAAACCCTAGATTTGGGTGAGACAGATTAGTTAGTGAAAATCAATTTAAAGCTATTACTAACTCTAATTGGATCCAACTCAATAAAATTCTTTATGTATAGGAACATAATGATTTGAACCAATGGATGTTGGATAACGGTTGCTCCAGACATATGACTGGAGATAAATTGAAGTTCACCAAACTCAAGCTCAAGAACCTAGGCTCAGTAGCATTTGGCAACAATGCTACACTCAAGGTGATTGGGTCAGGTAATATTGAGCTTAAATCTAACTTTATTATTAAGAAAGTTCTTTTGGTTGAAAACTTCAATTTTAACCTGCTTAGTATAAGTCAGTTATGTGATTCTGGTTATATAGTCACTTTCAACAATTCTGACTGCCTGATTAGAAATATACAAGACTCAGAAACCATGCTTAAAGGCACTAGGAAAAATAATGTATACACTATAAACCTTCCCCTAGTACCCAAATGTATGTTAACTCAGTTAGAACAATCGAACCTCTGGCATAGGAGACTAGGACATACCAATTTGAGAACCATCTCTAAAGTCACCCAACTTGGCCTAATCAAGGGTATCCCCAAAATTAAAAATAATGAAAACCTAATATGTGAATCATGTAATCAAGGTAAGCAAACCAAATCTAATCACAAATTAATTCAATCTGATCTAACTCAAACCACACTTGAGCTCCTGCACCTTGACCTATTTGATTCACATGGAGCCAAGTCACTAAGCGGGAATCGATACTTCTTAGTAATAGTTGACGATTACTCTAGGTTTACCTGGGTTAGGTTTCTAAAAACCAAAGATGAAACCTTAAAACTATTTAATGATTTCTGTAAATTGATTGAAAATCAAAACGATACTAAAATTAAAAGACTTAGAAGTGACCACAGGGGAGAATTTGAAAATCAACGGTTCGAGGAATTCTGTAAGGTCAATGGGTATTTACATGAATTTTCATGTCCTAGAACCCCCCAACAAAATGGGATAGTCGAAAGAAGGAATAGAACCTTACAAGAAGCCGCTAGGGCTATGCTCAACAAATTTAGCCTAGCAAACCAATATTGGGCAGAAGTGATTAGTACAGCTTGTTACATCCAAAATAGGGTTCTGATCAATAAGCGACACAACAAAACACCCTATGAACTGTACTACCATAGGCTCCCAAATCTACACTACCTAAGGGTCTTTGGATGCAAAGTCCATATCCTAAACACCAAAGACTACTTAAGAAAATTTCAATCCAAAACAACCCTAGGTACCTTCCTAGGATACTCAACCACAAGTAGAGCCTATAGAGTCTATAACAACCAAACTAAGAAAATTGAAGAAACAACTAACTTAATATTTGATGAAGAAGTTAAATCAACATCTGATAATCCAAACCTAACTTCATTAAACTCTGATCAAGAAAATAATGAACAACCTAGTAAACCTTTAATTGAAAGCTTAAACGAACTAACTATTGAACCAATTAATGAGCCAACTGAACCAATTATTGAACCAACAAATGAACCAGGCCAAAGAGTCGACTCAAATAGTGAACCAAACCAATCAGCCGGACCTGAGGCTGAACCAAGTTCTAGGAGAACCAAGAAACCCAGACTTAGTCACCCAACCGATCAAATTGTGGGTGATCCAACTCTAGGGGTCAGAACTAGATCCTCCTATAGAAACCTTAGTCAAATAGCTATGATATCGAAAATAGAACCCAAAACTATAGATGAAGCCTTACTTGACCCTGATTGGATCATAGCTATGCAAGAAGAATTAGCCCAATTTGAGAGAAACCAAGTCTGGGAACTAGTGCCTAAACCTGAAGGCAAATCCATCATAGACACTAAGTGGGTCTTTCGAAATAAGTTAAACGATCAACGTGAAATAGTTAGAAATAAAGCCCGCTTAGTAGCTAAGGGATTCAATCAAGTAGAGGGACTAGATTACGATGAAACTTACGCCCCAGTAGCTAGACTTGAGTCTATTAGAATGTTGTTAGCCTTTGCATCCCATAAAGGATTCAAGCTATACCAAATGGATGTAAAGTCAGCCTTCTTAAATGGGTTCATTAAAGAAGAAGTTTATGTAGGACAACCCCCTGGGTTTGAGGACTTAGACAAACCTGACCACGTTTATAAATTAACTAAAGCGCTATATGGGTTAAAACAAGCACCTAGGGCCTGGTATGAACGTTTATCTACTTACTTAATTTCTAAAGAATTTAAACAAGAACAAATTGACTCAATATTATTCATTAAAATAGTAGAAAAAGATATATTTATTGCCCAAATTTACGTAGATGATATAATCTTTGGATCCACCAACACCAACTTCCTAAAAGAATTTGTTAAAGTAATGGAAGATGAATTTGAAATGAGCTTAGTTGGTGAGCTTACCTTTTTCCTAGGACTACAAATCAAACAAACTAAAGATGGAAACTACGTCCATCAATCCAAATATGCTAAAGTGTTAATAAAGAAATTTAAAATGGATAACTCTAAAAGCATAAATACCCCTATGGCAACTAATGTAAAAATAGATAGAGACCCTGATGGTAAGCCAGTAGACCTCAAACTATATAGAAGTATGATAGGTAGTCTACTTTATCTTACAGCCAGCAGACCTGACATTTTATTTGCTGTAGGAATGTGTGCTAGATACCAAACCTGTGCTAAAGAAACGCACTTAGCAGCCCTAAAAAGAATACTAAGATATATAAAGGGCACCCTAAATGCAGGGATTTGGTATCCTAAAACCTCAACCTTCAATCTGTCAGGATACTCGGACTCTGACTATGCTGGTTGCAAATTAGATAGAAAAAGCACAAGTGGAAGCTGCCAATTGTTAGGAAATAGCTTAGTAAGTTGGTGCAGCAGAAAACAACACTGTGTAGCTCTATCCACAACTGAAGCTGAGTATGTGGCCTTAGGAGAGTGTGTTGCTCAACTTTTATGGATGATGCACACACTTAAGGACTTCCAGCTCAACTACACACAAACTCAAGTATTTATTGACAATATAAGTTCAATTAATTTAACTAGGAACCCAATCCAACACTCCAGAACCAAACACATTGAAGTCAAACATCATTTTGTAAGAGACCATGTAGCCAGGGGTGAAATAGTACTTAAGTATATTGACTCTAAATCCAACTTAGCTGATATATTCACAAAACCCCTACCTGAATCTGAGTTCAGCTCACTAAGAAGGCAGTTAGGATTGTGTTCTGTAGAATAGATTAACTTTATTTTTTTACTGCTCTACTTGATTTGTTTTAAAAAAAATAGAATTTGAAAAACTGTTTTACTTAATTTCAAAATCAGTTTTCATTTTCGACTTAGTTTTATTTTTATTTCAAAACTACCCCCTTTCAAAACTAGGGCCTTTTCGAAAATGGACTTAGCCTAGGCCCTAACCCTAGAACTGCATGCACCTATAGATTTAGAAGCCAGCATCTCACAAGCACCTTAGGGCACTTTTGGTTGATAACCTAGAAAGGGTTGAGATGCTTAGGTCTTTGCCTTAATTCAAGATGCTTTAAGTCAGTGCATCTGCAGTAATTGGGGCACTAAATACAACTTACATAGCAATCAAGTTAAGTGTCAAGCTTAGAAAATCTAACTTGAACAGAAACACTTAACTTGACTAACCCTAGCAAAAACTACTGTTTATAACAGTTAGTAAGTAGCTAATTGGGTTAGACAGGTCCCTACAGAGAAAATTGACTGATTTAGTTTATGTCTAATTATGAATTGGTTAAGTACAGCAAAATCTTACTTATTTCCTTTATGCAATCTTATTTCTGCTATAATTATCTGTTTTGATATATGGCAAAGGGGGAGAGATAGGAAAGGAGAGAGTAAAATTAATTTTAGTTTCTCAAAAAGTTTTTCAAAAATTAATTTTACTTATTCAAAAAGTTTTCAAAAATTTTTTTTCCTTTATTCAAAAGGGTTTCAAAAAATTTTTTGCTTTATTCAAAAGGGTTTCAAAATTTTATCCTTTATTCACGCCTTTCAAAATTTTCTAACTTAAGCTTGTCAAATTACTTAAGTTCTTAAAGCTTTCAAAATTTTTACTTAAACTTTTAAAATTTTGCTAAGTACTCAAGCCTTTCAAAATTTTCTAACCTAAGCTTATCAAATTTTTTACTTTAAGCTTAAGTTTTTCAAAACTGGATAAGCACAATGTTACTAAGTACTTAAGTTTTTTGTATTTGTTGGGACCGGGTGCATGTCGACAAGGATACGAGTTTGTAAAATTTTAAATTTTTACGTGGAGCGGAAGAATTTGCATAAAATAATTTCCTAAATTATTTTAACTTCGTATCTAGCATGCAATCTTATGGTGTGTTGACATAATCATAAAATAAAACTTTGCGGAAAAGTAAACTAATTTACCAAGTACCTCGCGTAACTCGAAGTAAGGGACGAGATCCAACCGTAGCGTCCCTTGGAAGCTCCGCCTCTATTCGCGTCCACGCCGAGTTCTCTTCGGGATGACTTCGCAAAGTCACGAGTTTTGTGCCGACGAGAACTACTAGATTCTCGGAAGGCACAACAAAGAAGATCAAGAGAAGAAAAGGAAAGAGTGGAAACTAACCAACAAAGAAACGGAATCGAATTCCGAGAAGAGAGGAGTCGCTATCCGCTTCTTCTTCTTCTTGTTTGGTTTCTCCTTCTTGTTGAAGCTCACGGCAACTCACCCTTGGGAGGGAGGTGCTTCGGCCCTAGGTCCTCAAGAGGGCGCCGGCCCTAATTGGCCAAGAGGGCGCCGGCCCTAGGTGGGGGAAAGGGAAAGAGAGAAGAGAATTAAGAGAGAGAGAGAGGGAGCTCTATATCGATTATCCAAATCTTAGGAATCCAAGGCTTGCCTATGGTTCCTTATATAGTTGCTTCTCCCTTGCCAAGTCTCCTCTTAACCGAATTAACGGAATTAACGGAATTAGTTATCATAAGAAATTTATCCTATAAATTCTCTTATGAATTATTCCGTTTAAATCAAGTTTTATTATAACTAACTTTATAATAAAACTAATTAGTTATCATAAGAAATTTATCCTATAAATTCTCTTATGAATTTTATTATAACTAACTTTATAATAAAACTAATTAATTATCATAAGAAATTTATCCTATAAATTCTCTTATGAATTATTCCGTTTAAATCAAGTTTTATTATAACTAACTTTATAATAAAATTAATTAGTTATCATAAGAAATTTATCCTATAAATTCTCTTATGAATTTTATTATAACTAACTTTATAATAAAACTAATTAATTATCATAAGAAATTTATCCTATAAATTCTCTTATGAATTATTTCGTTTAAACCAAGTTTTATTATAACTAACTTTATAATAAAACTAATTAATCTCTCCTTTTATTATGGAATAAATTTTATAAGAAATTTATAAACTTTCTTATTATGGAAAAATCAATTCATAATTGATTTTATAAAATTAAAATAAACCAATTCATGGATTATTCTAACTTCCATAAAAAGAATAAATTTATATAAATTTATTTATATAAATTTCTTTATACAAATTTATATCCATAATTTATAAAATAAATCGCGCTAGATTTACTTTATTAATTAAACCAAAATTAATTGGTTATCTCCCCAATAGGTGGCCGGCCAACCAAGGAGGGTTGGCACCCTCTTTGGCCGGCCCAAACCGAGCCGAACCAACGCAAATTAAACTCATTTAATTCGCCCAAAAAGCCTTCAAGAGACTTAGCCATTTTTAGCTTCCATTGCGCCTCTGATTAACTCAGATTCGACTTATTTCTCTTGATCGGAAAATTCAATTTTCAACTCGTTTTAAATCCCTCGGATTACTTGTAGTGTGTGTGACTAAATAGGCTTTCGATTTATGTTGGTCGTCTATAATTAACCAATTATAGAACGATCATGAGTGGCACCTAGTAGTACATCATGATCCCCAATTAATCGAAAGATCAACGGTTTGACCCCAGAAGAAATTATTCTGAAACCCTTCAGCAGCTCTAATGAATCGTGCCCCATTCCCTTCACCATCTTATACCCACTTGGTTCAGGACACGGTCTATTTGTGTCAATCCCCACTAGGCTGACTACGTCACACCTAGCCCAAGTAGTGTCTTTCTCGTCCTTTGGATTTCTAATTACTCTCATGTATTTAAGAGACTCGCACTCTAAACATGATATACTCTGGCCAGAGGTTTTGAGTAACAATCCGACGATAGGCTTGGGTACATCTCCTCGCAAGGAGTGGTGAATCCTTTGTAGGCTGTTCAAACATCTTCGGGCACTTCGGCTTATACCCAATCATCCTGGGTCCACACCTCCTTGGAGATGCTTGCTTAAGATGTTAAAGTATAAGTCTCCATGACCAAGATGACTTGAACACCACAAGTCAAAGGAACATCGCACTTAAGCCGCAGTAAGAACTTCATTGACATATCTATATAGATTACCATATGAAGTCTTACAGCTAGTCACTCCAATGAACTAGTTCCCATAACTAGCATCCATGTTTATCTCCAGACATCCCAATGTCACCAGCCAGTGAGAATCAGCTGATTAGAGAATAACCCATGCTAGTCTCAACAGAATTGATAGTGTCCGTATTTATCAATTCATCGACTAGGGATATTTTCAATACTTCACATTTGCACATTTAGAGATAATCACTAGTTGTGATCCCATCACAAATTCTCTTATGCTGTGAGTTGTATTGCGGACATTCAGTAGATGAGTTTAAGATCCCAATCAAATACACAAGCATGTATACTCAAATAGTGAATTATCATTTATTAAAATAAATATTTTACAATCATAAGGCGATTGCCTTAGGACACTTCTCTCATATCACTTAACAAACTCTCACTTGGCCTAATGCCAATCGCTACGGTATCCAATACCACAGGCTCTAACATGACCCTCAAACTTGTTTTGAGTTAAGGCCTTAGTTAAAGGATCCGCTAAATTCCTTTCTGTGGGAATTTTCTCAATTTGTATGTCATTCCTACTTATAATCTCTCTGATCAGATGATAGCGGCGAAGCACGTGTTTGGATCGCTGATGAGACCTTGGTTCCTTTGCTTGTGCAATAGCTCCATTGTTGTCGCAGTAAACCGGCACTGCTTCATCAATGGTTGGAACCACACCAAGTTCGAAGACGAACTTCTTGATCCAGACTGCTTCCTTTGCTGCTTCCGAAGCTGCGATATACTCCGCTTCCGTGGTAGAATCCGCTACGGTATCTTGTTTGGAACTTTTCCAACTTATTGCACCTCCATTCAAAGTAAATACGTATCCAGACTGTGATTTGGAGTCATCCTTATCTGTCTGGAAACTGGCATCTGTATACCCACGTATTACCATATCTCCTTCTCCATATATTAGGAACACATCCTTAGTTCTTCTTAAGTACTTAAGGATTGTCTTAACAGCCGCCCAATGATCCATTCCTGGATCCGACTGGTATCTGCTTGTGACGCTCAAAGCATACGATACATCGGGCCTAGTACACAACATAGCATACATGAGAGATCCTATCGCGGATGCATAGGGAATCTTGTTCATGCAAATCCTCTCGTCTTTTGTGCGCGGACACATAGACTTTGAAAGGTTGATCCCATGCCTGATGGGAAGGTAACCTTTCTTGGATTCGACATGCTAAACCTTTTTAGCACTCGGTCTATATATGTAGACTGCGAAAGACCAAGTAAGCGTTTTGATCTATCTCTATATATTCTAATCCCAAGGATATATGTTGCTTCTCCCAGGTCTTTCATGGAGAAAATTTTGGACAACCAAATTTTAACTGTTTGTAAGACTGATATATCGTTTCCTATAAGTAAGATGTCATCGACATATAATACTAGGAATACGACTGCACTCCCACTAACATTCTTGTACACACAAGGTTCGTCTGGATTTTGTGAGAAATCAAACTCTTTGATTGTCTCATCAAAACGGATGTTCCAGCTCCTAGATGCTTGCTTCAGTCCATATATGGATCGTCGAAGCTTGCATACTTTGGTTTTATCAACCGATGTGAAACCTTCAGGTTGTATCATGTATACATCCTCAAGTAGGTTTCCGTTAAGGAAAGCTGTTTTCACATCCATTTGCCATATCTCATAATCATAATGAGCTGCTATGGCTAGGAGCATCTGAATGGATTTAAGCATAGCTACTGGCGAATAGGTTTCGTCATAATCAATTCCTTGCTTCTGACGATATCCTTTTGCCACTAATCTAGCCTTAAAGGTAACAACATTACCTTCCATGTCGGTTTTCTTCTTGAAAACCCACTTGCACCCTATGGGCTTAATCCCTTCAGGTGGTTTAACCAAGTCCCATACTTGGTTTTCGTACATGGAATCCATTTCCGACTTCATGGCCTCAAGCCATTTGTCCTTTTCTGAACTTTTCAGAACATCTTCATAACTGATAGGTTCGTCATCGCTTATGAGTAACACGTCGTTCGATTCACTTACGAGAAATCCGTATCTCTCTGGAATATTGCGTGTCCTATCAGATCTACGAAGAGGTGGTGTAGTTTTAGGTTCAACTGATAGCTCATCATTATGAGGTATTGGTTGTGGGTCTAGACCAGGTGTCTCTATAATGTCTATTGGAGTTTCTTGAACTTCATCAAGTTCAATGCCACTCCCACTGTTTTCTAGTAAAAGAAATTTTTTTTCAGAAATACAGCATGCCTTGAAACAAACACCTTTTGTTTCAAGGGATGATAGAATTGGTAACCCTTCGTTTCCTTAGGGTATCCAATAAATAGACATTTATCAGACTTAGCATCCAATTTGTCTGATACAATCCGCTTCACATAACCAGGACAACCCCATATCTTAAGGTGAGTTAAGTGGGGTTTCTTACTATTCCATGTCTCATATGGAGTAGTTGAGACTACCTTGGTCGGGACTCTGTTTAGCAAGTAAACAACTGTCTTTAGTGCATAGCCCCAAAAGGATTTTGGAAGAGTTGCATGATTCATCATCGACCTAACCATGTCCATCAAGGTTCGGTTGCGCCTCTCAGATACACCATTATGCTGTGGTGTATACGGCGGAGTCCATTGGGATAATATCCCATTGTCCCTAAGATAATCTTGAAACTCTTGACTTAAGTATTCACCACCCCGATCGGATCGAAGTATTTTAATACTTTTGCCAAGCTGTTTCTCTACTTCATTTCTGAACTCTTTGAATTTCTCAAAGGCTTCAGATTTGTGTTTCATTAAGAACACGTACCCGAATCGTGAGTGATCATCGATAAAGATGATGAAGTAGCTATAGCCTCCTTGTGCAAGAGTTGACATTGGTCCACATACATCAGTATGTATTAGATCAAGCAATTCTCCCACTGGATTGCCTTTTCCGGAATAGGGTAATTTGGTCATCTTGCCTTTTAAGCATGATTCGCATGTATCAAATAAATCGGGTTCAAATGATTCCAAAATTTCACATCGGTGTAATTCGGTCATGCGTTTCTTACTTACATGGCCAAGACGGCAATGCCAAGTGTCGGAGTCTATTCGATTATCTATTCGAGCACGTTTGTTGCTAACTTCGATATTGAAAACGTCACTGGATAAATCTAACGTGTAGATACCATTGCACAAAGTTCCATTCCTATAAAGAACGCCATTTAAAGTTATGTAACAACAATTGTTACTAAAAGTTAAATGATAACCCTTTTCATTCAAACATGAAATAGATACAATGTTCTTTATTAACGAAGGAACAAAATAATAATTATCCAATTCTAAGACACGTCCTGTAGGGAGCTTTAGCAAATATGTTCCGATGGCAACAACAGCAATCTTTGCTCCGTTTCCAACTCGCAAATTCGCTTCTCCCTTGACGAGTCTTCTTCTATTCCTTAGCCCTTGTATGTCATTACATATATGTGAGCTACACCCAGTATCAAGTACCCATGTATTTGAGGAAATAGAGTGACATTCAATAATGAAGATACTTGAAGAGGATGGGGCATCGGATGCCTTCTCTTTCAAGGACTCAAGATAAACCTTGCAGTTTCTTCGCCAGTGACCCTCCTTGCCACAGTGATGGCAAGTGCCTTTTAGGATATTTTCAGTCTTTTTGGCCTTTTTCTTCTTTCCTTTATTTTGTTCTTTGGCCTTCCTCTTAGAACCTTTCTTCGAGGAACCAACTAACAGTACCGTCTCTTGATCCTGCTTCACAGAAGGCTCTACAGTCTTCAGCAGGTTGAGCAACTCAAGAAACTGGTCTAGAGTTGCATTTTCAGGAGGACGGTTGGGAAGTTGATCTTCAAGGACATAAGCAAGCTTCTCTACCTTGAGGACTATCCTCAGGTTTCGAAGCCAGTCCATGAAGTTTGGCCTAGTCAGTTTATTGGTGTCCAAAATGGAACGCAAATTCAGAGAAGACATGATCGAGTGATTATCCTAGAAATACAAATTGAGCTTATTTGAGAAGAATGATTAAAGAATGTATCAATATACATAAATTGAAATCTTATTTATTTTTCAAATTGAATAACCCTTTTTATCAATTCGGGAGATCGTAGGAACATCTCCAAATAGGTTGATATCCAACCATAGGTAAGAACAACCATGGTTGTGGCCATCAAGTTATTCTTAGCTATGAAGGTAGGTAATTATACCGATTACACATCACATATATGTAACTATCACATTATGCTATCAACTAATTGAATGTTTGCATAAAACATTGGGTTGTTAACTCATTAACAATTATGCATCAATATACATAGCACCCAACTGCACCTCTCTTTACATCGACCTTGGCTGTGGCACAACAAATCGATGCTCCAAGCTTAAGGCTGACCCATCAATCAAGAAATAGTTTTAATATGGTTGGAGCTCATTCAACCGTTTAGTCAGGCTTGGATGTGTCCAACAACCAAAACTAAGGATTGACCTCTGACTCCAACTATATTATCCATAAACTAATTCCATGGTTTGAACATGTTGAGGTTCAAGCTGGGCATGGATGTGTCCATCAACCCAAACGAGAAACAAAACTCCGATTCTAACCATATTAATGGAAGGTGTTGGCCTTAATATTTTGTAAGGGGTTTTGGTCTCATCCTTTCTTTTCTAAGCACATTCATGACATAGAATAATGTCATGACTAACGATTTCCTTAATTAAGTATGTATGTGACATAAGTTATCAAGTCTTATTAATTGAATTAGGAACCGGATTTCCTAATTCCATTTCATACTTAATTAAAGGAATTGTTTTGGGAAACAATTTCCTAAATTGTCATAATTAATTTCGGAAATAATATGTTCAAGACTTTGATTTCTCTAAATCAAATCTTATTAAATTGAGAGATAAATCCCTTAATTCAACTACATATTATTTTCATGAAAATCTCATTTAAGAAACTCTATAGGAAACCATTTTCCTAATTAATTTTGGAGACAACAATATGTAAGAGCATCACCTCTTAAAACATATTTTATTTATGGATTTAATTAATTACAACAAATTATTTTCTAAGGGTGGTTCCCCGAGGCTCAGATACCCAAAGAAAAGTAATGTGTTGTAAATCCAATTGGACGGCTCCCCGAGGCTCAATCCAAATCAAACATGACAATTTCAATTAAAAATTGGGAAATTAAATTACAATAACTAACTTTAAATTGGACGGCTCCCCGAGGCTCAATCCAAAATAAAGAATTTTGTTGTCAATTTAAAAACCAATTCAAATTTAATTGTCAATTAACTGTCCATGAATTTGTCTAGACTTTCTTAAAAGAAAGTGCCCAAAATTGCGAGATTTCAAAAATAGATTTTCAGAATAATTGTAAGTTTCTGGTACAAAGAAAACTTACATATTTCCAAGATTGGAAATTTTCTAAAATAGAAAAATTTCCAAAATTGGAAAGTTTCCAAAGATGGGAAGTTTTCACAATTATTATAAAATTTCAGAAACTAGAAAATTTCAAACGTTTGCGA
>JAGFNQ010003580.1:292198-314884 GCA_024364735.1 Boesenbergia rotunda
TTAGCTAGATCTGGACCACCGTTGCAAATCTGGAGGATCCGAGCTACCACGAGGCAGATCCTGACCCAGATCTTCATCATCAAAGTTTGGCTCAAATCGGACTAAGATCAGCCGTTGGATTGAAGCAAATCAATCACAGCCGTCCATTGGTTAATACTTAAGGAAATTTTCCTGCGCAGCAAGCTTTGTCGCGTCTTCAGAGTTCTTCGCCGCAGCACCCTTCATCGAGTTCTTCACGTTTTCTTGTGTTTTCTTCAATCCGTGGGCGCGACCATCGTTTCCTTACTGAGTTTCATGTGCTAGATCATTGGGGGAGTTCATCAGATTTGTTTCCGGATCGAAATTGCCCAAGAACAGAGTTTGTGAGAGGTTTCTACAGCTCTGTCAGTTGGTACGTTTGATCAGCTGTGCTTCACAACCTTCCATCCGAGCTATCAGAGGGGTTCCCTGAGTGGTTGGACCATCATCCACCCATCCACGCACGCAGACACAGCTGCAAGGAAGAAATCGTTTAGAAAATTCAGAAATGGGCAGTTTGAGCTGTTTTCAATCGCTGATGAGTTTTTCCCCATGATTTGCTGAGTTTGCGGGTCCGATTCTCTCCCTTGCTTGACAACCAAGGAGTACCTGAGCTGAAGAAGGAATCGAGGAGTAGATTTATTGTTTTAATCTCTGTTTTAGCTGTAGTTTTTGTGTTCTGTCCATTACTGCATTGTCTGTTCTGAAAATCTATTGTAGTTACTGAGTTTTTCGAACTTTAAGCTCTTAGCTGTAAGTTAGTTTCAATTTTGCAAGTAGAGTAATCGAGACACTTGTTTAAGTGACAATTAGATTCAAATTTCTGTTAGTTTTTGTCAATTTCCTGCGTGCCAATCAATTGGTTGCGTGCCAAGTTCAATTCCGATTTGTTTTCTTGCCTCTGATTTCTGAATTTGTTTCGAATTTCCGAGTTCCTAGCTGTTAATTCCTGCTCTATGTTTGATAGATAGTTTGTTTGGTTTAGAATAGCACTTGCTTAAAGTTTTGAGCATCAATTTCATTGTGGTGTGCCATCTAAAATCCCAAAAGCCAAAGCTGTTTTCTGTTCATCATTTCTGAAAATTCGGCTTCTATAGCTTTGAATTCAGTTTTACTTCTTTACTTCAGTTTTGCTTAGTTCTGTCCTGATAACTTTGTTTCCTAATCACATCCATCAGTTTTAAAAAAAAGAAAAGAAAAGAAAATAGAAAGTTGGAAGGTCATTATTTCCGAATTTTGAGTTAGTTTCTTTCGGCACAAGAAGTTCTTCCTTGCGTGCCACTTGCCTTAGCCATTCTTGCATCCGGATTTAGCTAGATTTAGTGGCATGTGATTGTGTTTGAATCAATAAGCTTGTACTTACTCAAATCTGAATTTTGTTGGCAGTGGTTGGGATCCAAAAACACTTTGGTTAGTTTAGTTGCAATTGCTTGGTTGATTTCTACTTTTGCATGCTTTCAATTGTGTTAAACTTGTTTATTTCCGAAAACTTCCACCACTGCTTTTACCTCATTTCTCATCATTTCCTTTGTTTTTAGAAATCAGAAATTAGTTCCCAAGAAATCTTTGTAAGTGCTTGAGCAAGTTTCCATTAATTAAGCCTTTAGTGCCATCTCTTTGTTTAGTTCCATTGCGCACTTTCTTTCATTTCATTTCATTTTCATTTTCAATTAAAACTCAAAACCTCATTACTTATTTGAAACCCCAAAAACGACACATAAACACAAGTTTGAATCAAACTAGACAACTATCCCTGAGAAAAATACGACCTGTGGCCCCTATATTACATTTCCATATTTTTGAGTGTAAAAAGGGTTTCCAGCTTTCACTTTATAAATTCTAAATTTGAGACCCACATTCGTGACAGTCAATTTGGGTCCGTCAAATTTTTGGCGCCGTTGCCGGGGAGACTGTTAGTTGACTTGTTTGATTTTTTCTTGTGCACTTATTTCATATTATTCTTGACTTACTTTTGTGCTTATTGTTATATCTTTGGATTTGATTTTATTTGATTTATCTTTTTATCCACTTTTACTGCGATTTGTTTTGTTTTTATGACCAGGTCTCTAGGTGCTGAATTGGAAGATTTCGATCCTGAGATTGAGAGGACTTTCAGAGTCAGGAGGAGCCAGGCTATTCTTTCAGAGACTGCAGATATCCCTCCACTTCAGACTATCAGCACTCACTCAGGCATTGATATGGCAGACCACCAGAGAACCATGAAGGAGCTCACAGCACCAGATGCTGCATTTCAGTACTCCAGCATAGCATATCCTAAGCTGGGAGAAAGTTTTGAATTAAGATCTGGGCTTATTAATTTGTTGCCAAAATTTCAGGGTTTATCTGGGGAGGATCCAAACAGACACTTGCACGAATTCCATGTGGTGTGCTCTACTATGAAGCCTCAGGGCATTTCTGAAGAAGACATCAAGCTGAGAGCTTTTCCCTTCACATTGACAGGAGCAGCCAAAGACTGGTTCTATTATCTGCCTACAGGACATGTGTCTAGTTGGATCGCCATGAAGAAGGCATTTCTGGAGAAGTATTTCCCAGCTTCCCGCACAGCTATAATCAGAAAAAATATCTGTGGGATTCAGCAGGTGGTGGGAGAAACACTGCATGATTACTGGGAAAGATTTAACAAGTTGTGTTCAAGTTGCCCCCAGCATCAAATCAGTGAGCAATTATTGATTCAATATTTTTATGAAGGACTGCTGCAGACGGATAGAGTCCTTATAGATGCTGCATCAGGAGGGGCCTTGGTCAACAAAACACCACAGCAAGCTAGGGAGTTAATTTCTAATATGGCTGAGAATTCCCAACAATTTGGAGGCAGAGCCTTGAGCACCAGAGGAGTGGGTGAAGTTCAGGCAGTTCCCACTGATAACAAGGAGGTTAAGAATGCATTGATGGAGCTCACCTCAGCCTTGAAGAAAATAGATTTGAAAGTGGACAGACTTAGTTCTACTCCTTCAGTACCTCCACCCTCTACTCAAATTACAAGTGTGTGTGGCATTTGTTCTAGTCAAGAGCACACTTCAGACTCATGCCCCAATCTCCAACAGGACGAGACAGTAGCGGCTTTAGTGAGAGGACAATTCCAAGCAAGAAACAATCCTTATTCCTCTACTTATAACCCTGGATGGAGGAATCATCCTAACCTGAGGTATGGGAATGCGTTCTGCCAACAAGAGCCTCAAACTCAGTCATCACAGCAGCCCCAACCAAACTTACAGCAGACCCAACCAATTCAGAACACGCAGCAACAATTTCAGCCATCAAACTCAAGTTTTCAGCCTTCATTTCAGCCTACTTCTCAACATTTTCAGCAACAATTTCAGCCATTTGATCCTCAAATTCAGCAACCTTATCAAGGGCAGCAAGGATGGCAATCATTCCCAGCTTTTCCAGCTCAAAACCAATCGAATTTCCAACCATCACAGCCTATGAATCAGCAATTTCAGCCCTATGGTCAAGGATTTCAAGGCCAGAATTTTCAGCCCTCACCATCTAATTTTCCAGCTCCAAATCAGTATTTTCAAGGTCACAACGCCCAGCAAAGTTTCCATGCAAATCAACCATTTAATCAGCAATTCAATCAGGCAAATCAGTTTGCATATCAGCCCCAACAGTCAAGCTTTCAACCAAATCAGCAATCAAAATTTCAGCCTTCTTCTTCATCCTTTCAAGGTCAGACAAGGAGCTATGTAAACCAAGGAGGTTATGGGAGCTCAAGTGGAGGAGATTTTCAGCATCAGCAAGTGATGGAGATGCTACAACAAGTTGTACAAACACAACAACAACAACAAGCTTGGCAACAACAACAACAACAACACAACCAAAATGTTGAGAGGCAAATAGGGCAATTGGCTAGTGGAATTAACCAAAATCAAGCTCAAGGATCAAGCCAACTTCCTTCCCAAACTGTTCCTAATCCAAAAGGGAATGTGAGCGCTATAACTTTGAGAAGTGGGAAGGTTACAACGTCACCGAAGAGTCCAAGAGCAGAATTTTCAGGGAGCCGGACAGCTTCTCAAATTCCGGCTCAAAACCACACTGAAATGAGTTCAAATTCAGCTGATTCCGACCCTAGCCCGTTCCCAACTCAATCCTCAAGCAACCCTCCAAATTTGGTGGCAAACGGAGAAGAAATCGATGCCGAGACACATGGGACAGCAGCTGCTACGCAGGGGACAGCACAGCAGAATAACAGCAGCTCAATTTCCGGCCAAAACTGATGAATTTAGGGTTCCTTTACCCTTTCCACAGCAGAGAACACATGCCAAGAAGCAAGTAGAGGAAGAGAAAGCCAAGGAATTCAATGAGTTAGTGAAATTATTTAGCAAGGTAGAGATCAATGTACCTTTGTTGACCATGATCAAGCAGATTCCCAAATATGCTAAGTTTTTGAAGGATCTTTGTATTCATAAAAAGAGACTCAAGGAAAATGAATTGGTCAGCTTTGGGAAGAACATCTCAGCACTTATCCACACTATTCCTCAGAAGTGTGAAGATCCGGGGGTATTCACTGTTTCTTGTGAGATAGGGAGCACCATTTTCCACGACGCCATGTTAGATCTAGGAGCTTCAATAAATGTGATGCCCAAGTCAGTTTTTCAGATGCTTGGCATAGGCCCTTTACAGCCCACTGGGGTGGTGATACAGCTAGCAGATAGGAGTCAGACCCACCCAGCAGGTATGATTGAAGATGTCTTGGTGAAAGTAAAGGAGCTTATATTTCCTGCTGATTTTTATATTTTGGATATGGAGGGAGATTACTTGGCACACCGTTCTCCACTGATCTTAGGCAGGCCTTTTCTGAAGACGGCCAGAACGAAGATTGATGTATATGCCGGGACACTTTCTATGGAGATAGGAGATACGGTGGTACAGTTCAGCCTTTTTGATACCATGAAGCATCCAAGAGAGGACCACTCTATCATGAGCATGGACATTCTAGAGGAGCTGGCGCAGACTGAGTTGGAGACTGAGGGATTTCTAGATGATTTTGCTGGAGGAGCTACAGATTCAGAGGAGGCTGAGAGAGTACTGACTGCTGATACTGAGGATTTTACAGAAGACATTTCAGACACACTTCCAGCTGGTGACATTTTTCTAGGTGTAGGGGATTGCACAGAGCCCCAAGGATCACCTATTTTTACTGATATTCAGAGTGTAGGGGATTGCACTAAGCCCCAGGGACCACTTATTTCTACTGAAGAGGACCAGAGTGAATTGAAGCCATTACCAGGTCACTTAAAGTATGCATACCTAGGAGAGGAGCAGACTTTTCCTGTTATTATTGCACAGCATTTGGAGTCAGAACAAGAAGAAAAATTATTGCAAGTCCTGAGGCACTACAAAAAGGCAATTGGGTGGACACTATCAGATATACCAGGTATCAGCCCAGCTATCTGCATGCACAGGATCTTTTTAGAGGAAAATGTCAAACCTGTGAGGCAACCACAAAGGAGGCTCAACCCACTTATTTGGATGTAGTAAAGAAAGAGGTGACTAGACTTCTACAGGCAGGTATCATTTACCCTATTTCTGACAGTCAGTGGGTTAGCCCTATTCATGTGGTGCCTAAGAAATCTGGAGTGACCGTGGTGGCAGATGAAAGTAATGAATTAGTACCCACCAGAGTCAAGAATTCCTGGAGAGTCTGCATTGATTACAGGAAACTCAACAAGGTCACAAGGAAAGATCACTTCCCTCTACCATTCATTGATCAGATGCTTGAGAGACTGGCAGGGAAGTCACACTACTGTTTCTTGGACGGATTTTCAGGCTATTTTCAGATTTGCATAGATCCAGAGGACCAGGAGAAGACCACCTTCACCTGCCCCTTTGGCACATTTGCCTATAGACGAATGCCCTTCGGACTCTGCAACGCACCCGGTACTTTTCAGAGATGTATGGTGAGTATATTCGGTGAGTTGCTAGAGGACTGCATGGAGGTATTTATGGATGATTTTTCAGTTTATGGCACGTCTTTTGATTCATGTTTGAATAACTTGTCTAGGGTTTTACATCGTTGCATTGAAACTAACCTTGTTTTGAATTTTGAAAAATGCCACTTTATGGTAGAGCATGGGATAGTTCTTGGACACATAGTCTCTCAGAAAGGTATTGAGGTAGATCCTGCTAAAATCAGTGTTATTTCTTCTTTATCTTACCCCGTATGCGTACGGGATATTCGAGCTTTTCTTGGACATGCAGGATTTTACCGCAGATTTATTAGAGACTTTAGCTTGATTGCTCGGCCCTTGACACGACTTCTGCAGAAAGATGTTGAGTTCCATTTTGATGAAAAATGCAAAGAAGCTTTTCATAGGCTCAGGGAGGCTCTTACCTCAGCTCCTATTATTACATCACCTGACTGGTCTTTACCTTTTGAATTAATGTGTGATGCTTCTAATTTTGCAGTGGGAGCTGTATTAGCACAGAGGGTAGATGGAGCACCACATGTCATTTCCTATGCCTCCAAAACCCTAGATGCCGCCCAAGCCAATTACACCACGACTGAAAAGGAGCTTCTTTCCATTGTTTTTGCCTTAGATAGATTCAGATCATATTTATTGTGTTCTCATGTTGTTGTGTTTTCTGATCATGCAGCATTGAAGTACCTCCTGAAGAAACCAGATGCGAAGCCAAGGCTTATTAGATGGATGCTACTACTACAGGAGTTTGACTTGGAGATACGAGACAGGAGTGGCAAGGAAAATTTAGTAGCGGACCATTTGAGCAGATTGGAGGGAGATGGAGATCCCACGGCCATAGATGATGATTTCAGAGATGAGCAGCTTTTACAGATGCATGGTGAGTCACCCTGGTATGCAGACTTAGTGAATTTTCTTGTAGCTCATGTTTTTCCCACACACTTTTCGAAAGCTCAAAAGGATAAATTTAAAAGTGATGCAAAATATTATGTGTGGGATGATCCTTACTTGTGGAAATTTTGTAGTGATCAAATCATTAGGAGATGTGTACCAAATCATGAGTTTCATTCTGTACTCACTTTTTGCCATTCTTCAGCATGTGGTGGGCATTTTGGACCACAAAGGACTGCTAGAAAAATTTTAGAATGTGGATTGTACTGGCCCACCCTGTTTAGAGATTCCTATAGATTTTGTACATGTTGTGATAGATGTCAAAGAACAGGAAACATAAGTGCTAGAAATGAAATGCCTCAACAAGCTATTTTATTTTGTGAAATATTTGATGTGTGGGGTATAGATTTTATGGGACCATTTCCTGCTTCTTTTGGATTCTTGTACATTCTTTTAGCTGTTGATTATGTTTCAAAATGGGTGGAGGCCATTCCCACCAGGACTGATGATTCATCTGTGGTTGTTAGTTTTGTCAGGACAAACATTTTTTGCAGGTTTGGTATTCCAAGAGCTATCATAAGTGACCAAGGATCCCACTTTTGCAATAAGCACATGAAGGCTCTTCTTAATAAGTACGGGGTATTACATAAAGTTTCTACTGCTTATCACCCCCAAACAAATGGACAAGCCGAGGTGTCAAATAGAGAAGTCAAATCAATTTTGGAAAAAACTGTGGGACCTCATAGGAAGGATTGGAGTAAAAGGCTTGAGGATGCATTATGGGCATATCGCACCGCTTACAAGACACCCATTGGAATGTCACCGTATAGACTTGTGTATGGGAAATCATGCCACTTACCTGTAGAGATTGAGCATAAGGCGTACTGGGCAGTTAAAGCTTGCAATTTTGATGCTACTAAGGTGGGAGAAGAAAGGAAGTTGCAACTTCAAGAGCTTGAAGAAATCCGGTTGGAAGCATTTGAGAATTCAAGGATCTACAAGGAGAAGACTAAGAAATTTCATGACAAGCACATTGTGGACAAAGAATTTCAAATTGGTGACAAAGTGCTATTATACAAGTCAAGATTGAAATTGATAAGAGGTAAGTTGAGATCAAGGTGGGAAGGTCCATTCATTATAACTAATATTTTTCCCTATGGAGTTTTTGAAATTAGGGACGAAGCTAATGGATTGGTGTGGAAAGTTAATGGCCACCGGCTCAAGAGGTATCTTGAAGAACTAAAGGAGCTAGAGGTGGAGGATGTGTACATAGAGGACGCTATCTACCCAACGTGAAAGGGGAGTTCACTAAATCTTGCATTCATTTTTTCTTTGTATATACCATTTCCTTTCTTTTTGCAAGAATAACTTCAAGCTTGCGTGAGCAAGAAATTTTCTCAAGTAGGGACTTTAAAGTGTAAATAAAATTCTTCATTGCAAATACCATATCTTTTCTCTTAGCGCATTTTCATGGTTCTAGAAATAAATTCTTTCTCTTTTGAAGTAGGTAGTTAACAATAAATGCTTAAAACACATTACATGAATAAAATCATTGTAATTACCATGTATTTCAATTTAGCACTTTTTATTGCATGATTAGGAATAAATGTATCCCTTAGGTTTTCTCCATAGCATTTTAGAGTCTTTTGGAAAATAAATCAAATTTGGTTGTCAAAACTTAGGATTTAAGTTGATGGATGAAATCTTGGATGCTTGAGTACGATTTTGCTTTGGATTCTTAATTGAGAATTTGAGATGAATGGTTTTTACCTAGTGAGATTAGCCTTATTTGTGACACACATGTTATTGAACTCTAGAACTTGCTTAGGTTCTTTTAAAACCATATTTCGTTGATTGGATCACATTTATGAAGACTAATCCTATTGTGTCTATTTTTCCATGATCATGTTTGATACATACTCTTCTTGAATTGTCTCTCCTTGTTCCTAATTCTAACCCCAATAATTTTTCTATGGATTTGTTTGCTTGGGATGTTTCATGATGCTATTTTGCCCGAGACGGACAAAGATTTAAGTGTGGGGGAGTGATTGGTGATTTGGAAGAAGTTTTCATCAATGATGCAATTGAAATCGAAAAAAAAAAATTTCATGTGCCAAGTGAGTGAAGTTTGGTGCCAAGAATGAGCTAGAGCTATGGAAGCAATTGGAGATTGAATTTCCCTACTATATTTTGAAGATTTAAGTGGCAAACAAAGAGGAAATCTGCACCCTTTCGGAAAATTTCTGACTCAAGTGGAAAGTAGTGGTCAAGAGATGAAATTGATGCAAGCATTCAAGGAGTAACAAACAATTTCGATTTTTGGAAATCAGGAGGCAGTTGTGTACCAACTTCGGATCGAAAAAGAAAAAAAAAATGGCTGCTAGAGATGGAGGTGGAGCAGAACAGAAAAGGGAAAAGCTGTAAGTGGAAAGAAGCTGAAAATCTGTATTGAAGCTTAATTGCAAGAAATTCTGAACCAAGGCTGCCGAGTGCTCCAATTGGGAGCTACTGAGTGACACAATTGCAGCTGAAACAAGCTGCAATTCCAGCTGGAATTCAATTGGGATTGAAGCTGAAATCAAGCTGAGCAGCTGCTGAATTCGGCTGGACAAATCTGGAAACAAACTGTACCGAAGCCAAAGAGAGTTTAAATGCTGTACAAAAGCTGAGTGAAAGATTGAGAACTTGCTGAAACTGAACTGAACAGCAATTGTTGCTGCAGAATACCACCTTTGAGAGCCTCTGAAATGAGGAAACTGAAAAGGGAGAAGCTGAACTGAAGCTGAAGCAGTCTGAATTTAAGGAAAGAACAAGCCAAATGAGTGCCAAAGTCTGAAAATGGCACGCAAGTTGCATTGGATTTGTTGCTGCCAAGTTCTGGAATCTTAACTCTAGTTGAATATATCTGAATTGAGGGCTGTAAAATCTGAATTGAAGCTGAATAGCAGCTTGACATAAGCTGAAAAAAATCTGGAACATGGCAACAGTTTTGTGCCAACTTGCAACTGAAATGGAGTTTTCAAGGGCTGCTGATAATGATTAAGAACAAGTCTATCTACCAGCAAGCCATCAGAAATTTAAAAAGCAGCAGGGTAGTTGAATTTAAATGCTGAAACCTCATCGAGCAGTGCTGAAAAACAAACCTGGAATTGAATCTGTGCAGAGCTGAAACTGAACTGCATTGCAAGCTGAAAACTGGAAAATCTGAGCTGAATTGCAAAGATAGCTACTGAAATGATACAAGCTGATTCCATGTAAGCTGCAAAGTGATGAATATCTTGAAGGAATGTTTGAAAATTGCAGCCGGAAAAAATTCAGATTAGTAGTGCAGTTGAGCAGAACTTATGTTAACTTGAGGCTGAATTTGATTTTTCAAGGCTGTCCACTGCCATTCTGCTCAACTACTCCTATGAGCTAACTGATGTGAAGAAATCAGAGACTTGAAAATGATTAAATGGAAGCTGAATTGAATCCGTGCAGAATTTTCAGTGTGCCACACAAGTCAATTGCTGGGTTAAAGTTGAGTCTGATGAAGAGTTGAAGCTGTGAACAAATCAGATTCAATGCAGAATTTTTGTGCCAAAAGTAAAATTTTCGTGCAGGTTAGCATATATATGATGCTAACTGATGTGAAGGAAGTAGAGGATGCAAGGATGAAGAAGCTAACTATGCTAGAGTCTGAAATTGAGCCGGGTAGCTGCTGAATCTGAAGCTGAAATTTTTGCAGTGAGCTGGAACTTTGCTAGGAAGATCAGTAAAGTTTTGCTAGACTCTGAATTGTAACTGACAACAGTTTAAATTCCAGCTGAAGACAATCTAATTGAAGCTGAGCAGAAGTTGAAACAGCTGGAAAACTTGAAGCCAAACAAAATCTTTGCAGTGCAGAATTGAGGTGAATTGTGTTTCCATCAAATCAGCAATGCCTGGCTGCAATTAGACACAACTGGCAGAGAGGTTTTTGACTGAACTCAACCTCGAGGGGAGCATGTTTTCAATTGAAAGAAATTGGATGAAATCAGAACATAAACATAAAGGAGTGCTAGTGAGGCAGTTTGTGCCAAGTTGTGCAGAAATTGTGTAAACTTCTGGCTGATTTCAGTTTTTCAAGGGCTATGAATTAAAAAATGAAGCACACAAATGTGTCACAAGGTATTGAGAGCAATTACTGCTGGTCAAAACAGTTTGAAAAAGAAAAAAAAAAAGAGAACAAAGGAGAAACAAAGTGGCACAACAAGTGAACTTTGGCACCATGAAATCAAGTGAAAATTTTCTCATCCAAGTCCACGCTTATTCTCAGTTCTCTTCTGACCTTGCTAGAAGATAAAAGAAGAAGAGAAAAATCAGAAAAGAGAATGAAGAAAGGAATTTGGCACGCAAGGTAGACAATTGGCACAAAGGGACTAGTGAGGGATTTTTGTTGAATTTTGGAAGTGCAAGGCAAGAGTTTTCTTCACAACACTATTGGAGATCATTAGGGGACTGCATGGAGAGCAAAGAGCATCAAAAATATCCCCAAGCAACCAAGTCTTCCACTTTATCAACTTTTCCTTTCCCTTGACTTATATTTCACATCTTACCAATTACTTGCTTTTCACTTGTTTTTGTATATGTTGATCCCAATCATGATAAATGGTGGAGAGTAGATAATAAGCAAGCCTATGGTAGTGCAAGAAGCATGTGTGTTTGAGTGAGCTCCACTTCCATTAGCAACTTAGAATTTAAGGAGAGAGCCACCACTATTTTCCTGGAAAGGCTAGAGATTTAAATTCATCTCAATGACTCATGATAGATGAAAAGGCCAAGTTGTTGATTTAAGGACAAGATAGTAATCCATAGAGCTTAGATTTATGAGAATTGGCAACCTTAGGTAATTTCTTTTCATTTGTTTCTAATTATGCTTAAGTAAATCTAGGGGATACATCTTTACTGTTTTCGCGAGACGCTCAAGCTCAAGTGTGGGGGAGTTGATAGATTCCATTTTATTGATCATTTGAGTTGCTTAAATCCCTATTTGATCTGTGTTTTTATTGCCAAAATTGTGAAATTGCCTAGGTTTTAGAACTTATTCATATTTTGGACTTAAATGCAAAATTACACATATTTGAGTTAATTGGCCACTAAATTCTTGATTTATTTTTGTAGGCATGAAAGGTTCCTGGACCTAGAGCATATTGGGTCAAACTCGAGTCGGAAGTGACCCGGATCAGATTATCAAGATCACGATTAAATCTGGGCCGTTCGATTCGAAAGCGGCTAGATCTGAGCCATCCGGGATGATCTGAAGCCATCCGAGCTAGGGCTAGGGTTGATCAAGCACCCTGATCAAGATCTGAAGGTTTCACCACAATCAGAGCTCAATCAACCGTTGGATCAAGCTTGGAGGGCTCTAGAGCATCCATTCAAAGATAGCTTGATCTGGACCATCCGTTGCAAATCTGGAGGATCTGAGCTACCACGAGGTAGATCCTGACCCAGATCATCATCATCAAAGTTTGGCTCAAATCAGATCAAAATTAGCTGTTGGATTGAAGCAAATCAATCTGGACCGTCCATGCATGAATACTTAAGGAAAATTTTGGTCGCAGCTTCCCTATCGCGTCTTCGCCGCTACAGTGTCTTCCCTTCCGATGTTCTTCGCGTTCTTGCGTTTTTCTTCCATCCGAAGGCGTGATCCCTCGACTCTTGATTCAGAGCTAGTGCTAGGTCGTCGAGGAAGCCATCAGTGAAGTTTCTGGATCAGATTTGCTCAATTCGCAGAACTGTTGAGAGGTTTCCGCGGTTCTGTTACTTGGCGTCTTTTGATCGGTTGTGATCGATTTCATTCCAACTGAGCTATCTAGAGGGGTTCCTTAGAGAGTTTAGATCATCATCATTTCATCTCCGCACACAAACACAGCCGAAATGAAGATTCCGAGTGGAAATTTCAGAAATGAAGCAATCTGAACTTGACTCAATCGCAGATGGCATTTTCTCCACGATTTGCTGAGTTTGCGGGTCCGATTCTCTCCCTTGCTTGACAACCAAGGAGTACCTGAGCTGAAGAAGGAATCGAGGAGTAGATTTATTGTTTTAATCCCTGTTTTAGCTGTAGTTTTTGTGTTCTGTCATTACTGCATTGTTCTGTTCTGAAAATTTCTGTTTAGCTACTGTAATTTCGATTTCTGAGTTGTTAGCCATAATTTAGCTTCAGTTCTGCAAGTAGAGTAATTTAGGAACTTGTTTGGTGAATTCATAGATCAAATTTCAGCTCATTTCTTAGTCAAATTGCTGCGTGCCAATTCCAAGTGTCGCGTGCCAAGTTCAATTCGGTTTTGTTTTCTTCTTATCGGTTTCTAAATTTGTATCAAATTCTTGTTTCTTAGTTGTTAATTCCTGCATTTTAGTCTGATATAGGCTTGCTTGGTTAATTTAGAGCTTAGATTCTAGATTTCGTGCAAGTTTCTCCATGTTTCAGCTTAGTTAGCACTACAAAACTGAATTTCTGTTTGCTAAATTTTTGAATGTTTCTTAACAATTTGATGTCAGTTTTAATTCTTTAGCTTAGTCTTGCTGGGTTCTTCCATACTACTCTTGATTTCCAAGTGAAACACTTAGTTTAAACCTTGGGCCGAAAATTCACTTGTTCCTTGATGTAGGGCTAGTGTTTGGTATAAAAAGTATCCCTTTGCGTGCCAACTCCTTTAGAACTATTGCATCTGAATTTAGTTTGATTTCGTTGCATGTAATTGTGTTCGAAGTAAATAGATTTCACTTACTCAAATCTGATCTTTTTGGCAGTGGTTGGTTTCCCAAAACTATTTAGCTAGCTTAGTTAATTTATTTGTTTGAGTTATACATCTCGCAAGTTTTTCATTGAATCAAGTTGTTCATTTCCGAAATTCCTTCACTGCCATTACTTCATTGCTTGGATTTCTTTTGGTTGGTTGTAACAGAAACGTTTTCCATAAAAAATTGTTTGTAAGTGCTTGTTTAGGTTTCACTAGCTGAGCTTTGTAGTACCATTTTTCTTGCTTAAGTTTATTTAATCAAGGTTTCTATTTTTCCATTGCAATTTCATTTTCAATTTCAAACCAAATCCAATTACTTGTTAGAAACCCGAAAACACAAAAACGACACATAAACACGAGTTTGAATCAAACTAGGCAACTATCCCCGAGAAAAATACGACCTGTGGCCCCTATATTACATTTCCACAGTTTTTGATTGTAAAAAAAAAAGGGTTTCCAGTTATTCATTTACATCTAAATTTGAGGCCTACCTTTGTGACACATAGTTTGGGCCCGTCAACTGCTCATGGGGCAGTCGACTGATATGCTATCAGTAACCTATTTCAGCTTTTTTGCCGAATTTCAGAAACTCCCAGAAAATTCTAGAAAATTCCAAAAATTATAAAATTTTGCATACATGTTTGAAATGTTATACTCTATCAGGAAAAAAATATTAAACCATATAAAATTTCAAACATGCATGACTTTTGAAAAAAATCCAAAAGCTTTGAAACCACTAGATTTTGTATCAAACTTTGAAACCAATTTTGCAATCATATGTCTTTTAAAAACATGGCAAAGTATGTAAAGCATAAAATGGTTTTCAAAGGTTTAAAATGTCCAACTATGATCTTTGGGCAAAGTGTCCATTGATTAAGCACTTGCCTTCCCTATAGTTGGTCTAGTTTTCATATATTGATACTTCTAATGGTCCAACAATGTGCCACAAGCACAAGTGAGCCAAATGTATCACCCTAATGGATTAAGCACCCTTTTTCAAAGCTAATATCTCCAAGTTCATCCAACACTTCCACAAAACACATTCCAAGGCCTCTTCTTAAGGATGTAAACTCCGATTCAGGAAGAGTCTTGGTAAAGATGTCGGCTAGGTTCGACTTTGATTCAACATAGTGTAGTTCTATGTCTCCCCTTGACACATGGTCTCTAATGAAGTGATGTTTCACTTGAATGTGTTTTGTCCTAGAATGGTGTAACACCCCACTAAAATTTCCTTCAATATTATCCCTAATATTGAGTAGGATTGCATGAATGATAGCCATATTGAGCATGATTCATGAACGATAGTTAGAGTTGTGGGAATTTTAGTGTAAGTGTTAATAGGCCTTATATGAGCTCTAAATGGTGGGGAAATTTCTAATGGGTCTTAAATAGCACTTCATTAGTCATCCTAATGGGCCCCATGAGGATAAAAGAAATAACACATCATGTGATAAGCCTTACTTTAGATGGGCTTGCAAAAGAATAAAGAATAAAAAAATATAATGTAGGTGCCAAGGATTGAACCTTGGACCTTAGAGATGTTGTAAGCCTTAAGAATGCCTATGTAACTAATTCACCTAGCAAGGGAGTGCTATTAGGAGGATAAAGGCAATTGTAGATAAGTGTAAGGATAAGGGAGATGAAGAGGCACCATGGGAGATGAAGAGTCACCATGGAAAATAAAGAGTCTCCATGGAAGGTGAAGAGGCATACCTCTTCATTTACTATAAGAAGATGAGGAAAGAAGGAAAATGCCATAAGACATCTTCTCCTCCTTCACATTTTCGAAAATCAAGGTCCCCTCTCCATCAAGAAAATTCTCTCCAAGAAGATCTAGTGAAGACTTTGTGTTTGTGAAGCAAAGGAAGAGCCAAGGAGCAAGAAGTTCTTTCTTTCTCCTTCTAGGTGATATATTTTGTTTGGAAATCCTTAGCATAAGGGTAAGACTCCCTCACCTACAACATAATAGTTATATATGTTTTTGATTCATGTTCTTGTATGTTTTTGGCGATGTGTTGCAAAAATCGAAAGGTTTTCCCTATAGGCAAGTTTCGGCCAACATGAGATTTAGGGATTAGGTTTGTGTTTGATGCTATCTAATGACTCCAATGTTTTCTTGATGTTAAGTCATGAGTTATGATGAAAAAGGATGGAGCAAAAAGACCCTTAAAAGTTTAGGCCAAGGCTCTCATGAAGCCATAGACTTTTTGGCCATAAGAGGATGGTTGGGTTCTTTTTGACTAGCTAATGGTTTTAAGTCCTTGTTAATGTTTGTTTGGAGGTTTTATATATATTTTTAGGCCATGTTTCCCCTCTGATCATGTTGGGTTAATACCATAAATAAGGGCAAAAAGAAAGAAAAAGAAGAGTTAAAGATGTCATGTTACTTGCTAATGCTTCCTAGTGGTAGGATATGTATTATATGTAGGTTGTATGAGTCAATTGCTCTTGTTTTTGTCATTTTCATGTTGATATGAACCTTAGGAGTTTCTGATCAGTTTCTTAAATTAGGTTTTAGGATGGGTTAAGGTCACTACCCCACTTGATAAGGTCTCCTTGTAATAGGGTATTCAATGTATGCATATTGTATGAGTTGTGTGATGTTGTGTTATGTTTATATGCCATGATAACCCTATTAGATGTTTTGACCAGTAGAGTATGTGTGGAATTAGGGTTGAATTAAAGGAATCCATATTTCATTAGGCCATGATGGATGAAAAGAAAAATGGAACAAGTTCCCTAGATGTATTATCCTTAGTCGTAAATTGAACATTATGTGTTTTAAGAATCATGAATGATAAGTTGGCATGTTATGAAGTTCCTTACCATGAAATTATGTTTTCTCCATGCCATGTTCATACTTGAAAGTTATGATGATATTTAGGCTTTGAATGTATACCCATGACATGCATGACATTATGAATAAAAGAATGTCTAAAGAGCAATTGCTAAGAAAAGAAAAGAAATGATGAATGTCATGCTAAAGAGCAATTGCTAAGGAAAGAAAAGGAATCATGTATGCTATTTTACTTTATGTATCGGCTTGTACCGGATCTTGAAAAAGGTCCAAGGGATGGGCACCTTAAGAACGCCCCGGTTCTGGACTACCGCATCTGTCCCTAGGCACCAATGTTGCCTAGTACCATTGTAGGTCGGGATTAGCTACCTCGTACTCTACTAAGGAATGCGCGCAAATGATGAATGGGTACAAAGCCAGGGATCCCAATGATAATGATATGCTGATGTTCAAGTATTATATTATATATATTTTCAAAAGAGCATCTTTAATGTTTAGGCACATGTTTATGTTTAATGATATTGCATATGCTATGTTTAATGTTTATGTACATGATTATGTCTTAAAAATTATGCAAATGTTAAGTGTTTCTGCTTATGTACTTTAGATGCTTTAAGTATTTATTCATGTTATATGTTTATGTCAAATGATGTAGATTTCTACTTATATGTGATGTACGGATTTTGTGAGTAAGCAAGGAGCTTACTAAGCATTTTATGCTTATAATCTACCTTCTTATGTTGTAGGATCGAACTAAAGGGGAAGCAGCCGGAGGGCATGTGTGTGTGTGGCAGTGACTTGGCAGAACGATCCTATTGTTGTTTTTACTCTTACTTATGGACTTATTTCCCATGGACATAATGTTGCTACTTATAAATGCATGTGTTAGTTTTTATGTTTACACTTACTACCTGTTGGAGTTGAAGTTCTTTATGATATGCATGCGTATTGTAGAACTATATACTCTCTGGATAGATATGCTATGCTATGATTCACATGCTTAAAGTAGTTTAGTTAGAAAGAAATTTATCCAATTGCATATGTTCATGATTTAGTATTTTTTCCGCTGCTATATTTACGCTTCATATGCAATAATGTATGAAAGAAAAAAAAAGGTAACGCGTCACTCACGTAAGGGGTGGGCGTTACAGCTTGGTATCAGAGCAGTTTGCCATCTCAGTACACACACATCAAGCCTGCATCCTGCCACTTCCAAGTAAGATCTTACCTTTCATAATTTAAGTATGTTTGCTTTATGTTTACTTATGATAGGAATATTTCTAGACTAACCATACAAGTAGATGTGATACCCCCTATATTGTTCTAGAATGATAAAGAATGTTTATGACTAAGTATGCAAATACGAAATTATGGAACCATGTTTTTACCTGGGAATGGAAACTTAGGGTAGTACCTTGCCTTATAATGAAAAAAAATACAAATGCATATATATACATGGAAATGATGAAAATGATAAATAATCTTATACTAGCTTATTGTTGTAATTTGAGAAGAGCATGGCTAGAAGAAGTACTAGAATTAATGATACCGTACCTCAGCCTGACCTGACGCACCTAGTGATAGAACTCCAGCGTCAACTCACCGAGCAGCAGCAGACCATCAACACCTTGATGAGTCAGCAAGCAAATACTACCGTTCCATCTGCGAACTAGATGGTGACACCTGTAGTGCCTCAGACTCTGCCAGCACCCCCGACAGGCCCTGCCACCGGAATGCGCCCGGAAGCTTACTTAATCCAGTGGCAGAGGCTGATGCCGGAAACTTTTACGGGTGCTTGCGAACCGTGGGATGCCCAAGCCTGGTTCAAGACGGTGGAAAGTATAGTTGAGCTGCTACACTGGCATGAACATGAAAAGATTTAGTGTGCATCTCTGCCTTTCTGGAGATGCCAGAATGGGGTGGGAAAGGGTCAAGGCCAAAAGACGAGTTAACCAAATGAAATGGACGGACTCTGAAACTGATGGAAATGGAGCTGATTCCACTTGACCTTATAGGGACGTCCATTCCATGACTTAGGCTTAAGTACTAAACGATCCAATAAATTAAATTTATTGGAGAGCCAAGAAAAAGAACCAAGAAATTCCTATCAGCTCTAAGAGTACAAAAGATGTTAGACAAGGGATGCATTGGGTATCTAGCACATGTGGTCAACACAAGTCGAGTAAAGGACCAGAAGCTAGAAAAGGTTAGAGTTGTATGCAACTACCCAGAGGTATTCCCCGATGAATTACCAGGGTTAGCCCCTGATAGGGAGATTGAATTTGAGATCGAATGGATTCCTGGTACTAACCCGATCTCTGAAGCACCTTACCGTATGGCGCCGGCTGAATTGAAAGAGCTTCAGCGACAGCTACAGGAGTTACTCGACAAGGGACTTATTCGCCCTTGTCACTCTCCATGGGGAGCTCCAGTACTGTTTGTGAAGAAGGAAGATGGGTCTATGCGAATGTGCATAGATTACCGAGTGCTAAATAATGTGACGATCAAGAACAGGTACCCCCTCCTAAGGATAGATGACCTATTCGACCAATTGAAGGGAGCCACCATCTTCTCTAAGATTAATCTGAGGTCTGGCTATCATCAAGTAAACGTGAAACTGGATGATATACCGAAGACGGTTTTTCGAACAAGATACGGACATTATGAGTTCGTTGTTATGCCCTTCGGAGTGACGAATGCTCCCGCTATGTTTATGGACTTGATGAATCGGGTATTCTCGGCATTTCTTGACAAGTTTGTGATCGTCTTCATTGACGATATCCTCATCTATTCGAGAAATCAAGAAGAGCACGCTGAACACCTGGAGATGGTATTACAGCTCCTTCAGGAAAGGAAGTTATATGCCAAGTTCTCCAAATACGAATTTTGGCTCGATCAAGTGGCTTTTCTAGGTCATATTATTTCCAAGGACGGAGTCATGGTGGACCCGAAGAAAATCGAGGCCGTGAGTAACTGAAACAGGCCGAAGAATGCTAGCGAAGTCAGGAGTTTTCTCGGACTAGCGGGCTATTACCGGAAGTTCGTGGAAGACTTCTCCAGAATCACAGCACCTATGACGGTCCTCACCAGGAAGAACCAGAAGTACGTATGGACAAAAGAATGCGAGAGGAGTTTCTTGGAGCTGAAAAGGATACTTACAAGTGCTCCAATCCTTACTCTTCCCGAAGATGACAAGAGCTTCGACATGTACAGCGATGCCTCCAAACTGGGACTCGAGTTGTACTTATGCAGAGTGGTAAGTTATGCCTATGCCTCTAGGCAACTCAAAGAACATGAAAAGAACTATCCCATCATGATTTAGAGTTAGCAGCCGTGGTCTTTGCTCTGAAGGTATGGAGACACTATCTATACGGAGCACAGTGCAAGATATATACAGATCACTAAAGTTTGCGATATTTCTTCACTCAGAAGGACCTTAACATGCGACAACGTAGATGGCTCGAACTGGTAAAGGACTATGACTGCGAGATCTTTTATCATCCAAGCAAGGCGAACAAGTGGCCGATGCAATTAGCAGGATGTCCAGTGCCGCCTTGATGTCCGTTATCAGTATTATCTCGACCACTGGAAAAGGAAATCGTGAACTACGGAATCGAGATTATTTCGGACGACTTTCGACCATGACAATCATACAGGCACTATTTCGACGACATAATAGACAAGCAGAATGATGATTCCAAGCCTCCAGAAGATCAAGCAGAATATTCTAGAAGGAAAAGGCAAGGGTTTTCATCTCACCCGATAACGGAGTAGTATACCTTAGGGATCGTCTATGTATCCCTAATGATCCGGAGCTACGCAAGAAGGTACTGGAGGAGGCTCACGGAACCCCTTATTCTATGCATCCGGATCCACCAAGATGTATAAGATCTGAAAATGAGATTTTGTGGCTCGGTATGAAGAATGACGTAGTTCGGCATGTCAGTACCTGCCTGACCTGCCAGCAAGTTAAAGCGGAGCACCAGAGGCCCGGAGGAGTTCTGCAACCGATCCAAATTCCGGAGTGGAAATGGGAAAGACATCTCTATGGATTTCATCTCAGGACTTCCCAGGACCGAACGGATACGACGCTATATGGGTTATCGTCGACAGATTGACGAAATCGACACATTTCTTAGCGATCAAGATGACCTATTCAGTCGAGCAACTAGCTCAACTATATGCTAAGGAAATTATCAGACTACATGGTATTCCCAAGACCATCATTTCAGATAGGGATGGTCGTTTCACCTCACAGTTTTGGGAATGCGTTCATAAAGCTCTCGGCACGAAGCTGCGATTCAGTACCGCCTTTCATCCTCAGACAGATGGGCAAACGGAAAGGGTGAACCAAGTACTGGAAGACATGTTACGAGCTTGTGCCCTGGATTTCAAAGGGAGCTGGTGCCGATATTTATGCTTAGCGGAGTTCGCTTATAATAATAGCTACCAAGCTACTATCGGAATGACACCTTATGAAGCTCTGTATGGGAGGAGATGTAGATCTCCGATCTGTTGGTACGAAGGAGGCGAAAAGAAAGGGATGGGACTCCAGACGGATTTCATCGACGACACCACCCGAGCTATACAGAATATCCGCCAAAGAATAGAGACTGCTCAGAGCCGGCAGAAGAATTATGCGGATCAGCGACGTAGGCCTTTGGAATTCGGTGTCGGGGATTTGGTGTTCCTCCGAGTCCTATGAAAGGAGTAATGAGATTCGGGAAGAAAGGAAAGTTAAGTCCGCGCTATGTGGGACCGTACAAGATCCTGAACAGAATTGGCAAGGTGGCTTACGAGCTCGAGCTACCTCAGGATATGTCATCAATCCACAACGTGTTCCACGTATCGATGCTCAAGAAATGTCTTCCCAATGCAGACCAAGTGATGGAGCCGCAGGCCGTACAAATCCAGGAGGACCTGAGTTATGAAAGCAAACCCATACGGATCCTGGATCGAGATGTCAAGAGACTGAGGAACAAAGATGTACCCTTAGTCAAGGTCTTGTGGCAAAGTCAACAATCTGAAGAAGCTACCTGGGAACGCGAGGACGATATGAAACAAAAGTTTCCGGAGCTATTTTAAGTTCGAGGACGAACTTCCAGAAGGTATGGAGAATTGTAACACCCCACTAAAATTCCCTTCAATATTATCCCTAATATTGAGTAGGATTGCATGAATGATAGCCATATTGAGCATGATTCATGAACGATAGTTAGAGTTGTGGGAATTTTAGTGTAAGTGTTAATAGGCCTTATATGGGCTCTAAATGGTGGGAAATTCCTAATGGGTCTTAAATAGCACTTCATTAGTCATCCTAATGGGCCCCATGAGGATAAAAGAAATAACACATCATGTGATGAGCCTTACTTTAGATGGGCTTGCAAAAGAATAAAGAATAAAAAAAATAATGTAGGTGCCAAGGATTGAACCTTGGACCTTAGAGATGTTGTAAGCCTTAAGAATGCCTATGTAACCAATTCACCTAGCAAGGGAGTGCTATTAGGAGGATAAAGGCAATTGTAGATAAGTGTAAGGATAAGGGAGATGAAGAGGCACCATGGGAGATGAAGAGTCACCATGGAAAATGAAGAGTCTCCATGGAAGGTGAAGAGGCATACCTCTTCATTTACTATAAGAAGATGAGGAAAGAAGGAAAATGCCATAAGACATCTTCTCCTCTTCTCATTGCCGAAAATACCAAGGTCCCCTCTCCATCAAGAAAATTCTCTCCAAGAAGATCTAGTGAAGGCTTTGTGTTTGTGAAGCAAAGGAAGAGCCAAGGAGCAAGAAGTTCTTTCTTTCTCCTTCTAGGTGATATATTTTGTTTGGAAATCCTTAGCACAAGGGTAAGACTCCCCTCACCTGCAACATAATAGTTATATATGTTTTTGATTCATGTTCTTGTGTTTTTGGCGATGTGTTGCAAAAATCGTAAAGGTTTTCCCTATAGGCAAGTTTCGGCCAACATGAGATTTAGGGATTAGGTTTGTGTTTGATGCTATCTAATGACTCCAATGTTTTCTTGATGTTAAGTCATGAGTTATGATGAAAAAGGATGGAGCAAAAAGACCCTTAAAATTTAGGCCAAGGCTCTCATGAAGCCATAGACTTTTTGCCATAAGAGGATGGTTGGGTTCTTTTTGACTAGCTAATGGTTTTTAAGTCCTTGTTAATGTTTGTTTGAGGTTTTATATATATTTTTAGGCCATGTTTCCCCTCTGATCATGTTGGGTTAATACCATAAATAAGGGCAAAAAGAAAGAAAAAG
>JAGFNQ010003580.1:315523-384834 GCA_024364735.1 Boesenbergia rotunda
TTATGTACTTTAGATGCTTTAAGTATTTATTCATGTTATATGTTTATGTCAAATGATGTAAATTTCTACTTATATGTGATGTACGGATTTTGTGAGTAAGCAAGGAGCTTACTATGCATTTTATGCTTATAGTCTACCTTCTTATGTTCTAGGATCAAACAAAAGGGGAAGCAGCCGGAGGGCATGTGTGTGTGTGGCAGTGACTTGGCAGAACGATCCTACTATTGTTTTTACTTTTACTTATGGACTTATTTCTCATGGACTTAATGCTGTTACTTATAAATGCATGTGTTAGTTTTTATGTTTACACTTACTACTTGTTGGAGTTGAAGTTCTTTATGATATGCATGCTTAATGTAGAACTATATACTCTCTGGATAGATATGCTATGCTATGATTCACATGCTTAAAGTAGTTTAGTTAGAAAGAAAGTTATCCAATTACATATGTTCATGATTTAGTATTATTTCCGCTGCTATATTTACGCTTCATATGCAATAATGTATGAAAGAAAGAAAAAAAAGTAACGCGTCGCTCACGTAAGGGGCGGCCGTTACAATTTTGGATTTAAATATCATGATAGGAGTATGGTTAGTATTGTAGATCAAAAACCTACAAAACCCATGCATCATGATAAACCCAAGACCTTTGTGTACGATTGCTTGCGTTTGCTAAGGGGGGGGTGAATAGTACTTTGTCGAATTGTCTACAAAATTGTTAGCGCAATACAAAAAAATAATGAAAAGCAATAAGAACAACGCTAACACAAGGATTTACTTGGTATCCACTCGAACGAGTGACTAATCCAAGGATCCACACGAGTATTCCTCCTCCACTATGAAAAGTCTCCTTCAAGGTGGAGAAACCTTTACAAAAGCGTCTTCTTCCTCTTTACAAGATTCGATGAAGAACGAGAAGAAGATCTAAAGACTAGTCGCACGAACAACACTTCGTTACAGTGTAAAACCGTACCGTTCACGTGCGGAAAAGTCCCCTTTTTATAAGAGAACAGGATAACTTCGCAAGCTGTCTTGGGGCAGTCGACTGGCCTAGCAATAAATGCCAGCCAACGACTAGTTTTGGGGGGTTACCAGTCGACTGGTCCGAGGTTGTAAACTCTCTGTGAGTTTTGACAGTCGACTGCCCTCTGGCCAATCGACTACCCAATCTCCAATCTCACTTACAACCTCTCAAAACACTCTCCTTCATGTATGCCTTCAGGTATGCTCCCTTGGCTTACCCCTTGAAGTCTTCTTCCTCTGGCTATCGTCCCTCGGATGCGCACACAAGTCTTCCATGGCTTGCCTCCATGCCACCCTTCACGTGTGCCCTTGAAGTTCACTTCCCGGCTTGCCCTTGGAGCTCTCCTCCCTTGGCTCTCGTCCCTCGGATATGTTATCCATGTTTGATTCTCCAAGTCCTGCAAACTCAATCACACATATCAAATACAACTTAACACCCTAACCTTAAATTTATTGGCACACACATCAAAACCATGATCTTTCCGATCATTTTTGGGCTGATTGCCTCAACAATCTCCCCTTTTTGATGTGTGACAATATGTTTAAGTTTAAGGATAAAATACCAGTCAACAAAGTAAATAACAGTAGAAATTGAAAAACATAAGACATATCAAAAACCTAAGAGGTAATCTCCCCCTTAATCCATGTCTTCTCCCATTTTCAATTCTACTTATAATCCAAGTTAAGTTTCAAACCTAACTTAATGCCAAGCAACAACAATTAAAAATATAAGACATTGCAAAACCTAAGAGGTAACCTCCCCCTTAATCCTATGCCTTCATCCATTTTCATCATAATCCAAGATTTTAACTAAAACCACCCATTTTAAGCTAAAAATCTAACTTTAACCACCTAATCTCCCCCTTTGACACCATCAAAATGATTGCCTCAAGCAACCCATACCCATGGCATCAAATGAGAGAAATTTGGTGTAACGACCCGAAAAATTTTCTCAATATTTTCTTTAAAAATATTGACCATGCCTAGATAGATTCTCGAGGAACATAGGGACAATAGTATAAACCTTAGCATGATTATCTATGATTTTCGATATAGAATAGGAAGCTAAGTGCTAATGGGTCTTACATGGGCTTTTCTAGTACCATGGTTATGAGTAGATCTTAGGTAGAATTTGATATAAATAGAAATGGGTTTCAATTAGGAATATTAGCATGGCTATTGGTGGGCCTAGGGGGCATTGCCGAAAATAAAATAAAAAATAAATAAAAAAATAAAAATAAAGTACAGGCACCAAGGATTGAACCTTGGACCTAGTGTAACACCATATATGCACTAACCAATTCACCTAGCAAGGGAATGCTAGCAGAGAATGAAGTGGATTTTAGTTAAGGCTTAAGGAAGTGAAGAGGCACCATGTGAAGAAGATGAAAAGGCACTTGTGAAGAGACAAAAGGGCATTATAAATAGATCTCTTCTTCCTCCTTCTTCCACCCCCACCGAAAATCCCATCTCCATCTTCCTCCTTCTTCTTGTCGAAAATCACCAAGGGGATTTTCCCTTGGAAAAGCTTCACAAGAAGACTCCATCTTGAAGATCCAAGATTTTCTACAAGGCTACAAGGGCTAAGGAGAGTTCTAGGATCAAGAAGGTTTTCTTTTGTTTATATATTCAAGGTTTATAACCAAGATAAATAAAAGTAAGACCCCCTCACCTGTGGTATAATTGTTTCTTTGATGGTTATCAAGATTTGGACTTTTGTTTAAGATTTAAATTGAGAAAATCATGTGGTAGGGCCTTTAGGGTTTCGGCCAAGGCTTGAAAGGGGGTTTAGGGATGATGTAAACTCTTATTCATGCTCCTTAATATTTTATTATGATAAGTAAGGTATAGATTATGATTTAGGGAAAGTTTGTGGCACCCTAAAGTCCTTTAGGGTTTCGGCCACCCTCCTTGTCCCATGGTTAGGCTTAAATTCAACCCTTCAAGCATGTTTATATGTTTCCTCTATGATCTAATGGATATTAATTGTGTGTTATATGAATTTTTCCCATGGAATTATGGACTTTAGGGTTTCGGCCAAGAGCATTTCTAGGGCAAGGAACTTAGGGTTAGCTCCAATTATGGGGTTTGATGGTTCCCTATGGTTACAATGTCACCATGTTAATGAATGATAACTTAGGCATATATGTATGATTCATGTTGTAAGTTTAAAGAAAAGAAAAAAAAATTATTCCGCTGCATTCAGATGTTCATATGCCTATGTATGTTAGCGTAACGCTGCCTCTCGCCACACCATAAGGTGTGGGAAAAAGGCGGGCGTCACAGGTTGGTATCAGAGCAGTTTGCCATCTCACTACACACACATCAAGCCTTCTCCCTGCAGCTTCCAAGTAAGTACCTCTATGCATACCTTACTTTCTTTTATGATTCTAGAATATGCAGGTATGAATGATACCTTATGATATGTAAATATGATATGTAAATATGAATGATACCTTATTTTATTTTATAATATCAAATACTTTAGAGTTTGATATGCGGGTAGGAATAACAATCACTTATATTAGCCTTACTTGTCTTTTATGAAGAAATGAGATTATATCATTAAAATCAGTTTAGAGGATGAAATGAAAAAGTAGAATAATAATATGAATCATGAAATTGATGAAATATGAGTATTATAGTATAATATGTAGACTGTTTATGAATGATAGTATGTTTCAAACTTTAGTAAGAGGTGTAGTATGAAGTTAGAGATAGAATTGTGAAAAAGTGATGAAGTAAGTAGTAGTTAGTTAACAAAGATGTAAGAGAGTTTGCTATTGAAGCAATGAAGTGATGTTGAAAAGTATACGGAATAATATGATAGAAGAAAAGGAAAAAAAACTGCTGAAATAGAAGTTAGCATGATGATAATGAAGTGGTATAAGAATGTGTCTGAGATGAAAGTCTAGCTTTTAAGACATAAATATAGATCTATTGAAGCAAGCAGTCTATTCAGGAAGATGGTAACATGAATTTAAACTATAAAAAGTGATGTTGTAGTAAATTGAATGTATTTGAGGAATAGATTATTGTAAATATATTAGTAGCAGAAAAACTTGAAGGCTTCTGGATAATATTTCAAGATATAGCATAGTCTATACGAACGCAAAATGAAGTAATGAGGAATAAGTATTAATATAGTAGATTGCAGTCATGTGGAATAAATATAGTAAATGATTGAGTGGTAGTGAAACAGAGTAAATTGGAAAAGAAGAGCAAGTAGATGTGAGAGGAGGAATGTGTAAAGTAATGAGGAGATTATCTGTATGAGTGTCATGACTGTCAGGAATTAAGAAAAGTCGTGAACCAAAGTAAGTTTGTACTGTTGATAAAAGGCGTATATTAATATTTAGTGATAAGCATAGAGTAAAGAGAGGATAGTGCTTTATGAATGGAGACTTATTAACTATAGTATTAAGGGAGTAGAGTATTTAGTATAGGTATTCTAAGAGATTATAGTAGTTATGAAATGAAGACATAGTGATGTATATCTATTAGGAATAGATTAATGTGTTAAGTTATTTGACTTTTTAAACAGATATATATAGTAGTAGCAATAGAGTAATATTCTTGATATAAGAAAGAGAGAGGGTGAGAACTAGATATGCAAAAGGAGTGATAGATATCAACGAATAGGACCTTAGCTATAACTCTTTATGAAGGAACTAGACGTTAATGTTATCAGAGGCAATAATGTAGTATGAACTTTAGGTCAAGCAAACTTACTAGGTGAAACGATCTAATAAAGTATAGATTTTGAAAAAGATTGATATAGGAATATTTTATAAATTCTTGTTAGAAAATAAATAATGAGAGAGAGAGTTTTGTAAAGAATAGTATTAGCTTGATGAAATTTGGTAAAGGATATATTAGATACTCGTTGCTTAAAAGTAAGGTTATAGAGAAGTAAGATACGGAGATTATAAGAATGTGATTTTTTCGATTAGGATGGAGAAAGCATGACGGGTAAATGAGAAAGGGTATTTTGATATGTGAAAAAAAAAAAAAATTTTTGAGAATGTGGTACATGTATATTGTGCGAAAAGTAATAAAAATGTTTCCAGAGTTAGAAAATAATGAGATTAGAGATGTAATAGTAGATCTAGTAAGAAAAGAAGTAGTATTAAGAGAAGAAGAACTAATAATAGAAGAGGAGTGTAATTCAGGTAAAGATTAAATAGAAGAACATGAAGAAGTATAGAGAATATGATTAAGCATTGTGAAGTACATAGATTGAGAACGATAAGAGTAGAATATGATGTAAAGCTCAGTAGAGTATGAGAAGGAAAGGCAGAAAGTGTTTAAAAAAGAAATAGAAGAGAGAGGAGATAAAAGATGATGAAGTAATAAATAGAAAAATGATTAAGATTAAAAGATAACTAAGAGAATAATTGTATAAATGATTTTATAGCTGGAGAAGTAGGTGTTGCTGAGAATAGAGCATCAATAATGACAACAAAGAAACGATATGTGACATTAGTGAAAGATATAAATACAGAGTTGAGTAGGCTAGATGAAAAAAAAATGATGATGAGGACTAATGCTGATGAATAAGTAAATATGTGGTAGTAAAGTAGTTAAGATAAGTAAAATATATCTGAAGCGAAGACTGCGATAAGTGTGTTAAAATTAGAAGAGAGTCTTAAATACATTTGTAGAGGAATAATGGTTAGTTAACAAAATGAAGGGCTAATTGATCTAAGTAAAAGATGGTTAAAGATAGAGTGATGAGAGAAATTATAAGGAAGTAGAGATGTGAATTATGAGAATCTATTAATATGTGAAAGCTTAATTGTAAGTTCGAGGACGAGATGAGACGCAAGTACCCGGAGATATTTTAAGTTCAAGGACGAACTTTCACGAGGTATGGGGGATTGTAACGACCCAGAAAATTTTCTCAATATTTTCTTTAAAAATATTGACCATGCCTAGATAGATTCTCAAGGAACATAGGGACACTAGTATAAACCTTAGCATGATTATCTATGATTTTCGATATAGAATAAGAAGCTAAGTGCTAATGGGCCTTACATGGGCTTTTCTAGTACCATGGTTATGAGTATATCTTAGGTAGAATTTGATATAAATAGAAATGAGTTTCAATTAGGAATATTAGCATGGGTATTGGTGGGGGCATTGCCGAAAATAAAATAAAAAATAAATAAAAAAATAAAAATAAAGTGCAAGCACCAAGGATTGAACCTTGGACCTAGTGTAACACCATGTATGCACTAACCAATTCACCTAGCAAGGGACTGCTAGCAGAGAATGAAGTGGATTTTAGTTAAGGCTTAAGGAAGTGAAGAGGCACCATGTGAAGAAGATGAAAAGACACTTGTGAAGAGACAAAAGGGCATTATAAATAGATCTCTTCTTCCTCCTTCTTCCACCCCCACCGAAAATCCCATCTCCATCTTCCTCCTTCTTCTTGCCGAAAATCACCAAGGGGATTTTCCCTTGGAAAAGCTTCACAAGAAGACTCCATCTTGAAGATCCAAGACTTTCTACGAGGCTACAAGGGCTAAGGAGAGTTCTAGGATCAAGAAGGTTTTCTTTTGTTTATATATTCAAGGTTTATAACCATGATAAAGAAAAGTAAGACCCCCTCACCTGTGGTATAATTGTTTCTTTGATGGTTATCAAGATTTGGACTTTTGTTTAAGATCTAAGTTGAGAAAATCATGTGGTAGGGCCTTTAGGGTTTCGGCCAAGGCTTGAAAGGGGGCTTAGGGATGATGTAAACTCTTATTCATGCTCCTTAATGTTTTATTATGATAAGTAAGGTATAGATTATGATTTAGGGAAAGTTTGTGGCACCCTAAAGTCCTTTAGGGTTTCGGCCACCCTCCATGTCCCATGGTTAGGTTTAAATTCTACCCTTCAAGCATGTTTATATGTTTCCTCTATGATCTAATGGATATTAATTGTGTGTTATATGAATTTTTCCCATGGAATTATGGCCTTTAGGGTTTCGGCCAAGAGCATTTCTAGGGCAAGGAAGTTAGGGTTAGCTCCAATTATGGGGTTTGATGGTTCCCTATGGTTTTGTATGTAATGTATGAGTTTTCTTTTACACATGGAACCTTTCATGTTGATTGAATGATGGAGCCATCTCCTATGGAACTTTCGGCCAACCTTGTAATTTAGGGTTTGGGTTGGATTAAGTTTTCAAAGATACTTGTTATGGTTTACTAGGATGTATGTATATGATTAAGTATGTTGTAAGAATTTTTATGTGACCCAAAACCCTAGCTTCATGTAAGATGTATCATGACTTTGTATGTTAGGTCATGTGCTATGATTATTCATAAATGTTTAGACCATGTGCCATGAACCTAGGGAATATGTATCATGTATGAAAAGATCTATGCATGTTTTCCTATGTACCATGATCATGCAAGTTTTATGAATTGAGATGCTAATTATGTATGTATGCCATGTTTTATAAATGATATGTATGTGTGTCATGCCTTATGAATGATATGTACGTATGCCATGTTTAAGAATGAAGATGATGAATGAAAATGATGATCATGGCTCTAAGACAAAATGATGTATGCATGACATACCTTATGAATGAAGATAATGAATGATGATGAATGTTCATGCCTTTAAGGCATCATGATTTTAAGTATGAATGATGAAATGTCAAGTATGTTTATGTCATGCTAAGGGATGGGCACCTTAAGAATGCCTCGGTTTTAGACTACTGTAGTTGTCCATGGTTCTGGAACTACCGCAGCTATTCCTATTCTTATGTCAAGTTTCATGTGTTAGTAATAAGAGAGAAGTGTCCTAAGGCAATCGCCTTATGATTGTAATCATTTACTTTAATAAATGAATATTCACTATTTGAGTATACATGTTCGTGTATTTGATTGAGATCTTAAACTCATTTACTGAATGTCCGCAATACAATTTACAGCATGAGAGAATTTGTGATGAATTCACAACTAGTGATTATCTTTACATGTGCAATTGTGAAGTATTGAAATTATCCCTAGTCGATGAATTGATAAAAATGGACACTATCAATTCTGTGGAGACTAGCATGGGTTATTCTCTAATCAGCTGATTTTCACTGGATGGTGACATTGGGATGTCCGGAGATAAACATGAATGCTAGTTAAGGGAACTAGTTCATTGAAGTGACTAGCTGTAAAACTTCATATGGTGATCTACATATAGATATGTCAATGAAGTTCTTACTGCAGCTTAAGTGCGATGTTCCTTTGACTTGCGGTGTTCAAGTCATCTTGGTCATGAAGACTTATACTTTGACATCGTAAGCAAGCATCTCCAAGGAGGTGTGGACCCAGGATGATTGGGTATAAACCGAAGTGCCCGAAGATCTTTGAACAGCCTACAAAGGATTCACCACTCCTTGCGAGGAGATGTATACCCAAGGCCTATCGTCGGATTGTTACTCGAAGCCTCTGGCCAGAGCATCACATGTTCCGAGTATGAATCTCTCAGAAACATGAGAGTAATTAGAATCCGTTGGACGAGAAAGACACTACTTGGGCTAGGTGTGACGTAGTCAGCCTAGTGGGGACTGACACACATAGACCGTGTCCTGAACCAAGTGGGTATAAGATGGTGAAGGGAATGAGGCACGATTCATTAAAGCTGCTGAAGGGTTTTAGAATTATTTCTGAGGTCAACCGTTGATCTTTCGATTAATTGGGGATCATGATGTACTACTAGATGCCACTCATGATCGTTCTATAATTGGTTGATTATAGACGGCCAACATAAATCGAAAGCCTATTTAGTCACACGCACTACGAGTGATCCAAGGGATTTAAAATGAGTTGAAAATTAGATTTTTCGATCAAGAGAGATAAGTCGAATCTGAATTTTTCAGAGACGCATCGGAACCATAAAATGGCTAAGTCTTTTGAAGACTTATTGGACGAATTAAATAAGTTTAAATCGTATGGTTTTAGCTTGGGTTTGGCCGGCCAAAGAGGGTCCCCACCCTCTTTGTTTGGTCGGCCACAACAAAAGGGGAAAACCGAATTTTTGGTTCAAATTATAAAATAAACCGAGCGTGGTTTGTTTTATAAAATTATGGATAAAGAAATTTATATAAAGAAATTTATATAAAGAGATTTATTTTTCATGAAAATTAAAATGAACCATGGATTGGTTTATTTTATTTTATAAAATCAATAATGGATTGATTTACCATGATAAAGAAATTTATATAAAGAAATTTCTTTTCATAAGAAAAGGGAGACATGGTTGTTTTTATCATAAATTAAATTATGATAAAAACTTGGCATGATGGAATAATTCTTATAAAAATTTATATGATAAATTTCTTATGAAAATTTATTCCATAAAAGGGAGACTTGGCGATTGAGAGACTACTATATAAAGGAACCAAGGCAAGGCTTGGAGATTAATCTAAGAGATCTAGAAATAATTCCTCTCTCTCTCCTTCTCTCCCTCTCCCTCCTCTAGTGCCGCCAGCCCTAAAAGGAGGACCCCTTTGTTGCCGTGAGCTTCATCCACCAAGCAGCTGCCGATGAAGAAGAAGAAGCGGGCGCAACTCCTTCCTTCCTCCCGGAATCTTGATTTCGTTCTTCGTTTGGTGGTTAGTCTTCCCATCTCTCTCTTGGTATCCTTGTCGTGCCTTTGGAGAATCTAGTAGTTCTTGTCAGCATGAAACTCGTGGCTTTGCGAAGTCATCCCGAAGAAAACTCGGCGTGGACGCGAATAGAGGCGGAGCTTCCAAGGGACACTTACGGTTTGATCTCGTCCCTTCCTTCGAGTTACGCGAGGTATTAAGTAAATTAGTTTACTTTCTGCAAAAATTTTAATATATGATCATGTCTACACAATATAAGGTTGCATGCTTAGATGTGTGGTTAAATAATTTGGAAATTTATTTATGCTAAATCTTCCGCTGCACGTAATAAATTTTAAAATTACGAACCCGCATCCATGTCAACATGCACCCGGTCCCAATAGTGGTATCAGAGCCGGTTAGTGTTCGACATAATCATATAATTGTTTTGCGGAAAAATTTGTCATGATCTCAATTTTGGAAAATTTTCCAATTATGGTAACTTTCCAATTATGATAGATTTTAGATTTAGGAATTTCAAAGTTTGGAAATCCTCATGAAATTTCGCAAACTTTTGAAATATCCTAGTTTCTGAAATTTTATGATAATTGTGAAAACTTCCTATTTTTGGAAGCTTTCCAATTTTGGAAATTTTCCAATTTTGGAAATATGTAAGTTTTCCTTGTACCAGAAACTTACAATTATTCTGAAAACCTATTATGAAATCTCGCAATTTTGGGCACTTTCTTTCAAAGAAAGTCTAGACAAATTTATGGATCATTAATTGACAATTAAATTCGAATTGGTTTTAAATTATCAACAAAATTCTTTATTTTGGATTGAGCCTCGGGGAGCCGTCCAATTTAAAGTTAGTTGTTGTAATTTAATTTCCTAATTTTGAATAAAATTGTCATGTTTAATTTGGTTACGCCTCGGGAGCGGACCAAATTGGATTTACAACAAATTCTTTTTTTGGGTATCTGAGCCTCGGGGAGCCACCCAAGAAAATATTTGTTGTAATTAATAAATCCATAAATAAAATATGTATTTGAAAAGAGGTAAGATGGTTGCTCTTACATATTGTTGTCTCCAAAATTAATTAGGAAAATGGTTTCCTATAGAGTTTTTTAAATGAGATTTTCATGAAAATAATATGTGGTTGAATAAGGGAATCTGTCTCTTAATTTAATAAGATTTGATTTAGAGAAATCAAAGTCTTAAACATATTATTTCCAAATTGATTATGACAATTTAGGAATTGTTTCCCAAAACAATTCCTTGAATAAAGTATGAAATTGAATAGGAAATCCGGTTCCTAATTCAATTAATGAGACTTGATAAATTAAGTCATATACATACTTTATTAAGGAAATCGTTAGTCATGACATAAATATGTCATGAATGTGCTTAGAAAGAAAGGATGAGACCCAAAACCCCTTACAAAATATTAAGGCCAACACCTTCCATTAATATGGTTAGAACCGGAGTTTTGTTTCTCGTTTGGGTTGATGGACACATCCATGCCCGGCTTGAACCTCAACATGTTCAAACCATGGAATTAGTTTATGATTAATATAGTTGGAGTCAGAGGTCAATCCTTAGTTTTGGTTGTTGGACACATCCAAGCCTGACTAAACGGTTGAATGAGCTCCAACCATATTAAAACTATTTCTTGATTAATGGGTCAGCCTTAAGCTTGGAGCATCGATTTGTTGTGCCACAGCCAAGGTCGATGTAAAGAGAGGTGCAGTTGGGTGCTATGTATAATGTTGCATACTTGTTAATGAGTTAACAACCCAATGATTTATGCAAACATTCAATTAGTTGATAGCATAAAGTGATAGTTACATATATGTGATATGTAATCGGTATAATTACCTACCTTCATAGCTAAGAATAACTTGATGGCCACAGCCATGGTTGTTCTTATCTATGGTTGGATATCAACCTATTTGGAGATGTTCCTACGATCTCCCGAATTGATAAAAAGGGTTATTCAATTGAAAAATAAATAGGATTTAATTAATGTATGTTGATACATTTTTTATCATTCTTCTCACATAAGCTCAATTTGTATTTCTAGGATAATCACTCGATCATGTCTTCTCTAAATTGCGTTCCATTTTGGACACCAATAAACTGACTGGGCCGAACTTCATGGACTGGCTTCGAAACCTGAGGATAATCCTCAAGGCAAAGAAGCTTGCTTATGTCCTTGAAGATCAACTTCCCAACCGTCCTCCGAAGTGCAACTCCAGACCAGTTTCCTGAGTTGCTCAACCTGCTGAAGACTTTAGAGCCTTCTGTAAAGCAGGATCAAAGACGGTACTGTTAGTTGGTTCCTCGAAGAAAGGTTCTAAGAGGAAGCCAAAGAACAGAAACAAGGGAAGGAAGAAAAAGGCCAAAAAGACTGAAAAACCCAAAAGGCACTTGCCATCACTGTGGCAAGGAGGGTCACTTGCGAAGAAACTGCAAGGTTTATCTTGAGTCCTTGAAGAGAAGGCATCCGATGCCCCATCCTCTTCAGTATCTTCGTTATTGAATGTCACTCTATTTCCTCAAACACTGGGTACTTGATACTGGGTGTAGCTCACATATATGTAATGACATACAGGGGCTAAGGAATAGAAGAAGACTCGTCAAGGGAGAAGCGAATTTGCGAGTTGGAAACGGAGCAAAGATTGCTGCTGTTGCCATCGGAACATATTTGCTAAAGCTCCCACTGGACGTGTCTTAGAATTGGATAATTGTTATTTTGTTCCTTCGTTAATAAAGAACATTGTATCTATTTCATGCTTGAATGAAAAGGTTTCATTTAACTTTTAGTAACAATTGTTGTTACATAACTTTAAATGGCGTTCTTTATGGGAATGGAACTTTGTGCAATGAATCTACACGTTAGATTTATCCAGTGACATTTTCAATATCGAAGAACGTGCTCGAATAGATAATCGAATAGACTCCTACACTGGCATTGCGTCTTGGCCATGTAAGTAAGAACGCATGACAATTACACCGATGTGGAATTCTGGAATCATTTGAACCCGGTTCATTTGATACATGCGAATCATGCTTAAAAGGCAAGATGACCAAATTACCCTTTTCCGGAAAAGGTAATCCAGTGGGAGAATTGCTTGGTCTAATACATACTGATGTATGTGGACCAATGTCAACTCTTGCACAAGGAGGCTATAGCTACTTCATCACCTTTATCGATGATCACTCACGATTCGGGTATGTGTTCTTGATGAAACACAAATCTGAAGCCTTTGAGAAATTCAAAGAGTTCAGAAATGAAGTAGAGAAACAACTTGGCAAAAGTATTAAAATCCTTCGATCCGATCGGGGTGGTGAATACTTAAGTCAAGAGTTTCAAGATTATCTTAGGGACAATGGGATATTGTCCCAATGGACTCCGCTGTATACACCACAGCATAATGGTGTATCTGAGAGGCGCAACCGAACCTTGATGGACATGGTTAGGTCGATGATGAATCATGCAACTCTTCCAAAATCCTTTTGGGGCTATGCACTTAAAACAGCTGTTTACTTGCTAAACAGAGTCCCGACCAAGGTACTCTCTACTACTCCGTATGAGATATGGAATAGTAAGAAACCTCACTTAACTCACCTTAAGATATGGGGTTGTCCTGCTTATGTGAAGCGGACTGTATCAGACAAACTGGATGCTAAGTCTGATAAATGTCTATTTATTGGATACCCTATGGAAACGAAGGGTTACCAATTATATCATCCCTTGGAACAAAAGGTGTTTGTTTCAAGGCATGCTGTATTTCTAGAAAAAAAATTTCTTTTACAAGAAAACAGTGGGAGTGGCATTGAACTTGATGAAGTTCAAGAAACTCCAATAGACATTACAGAGACACCTAGTCTAGGCCCACAACCGATAATTCATAATGATGAGCTATCAGTTGAACCTAAAACAACACCACCTCTTCGTAGGTCTGATAGGGCACGCAATATTCCAGAGAGATACGGATTTCTCGTAAGTGAATCGAACGACGTGTTACTCATAAGCGATGATGAACCTATCAGTTATGAAGATGTTCTGAAAAGTTCAGAAAGGGACAAATGGCTTGAGGCCATGAAGTCGGAAATGGATTCCATGTACGAAAATCAAGTATGGGACTTGGTTAACCCACCCGAAGGGATTAAGCCCATAGGGTGCAAGTGGGTTTTCAAGAAGAAAACCGACATGGAAGGTAATGTAGTTACCTTTAAGGCTAGATTAGTGGCAAAAGGATATCGTCAAAAACAAGGAATTGATTATGACGAAACCTATTCGCCAGTAGCTATGCTTAAATCCATTCGGATGCTCCTAGCCATAGCAGCTCATTATGATTATGAGATATGGCAAATGGATGTGAAAACAGCTTTCCTTAATGGAAACCTGCTTGAGGATGTATACATGATACAACCTGAAGGTTTCACATCGGTTGATAAAACTAAGGTATGCAAGCTTCGACGATCCATATATGGACTGAAGCAAGCATCTAGGAGCTGGAACATCTGTTTTGATGAGACAATCAAAAAGTTTGATTTCTCACAAAATTCTGACGAACCTTGTGTGTACAAGAAGGTTGGTGGGAGTGCAGTCGTATTCCTAGTATTATATGTCGATGACATATTACTTATAGGAAACGATATATCAGTCTTACAGACAGTTAAAATTTGGTTGTCCAAAACATTCTCCATGAAAGACCTGGGAGAAGCAACCTATATCCTTGGGATTAGAATCTATAGAGATAGATCAAAAAGGTTGCTTGGTCTTTCGCAGTCTACGTATATAGACCGAGTGCTAAAAGGTTTAGCATGTCGGATTCCAAGAAAGGTTACCTTCCCATCAGGCATGGGATCAACCTTTCAAAGTCTATGTGTCCGCGCACAGAAGACGAGAGGATTTGCATGAATAAGATTCCCTATGCATCTGCGATAGGATCTATCATGTATGCTATATTATGTACTCGACCCGATGTATCGTATGCTCTGAGTGTCACGAGTAGATACCAGTCTGATCCAGGAATGGATCATTGGGCGGCTGTCAAGATAATCCTTAAGTACTTAAGAAGAACTAAGGATGTGTTCCTAATATATGGAGAAGGAGATATGGTAATACGTGGGTATATAGATGCCGGTTTCCAGACAGATAAGGATGACTCCAAATCTCAGTCTGGATATGTATTTACTTTGAATAGAGGCGCAATAAGTTGGAACAGTTCCAAACAAGACACTGTAGCGGATTCTACCACGGAAGCAGTTTGGATCAAGAAGTTCGTCTCAGAACTTGATGTGGTTCCAACCATTGATGAAGCAGTGCCGGTTTACTGCGACAACAATGGAGCTATTGCACAAGAAGAGGAACCAAGGTCTCATCAGCGATCCAAACACGTGCTTCGCCGCTATCATCTGATCAGAGAGATTATAAGTAGGAATGACATACAAATTGAGAGAGTTCCCACTGAAAGGAACATAGCGGATCCTTTAACTAAGGCCTTGCCTCAAAGCAAGTTTGAGGGTCATGTGAGAGCCTGTGGTATTAGATACCGTAGCGATTGGCATTAGGCCAAGTGGGAGTTTGTTAGTGATATGAGAGAAGTGTCCTAAGGCAATCGCCTTGTGATTGTAAACATTCATTTTAATAAATGATAATTCACTATTTGAGTATACATGTTTATGTATTTGATTGGGATCTTAATCTCATCTACTGAATGTCCGCAATACAACTCACAGCATAAGAGAATTTGTGATGGGATCACAACTAGTGATTATCTCTAAATGTGCAAATGTGAAGTATTGAAAATATCCCTAGTCGATGAATTGATAAAAACAGACACTATCAATTCTGTTGAGACTGGCATGGGTTATTCTCTAATCAGCTGATTCTCACTGGCTGGTGACATTGGGATGTCCGGAGATAAACATGGATGCTAGTTAAGGGAACTAGTTCATTGGAGTGACTGGCTGTAAAACTTCATATGGTTATCTATATAGATATGTCAATGAAGTTCTTACTGCAGCTTAAGTGCGATGTTCCTTTGACTTGCGGTGTTCAAGTCATCTTGGTCATGGAGACTTATACTTTAACATCTTAAGCAAGCATCTCCTAGGAGGTGTGGACCCAGGATGATTGGGTATAAGCTAAAGTGCCCGAAGATGTTTGAACAGCCTACAAAGGATTCACCACTCCTTGCGAGGAGATGTATACCCAGGCCTATCGTCGGATTGTTACTCAAAAACCTCTGGCCAGAGTATATCATGTTAAGAGTGCGAGTCTCTTAAATACATGAGAGTAATTAGAAATCCAAAGGACGAGAAAGACATTACTTGGGCTAGGTGTGACGTAGTCAGCCTAGTGGGGACTGACACAAATAGACCGTGTCCTGAACCAAGTGGGTATAAGATGGTGAAGGGAATGGGGCACGATTCATTAGAGCTGCTGAAGGGTTTCAGAGTAATTTCTTCTGAGGTCAAACCGTTGATCTTTCGATTAATTGGGGATCATGATGTACTACTAGGTGTCACTCATGATCGTTCTATAATTAGTTGATTATAGACGGCCAACATAAATCGAAAGCCTATTTAGTCACACGCACTACGAGTAATCCGAGGGATTTAAAACGAGTTGAAAATTGGATTTTCCGATCAAGAGAAATAAGTTGAATCTGAGTTAATCAGAGGCGCAATGGAAGCTAAAAATGGCTAAGTCTTTTGAAGGCTTTTTGGGCGAATTAAATGCGTTTAATTCGCGTTGGTTCGGCTCGGTTTGGGCTGGCCAAAGAGGGTGCCAACCCTCCTTGGTTGGCCGACCATTAAAAGGGAGAAAAACCAATTTAATTGGTTTAATTAATAAAATAAATCTAGTGCGATTTATTTTATAAATTATGGATAAATAAATTTGTATAAAGAAATTTATATAAATAAATTTGTAGAAATTTATTCTTTTTATGGAAGTTAAAATAATCCATGAATTGGTTTATTTTAATTTTATAAAATCAATTATGAATTGATTTTTCCATAATAAGAAAGTTTATAAATTTCTTATAAAATTTATTCCATAATTTAAAGAGAAGAAGAATTTGTTTTATTATAAATTAGTTATAATAAGACTCGGCTTAAACGGAATAATTAATAAGAGAATTTATAAGATAAATTTCTTATAACTAATTCCGTTAATTCCATTAAGAGGGAGACTTAGCAAAGGAGTTGCTACTATATAAAGGAACCAAAGGCAAGCCCTTATATGAATTACTAATTGAGATTAGTAACTTCCTCTCTCCCCTCTCTCTTATTCTCTTCTCCCTCTCCTTTCCCTTAGGGCCGGCGCCCTTCTTGGAGAATTAGGGTCGGCTTCCACCTTCCTTGCTAGGGCCGGCGCACCCTATCAACACCAAGCAAGGTTGCCGTGAGCTTCAAGAAGAAGGAGAAACGAAACAAGAAGAAGAAGAAGCGGATATCGACTCCTCTCTTCCCGGAATTCGATTCCGTTTTCTTGGCGGTTAGTTTCCCTTTCCTCTCTTGATCTTTCTTGTTGTGCCTATAGAGAATCTAGTAGTTCTCGTCGGCACAAAACTCGTGACTTTGCGAAGTCATCCCGAAGAGAACTCGGCGTGGACGCGAATAGAGGCGGAGCTTCCAAGGGACGCTATGGTTGGATCTCGTCCCTTACTTCGAGTTACGAGAGGTATAATGTAAATTAGTTTACTTTTCCGCAAAGTTTTATTTTATGACTATGTCAACACACCATAAGGTTGCATGCTAGATACGTGGTTAAAATAATTTAGGAAATTATTTTATGCTAATTCTTCCGCTGCACGTAAAAATTTTGAATTTTACGAACCCGTATCCTTGTCGACATTCACCCGGTCCCAACAACGCCGCCTCTCGCCACACCATAAGGTGTGGGAAAAAGACGAGCGTCACAGGTTGGTATCAGAGCAGTTTGCCATCTCACTACACACACATCAAGCCTTCTCCCTGCAGCTTTCAAGTAAGTACCTCTATGCATACCTTACTTTCTTTTATGATTCTAGAATATGCAGGTATGAATGATACCTTATGATATGTAAATATGAATGATACCTTATTTTATTTTATAATATCAAATACTTTAGAGTTTGATATGCGGGTAGGAATAACAATCACTTATATTAGCCTTACATGTCTTTTATGAAGAAATGAGATTATATCATTAAAATCAGTTTAGAGGATGAAATGAAAAAGTAGAATAATAATATGAATCATTAAATTGATGAAATGTGAGTATTATAGTATAATATGTAGACTGTTTATGAATGATAGTATGTTTCAAACTTTAGTAAGAGGTGTAGTATGAAGGTAGAGATAGAATTGTGAAAAAGTGATGTAAGTAAGTAGTAGTTAGTTAACAAAGATGTAAGAGAGTTTGCTATTGAAGCAATGAAGTGATGTTGAAAAGCATACGGAATAATATGATAGAAGAAAAGGAAAAAAACTGCTGAAATAGAAGTTAGCATGATGATAATGAAGTGGTATAAGAATGTGTCTGAGATGAAAGTCTAGCTTTTAAGACAGAAATATAGATCTATTGAAGCAAGCAGTCTATTCAGGAAGATGGTAACGTGAATTTAAACTATTAAAAGTGATGTTGTAGTAAATTGAATGTATTTGAGGAATAGATTATTGTAAATATATTAGTAGCAGACAAACGTGAAGGCTTCTGGATAATATTTCAAGATATAGCATAGTCTATACGAACGCAAAATGAAGTAATGAGGAATAAGTATTAATATAGTAGATTGCAGTCATGTGGAATAAATATAGTAAATGATTGAGTGGTAGTGAAACGGAGTAAATTGGAAAAGAAGAGCAAGTAGATGTGAAAGGAGGAATGTGTAAAGTAATGAGGAGATTATCTGTATGAGTGTCATGACTGTCAGGAATTAAGAAAAGTCATGAACCAAAGCAAGTTTGTACTGTTGATAAAAGGCGTATATTAATATTTAGTGATGAGCATAGAGTAAAGAGAGGATAGTGCTTTATGAATGGAGACTTATTAACTATAGTATTAAGGGAGTAGAGTATTTAGTATAGGTATTCTAAGAGATTATAGTAGTTATGAAATGAAGACTTAGTGATGTATATCTATTAGGAACAGATTAATGTGTTAAGTTATTTGACTTTTTAAACAGATATATATAGTAGTAGCAATAGAGTAATATTCTTAATATAAGAAAGAGAGAGGGTGAGAACTAGATATGCAAAAGGAGTGATAGATATCAACGAATAGGACCTTAGCTATAACTCTTTATGAAGGAACTAGACGTTAATGTTATCAGAGGCAATAATGTAGTATGAACTTTAGGTCAAGCAAACTTACTAGGTGAAACGATCTAATAAAGTATAGATTTTGAAAAAGATTGATATAGGAATATTTTATAAATTCTTGTTAGAAAATAAATAATGAGAGAGAGAGTTTTGTAAAGAATAGTATTAGCTTGATGAAATTTGGTAAAGGATGTATTAGATACTCGTTGCTTAAATGTAAGGTTATAGAGAAGTAAGATACGGAGATCATAAGAATGTGATTTTTTCGATTAGGATGGAGAAAGCATGACGGGTAAATGAGAAAGGGTATTTTGATATGTGAAAAAAAAAAATTTAGAGAATGTGGTACATGTATATTGTGCGAAAAGTAATAAAAATGTTTCCAGAGTTAGAAAATAATGAGATTAGAGATGTAATAGTAGATCTAGTAAGAAAAGAAGTAGTATTAAGAGAAGAAGAACTAATAATAGAAGAGGAGTGTAATTCAGGTAAAGATTAAATAGAAGAACATGAAGAAGTATAGAGAATATGATTAAGCATTGTGAAGTACATAGATTGAGAACGATAAGAGTAGAATATGATGTAAAGCTCAGTAGAGTATGAGAAGGAAAGGCAGAAAGTGTTTAAAAAAAATAGAAGAGAGAGGAGATAAAAGATGATGAAGTAATAAATAGAAAAATGATTAAGATTAAAAGATAACTGAGAGTGTAATTGTATAAATGTTTTTATAGCTGGAGAAGTAGGTGTTGCTGAGAATAGAGCTTCAATAATGACAACAAAGAAATAATATGTGACATTAGTGGAAGATATAAATACAGAGTTGAGTAGGCTAGATGAAAAAAAAATGATGATGAGGACTAATGCTGATGAATAAGTTAATATGTGGTAGTAAAGTAGTTAAGATAAGTAAAATAGATCTGAAGCGAAGACTGCGATAAGTGTGTTAAAATCAGAAGAGAGTCTTAAATACATTTGTAGAGGAATAATGGTTAGTTAACAAAATGAAGGGCTGATTGATCTAAGTAAAAGATGGTTAAAGATAGAGTGATGAGAGAAATTATAAGGAAGTAGAGATGTGAATTATGAGAATCTATTAATATGTGAAAGCTTAATTGTATGTTCGAGGACGAGATGAGACGCAAGTACCTGGAGCTATTTTAAGTTCGATGACGAACTTTCACGAGGTATGGGGGATTGTAACGACCCGAAAAATTTTCTCAATATTTTCTTTAAAAATATTGACCATGCCTAGATAGATTCTCGAGGAACATAGGGACACTAGTATAAACCTTAGCATGATTATCTATGATTTTCGATATAGAATAAGAAGCTAAGTGCTAATGGGTCTTACATGGGCTTTTCTTGTACCATGGTTATGAGTAGATCTTAGGTAGAATTTGATATAAACAGAAATGAGTTTCAATTAGGAATATTAGCATGGCTATTGGTGGGCCTAGGGGGCATTGCCGAAAATAAAATAAAAAATAAATAAATAAATAAATAAATAAAAATAAAGTGCAGGCACCAAGGATTGAACCTTGGACCTAGTGTAACACCATGTATGCACTAAACAATTCACCTAGAAAGGGAGTGCTAGCACAGAATGAAGTGGATTTTAGTTAAGGCTTAAGGAAGTGAAGAGGCACCATGTGAAGAAGATGAAAAGGCACTTGTGAAGAGACAAAAGGGCATTATAAATAGATCTCTTCTTTCTCCTTCTTCCAACCCCACCAAAAATCCCATCTCCATCTTCCTCCTTCTTCTTGCCGAAAATCACCAAGGGGATTTTTCCTTGGAAAAGCTTCACAAGAAGACTCCATCTTGAAGATCCAAGACTTTCTACGAGTCTACAAGGGCTAAGGAGAGTTCTAGGATCAAGAAGGTTTTCTTTTGTTTATATATTCAAGGTTTATAACCAAGATAAAGAAAAGTAAGACCCCCTCACCTGTGGTATAATTGTTTCTTTGATGGTTATCAAGATTTGGACTTTTGTTTAAGATCTAAGTTGAGAAAATCATGTGGTAGGGCCTTTAGGGTTTCGGCCAAGGCTTGAAAGGGGGCTTAGGGATGATGTAAACTCTTATTCATGCTGCTTAATGTTTTATTATGATAAGTAAGGTATAGATTATGATTTAGGGAAAGTTTGTGGCACCCTAAAGTCCTTTAGGGTTTTGGCCACCCTCCATGTCCCATGGTTAGGTTTAAATTCAACCCTTCAAGCATGTTTATATGTTTCCTCTATGATCTAATGGATATTAATTGTGTGTTATATGAATTTTTCCCATGGAATTATGGCCTTTAGGGTTTCGGCCAAGAGCATTTCTAGGGCAAGGAAGTTAGGGTGAGCTCCAATTATGGGGTTTGATGGTTCCCTATGGTTTTGTATGTAATGTATGGGTTTTCTTTTACTCATGGAACCTATCATGTTAATTGAATGATGGAGCCATCTCCTATCGAACTTTCGGCCGACCTTGTAATTTAGGGTTTGGGTTGGGTTAATTTTTCAAAGATACTTGTTATGGTTTACTAGGATGTATGTATATGATTAAGTATGTTGTAAGAATTTTTATGTGACCCAAAACCCTAGCTTCATGTAAGATGTATCATGACATTGTATGTTAGGTCATGTGCTATGATTATTCATAAATGTTTAGAACATGTGTCATGAACCTAGGGAATATGTATCATGTATGAAAAGATCTATGCATGTTTTCCTATGTACCATGATCATGCAAGTTTTATGAATTAAGATGCTAATTATGTATGTATGCCATGTTTTATGAATGATATGTATGTGTGCCATGCCTTATGAATGATATGTACGTATGTCATGTTTAAGAATGAAGATGATGAATGAAAATGGTGATCATGGCTCTAAGACAAAATGATGTATGCATGACATACCTTATGAATGAAGATAATGAATGATGATGAATGTTCATGCCTTTAAGGCATCATGATGTTAAGTATGAATGATGAAATGTCAAGTATGTTTATGTGATGCTAAGGGATGGGCACCTTAAGAACGCCTCGGTTCTGGACTACCGTAGCTGTCCACGGTTCTGGAACTACCGCAGCTGTTCCTATTCTTATTTCAAGTTTCATGAAACAAGATTATGTTATGTTAAGAATGTTCTATGAATGATGAAGCATGTGAAGTATTTTATTTTTATGAATGGGCTTGTACCGGACCGAAGTAAGGGTCCAAGGGATGGGCACCTTAAGAACGCCCCGGTTATGGACTACCGAAGCTGTCCACGGTTCTGGGACTACCGAAGTTGTTCAACAGAGATGGACACCTTAAGAACACCTCGGTTCTAGGACTACTGTAGCTTTGCTTACCCTAGTAGGTCGAGATTAGCTACCTCGTATTTACTTAGGGATGCGCGCATATGATGTATGTATGTGGTACAAGCCGGGGACCCCTATGATGTTATGATTATGTTTAAGTATTTATAACTATGGTTTTCAAATTAAGCATCCTTATGATATATGCATTGACTCATGCATCCATTCATGTTATGCATTACGCCATGATAAGTATGTTTATGTTTATGTTCATGTTAAGAATGATGTCATGATAAGTATGTTTATGTTTATGTTTATGTTAAGAATGATGTCATGATAAGTATGTTTATGTTTATGTTCATGTTAAGAATGATGACATGTAAGTATGTTTATGTTTATGTTCATGTTAAGAATGATGTCATGATAAGTATATTTATGTTCATGTTCATGTTAAGAATGATGCCATGATAAGTATGTTTATGTTTATGTTCATGTTAGGTATGATGTCATGATAAGTATGTTTATGTTTAAGTTCATATTAGGAATGATGTCATGATAGGTATGTTTATTTTATGTTCATGTCAAGAATTATGCCATGTTAAGTATGGTTTAAGCATTATGTTTATGGTTATGTGACGTATGGATTTTTGTGAGTAGGAATGGGTCTTACTAAGCCTATGTGCTTATAGTCTTATTTTTCTTATACCGCAGATCAAGCAAGAGGTTACTAAGAGAAGCAGCAGGAGGGGCAAGGGCATGTGTGTGGCAGTGACATGGCAAAGGATTCTCCTATTTACACTTATCGCATGACTTATGTTTGAAATGCCTCCTTTCGTTCTATGCTAAACTTATGATAGTTATGCCTAAGAAATAACTTACTACTTATGATGCTTATGGACAAGTTACTTGCTACTTATGATGCTTATGGATAAGTTATGGAATGTTTAAATCATGATGCTATGTATTCTGGTAATATGTTAAGTTACAATGTCACCATGTTCATGAATGATAACGTAGGCATATATGTATGATTCATGTAGTAAGTTTAAAGAAAAGAAAAAAAAATTATTCCACTGGATTAAGATGTTCATATGCCTATGTATGTTAGCATAACGCCGCCTCTCGCCACACCATAAGGTGTGGGAAAAAGGCGGGCGTCACATTTGGATTTCTGATAAATAGCTCAGCAGGCTGAAATCAGCCATATCAGTCGACTGCCCCTGGGGCAGTCGACTGATACTCTGTCAATCTGATTTTTCAGCTTCTGAGCCAAATTTCAGAAACCTCTAATAAATTCTAAAAAATTCCAAAAATTGTAAAAATTTGCAAGTATGTTTGAAATAATATAGTCTATCAAGGAAAAATAGCAGTTCGTGAAAAATTTCAAACATGCTTGACTTTTGACCTAAGTTCAAAATTGTTGAAAACCACTAAGTTTGTATCAATATTTCATCCTAGTTTTGCATTCATAGATCTTCTAAGCTCATGGCAAAACATATACAACATGAAATGGTTTTCAAATGTTTAAAATATCCAACCATGATCTTTAGGCAAAGTGTCCATTAATTAAACACTTATTTTTCCCATGATTGCTCTATTTTCAATGAATTTGATACATTTAATGATTCAACATTATGCCACAAGCACAAGTGAACCAATTGTATCATCCTAATGGATCAAGCATACTTTACTATTGTGTTACTCCAAAGTTCATCCTATACCTCTACAAAACACATTTCAAGGCCTCTTCTTAAGGATGTAAACTCCGATTCGGGAAGAAGCTTGGTAAAAATGTTTGCTAGATTTGACTTTAACTCAACATAGTGTAGTTCTATGTCTCCCCTTGCCACATGGTCTCTAATAAAGTGATGCTTCACTTCAATGTGTTTTGTTCTAGAATGGTGAATCAGATTCTTAGTCAAATTGATTGTATTTATATTAACACACAAGACATTGACCTTGGAATAATGTAACTCATAATCTTCTAAGGTGTGCATGATCCAAAGTAGTTGGGAAACACAACCATCCATTGCCATATATTCGGATTCCGTTGTTGATATAACAACACATGGTTGTTTCCTACTACTCCAACTAACTACGAAGACCGAAGGAATTGACACCCTCCACTAGTACTCTTCCTATCTAGCTTACACCCCGCATAGTCTGAGTCGGTGTATCCAATAAGATCAACATTTGGGCTTCTAGGATACCAAAGCACGACATTGAGGGCACCTTTAACATACCTTAGGATCCTCTTCACTACCACCAAATGGGACTCTTTGGCACATGATTGGTATCTTGCACACATACCTACCGCAAAAAGAATATCGGGTCTACTAGCGGTTAGGTACAATAGACTCCCAATCATGCTCCTATATTGTTTTGAGTCTACCATTTTACTGTCACTATCACTATCCATTTTCACATTTGTTCCTATAGGGGTAGATGCTACCTTAGCATTTTCTAGGCCAAATTTCATTAACATTTCCCTAGCATATTTAGTTTGAAATACATGTGTCCCTTCATTTGTTTGCTTAACTTGAAGTCCTAAAAAGAAGGTTAACTCTCTTACAAGACTCATCTCAAATTCATCTTCTATACATTTGATGAATTGTTGTAGAAAGTCATTATTTGTTGACCCAAAGATGATATCATCAACATACACGTGGGCAACAAATATGTCTTTATCCTTAGATTTTAGGAACAAAGTAGGGTCAATTATTCCTCTCCTAAACCCCTTAAACACTAAAAATGAAGAAAGCCTTTCATACCAAGCCCGGGGAGCTTGTTTCAATCCATATAAGACTTTTCTGAATTTGTAAACGTGTCTTGGATAGTTAGGGTCTTCAAACCCGGGGGGTTGTTCTACATAAACCTCTTCCTTAATGACCACATTAAAGAATGTCAATTTCACATCCATTTGGTGAAGTGTGAAACCCATGTGAGCGACATAGGCTAGAAGAATTCTAATGGACTCTAATCTAGCTACGGGGGCATAGGTCTCATGATAGTCTAGTCCCTCAACTTGGTTAAACCCCCTATCTACCAACCTAGCCTTGTTCCTAGTGATTTTGCCTTGACCCATCTTGTGGTTACAATGGTTACAATGGTGTAATCATTGGGCCTAGGAACCAACTCCCAAACTTCACTCCTTTCAAATTGATTTAGCTCCTCTTGCATGGCTAGGACCCAATCTACATCACCTAATGTCTCATCAATAGACTTAAGTTCTAATTGAGAAATTAAGGCGATTTGACTAGTTTGATCTCTAAAGTAGGACCTAGTCCTTACCCCTTGAGTGACATCATCTACTATTTGGTCAATAGGGTGATCTTGGTAATGTCTCAAGGGTCTAGAGGTTGTGGGTTCATTAACTACATGATCCTCATCCTCTAGGGTACTTCTCCCTCTCCCTTGATCATTGCCCTCCAAATGTAGGTCTTGGATTCCTTGGGCAAGGGGTTGATATTCCTCTATGTCCTTATCAATTGAGGCTTTCCTAGGGTAAGTATGTGTAGATTCATCAAAATCAACATTAACAGACTCCTCAATGACTTTGGTCCTTTTGTTGTAGACCCTATAACCCCTACTAGTGGATGAATAGCCAACTAAAATTCCCTAATCCGCTTTTGATTCAAATTTCCTTAGGTCATCTTTGGTATTTAGAATATAAGCCTTACATCCAAAGACCCTAAAGTAGTGGACTTGTGGAATTCTCCCATTCCACACCTTAAAGGGGGTTTTACCTAAGAACCTATGTACCAAAATCCGATTTTGAATGTAACAAGCGGTATTAACCGCTTCGGTCCAAAAATAGCTAGGAAGGGAATATGCATTAAGCATAGTCCTAGCAGCTTCTTATAGGGCTTTGTTTCTCCTCTCTAGTACCCCATTTTGTTGAGGAGTCCTTGGACATGAAAATTCATGCTTATACCCATTTTCTACACAAAATTGTTAGAATCATGAGTTTTGGAACTCCCCACCATGGTCACTCCTAATTCGGTTAATCTTTAAGTGTTTTTCATTTTCTACCCTTTTACTAAACCCTATAAAGATTTCTAAGGTATCGTCCTTATGTTTCAAAAAGAACACCCATGTAAATCTAGAAAAGTCATCTACTATAACTAAACAATATTTACTCCCTACAAGTGAGGGAGTACTATGGCAATCAAAAAGGTCAATATGCAAAAGTGTTGGTGCAAGTTGCATCAGTGATGTTCTCCTTTAAGTGTTTTAATGTTTAACAATATACTTAAGTCAGTGATACATTGAACAAAGGAAGGGGAGTTAAGAGAGGAGTAACAAAATGAACCAATGTCCTAGTAAACCTAGGCAATAAGTCCTGGTTCGAAGAATTGGGCACTAAGTCTTGATCATGGATTGGGCACTAAGTCCTGGCAAAGGGAAAATGTTTTTCAAAAAAGGGGAGAGAGTGAAAGTTAGAAATTTTTTTCCTATTTTTCCCTAGAGGATCAAAAATGTATTTTCAAAACTTAGATTATTTTTTCAAGGTTTAGCCCTTTCAACCAATCTAACTTAGGATATTGTCAAACATCAAAAAGGGGGAGATTGTTGGTGCAAGTTGCATCAGTGATGTTCTCCTTTAAGTGTTTTAATGTTTGACAATATACTAAAGTCAGTGATACATTGAACAAAGGAAGGGGAGTTAAGAGTGGAGTAACAAAATGAAGCAAAATCCTAGTAAACCTAGGCAATAAGTCCTGGTTCGAAGAATTGGGCACTAAGTCCTGATCATGGATTGGGCACTAAGTCCTGGCAAAGGGCTGAGCACCGATGACCTGACCAGAAGTTGGGCACTATGTCCTGGTCGAGGACTGGGCAAGAAGTCCTGGCCGAGGTTTGGGCACCGAAGACCTGGTTCGAGGAATTAGGCACTAAGTCCTTGTAACGCCCGTTTTTTTTCCTAAGCGGTGTTACGTTAACATACTTAGGGCATGTAGACATCATAAGGCAGCGGATTATAACTTTAACTTATACATGCCCTACTAACATTCTTAACATAATGACATAGGAACCTTAGCATATTGACCTTGAACTTAAGCATCATATCATATCATACATAACCTTAGATTATAAGGTTCACTTTGAACTTAGGCATTATATCATGTCATATCATAACATAAAGTTCCATGAGTCATTATTCAAGCATAGAGATGTCAAAAGTAAAGTTCTGGCATAAACGGTAAACATATGATTTCCTGGGCCAAGTCACTATCACACACATTGTTCTTGCCCTCCTGCTGCTTCCTTACTGTCCCCTTGCATGATCTGCGGTATAAGGGAAAAAGACTATAAGCACACAGGCTTAGTAAGACTCTTTCCTACTCACTAAAACCATTCATCTTTCATTCATAATCATAATAAACATAATCATCATTTAGTCTTAAACATGAAGCATCTACATAAACCTACTTAAACTTTACATGGCATGGTACATGGCATAACCATAACATAACTAAACATTCCTATCATGGCATAAAGCATAAACATAAGCATAGACATGATTAAACATTTTTATCATGGCATAAAGCATAAACATAAGCATAGACATAATTAACATTCCTAGCATATAGCATGGGATAAACATACTCATCATTAGACATTCCTAACATGGCATGAAACATGGTATAAACATAAACATAAGGTATAGATCAACCTATCTAGCATATCATGAGCATACTTTCCATTATAGCATATGGGCATCTTCTTAACATAATCATGGCATAAATCCTTTACTATCATACCCATTTCTTAACATGAATCATAAGCATAAGACATTATCATCATAGCATAATGCATAACATGAATGAATGCGTGGGTGGAATGCATATGTATATATATATCTATAGATGCTTAACTTGTAAAACATACTTTTAAATACTTAAACATAATCATCACTTTGTTGGGGTCCCCGGCTTGTACCACATACATACATCATGGCGCGCATCCCTAAGTAAATACAAGGTAGCTAGCCTCGACCTACTAGGGTAAGGACAGCATAGTCGGTAGTCCTCGAACTGGGGCGTTCTTAAGGTGCCCATCCCTGTTGCACAGCTTCGATAGTGCCAGAACCGTGGACAGCTTCGGTAGTCCAGAACCGGGGCGTTCTTAAGGTACCCATCCCTTGGACCCATACTTCGGTCCGGTACAAGCCTCATTCATAAAGTAAAATACTTTACATGCTTCATCATTCATAAGACATTCATGGCATATTTAAACATGGCATTACTTGGTTACATGAAGCATGACTTAAAACATGCTTGATCATCATGATGCCTGGAAGGCATGAGCATTATCTTTCTTCATAAACATGGCATGCATCTTTATTCATAACATGGCATGCATCATTATTCATATCATGGCATGCATCTTCATTCATAACATGGCATGCATCCTTATTCATTAACATGACTCGCATCATTATTCATAACATGGCATGCATCCTTATTCATTAACATAGCTTGCATCATTATTCATAACATAGCATGCATCCTTATTCATAGCAACATGGCATGCATCCTTATTCATAACAACGTGGCATGCATCATTCTTATCATACGTAACAGAACATGGTTCTTAATATAACATGAACATATAACATAGCATGGTTCTTAACATAGCATGAACATATAACATCACATGGTTCTTATCATAACATAAGTATTCATAGGTAGGACTTCCATAAACATGATTCCTACTATCCAAGTGCATGACATGGAACATAAGACATTCATAGATAACCCTATTAGACATGGCGTCCAAATCATAAGCATACATACCTAAACATGGTACTTAAGGTTAGGGTTATAGGTAACTTAAATTCCTACCACATGCTTGAACCCTTAGGTATTCTTCATAATGAACTATAAACCATCATTCTTCAAATCTTAACTCCATCAAACCCTAATTACCTAGCCTTGGCCGAAACCTACATAGAAGGTTTCCATCATTCCCATAAACATATAAGATGGCACAAGGTAAAGGAACATCCATACATTGGGGTTTTGGATTTAACTCTACCCATGAGTTCATGGGTTGGCCGAAACCCTAGGGGACCCTAGGGTACCCCAAAAATTCCCCAAAATTATATTTAATCTCTAAACATCATAAGGGAACCTTAAATAACATTATACAGATTTTTAGCATCATCATGGACCCTTAAACATTGTGGCCGAAACCCTTGGGTATCCTAGGGTGCTTGCTTTGCTTCTTCCATGTTCGCCGAAACCCTAGGGTATCCTAGGGTACTCCAAAAATTCCCAAAAATTATAAGTAACCTCTAAACATCATAAGGGAACAATAAATAACATTATACAGATTTTTAGCATCATCATGGACCCTTAAACATTGTGGCCGAAACCCTAGGGTATCCTAGGGTGCTTGCTTTGCTTCTTCCATGTTGGCCGAAACCCTAGGGTATCCTAGGGTACTCCAAAAATTCCCAAAAATTATACTTAACTTTTAAACATCATAAGGGAACAATAAATAACATTATACAGATTTTTAGCATCATCATGGACCCTTAAACATTGTGGCCGAAACCCTAGGGTATCCTAGGGTGCTTGCTTTGCTTCTTCCATGTTGGCCGAAACCCTAGGGTATCCTAGGGTACTCCAAAAATTCCCAAAAATTATACTTAACCTCTAAACATCATAAGGGAATAATAAATAACATTATACAGATTTTTAGCATCATTATAGACCTTAAAATCCTTGTGGCCGAAACCCATAAACCTAGGATTCCTGATTTTCTTTCCTTTCAACATCAAATCTAAAAACCAACCAATATATCATGCTAAAAATCATGGAAATCATAAGGAACTATTATACCACAGGTGAGGGAGTCTTACCTTGAGTTTCTTGATTTTTTGAACCTTGGAAGAAGAAGAAGATTGCAAAAGCTTTGGATCCTTGCCTCCTTGTCCTTGTATCCTTGGGAAAACTCTTAGATCTTTGGAGATAAGACCTCTTGTGGAGCTTTTCCAAGGGAGAACCCCTCCTTGGGTATTCGACTAGGATGAGGGAAGGAAGAGTTTTTGAAATGCAAGTGATGGGAAGAAGAGGTAACTCCCAAAACCCCCCTTTAATAGCCCATTAAGGAGGCAAATGAAGAGTCTCTCCATGACTCTTCATCTTCTTCTATGCCTTAACCAATATCCACTTCATTCCCTCCTAACAATACCTTTCTAGGTGAGTTGGTTAGTGCATACATGGTTGTACAAGAGGTCCAAGGTTCAATCCTTGGCTCATGCACCTTTATTTTTATTTTATTTTTATTTCTTTTTATTTTATTATTTTTATTTTCCTAAATTCCGAAAATCCCCTAAAATCCACCATAATTATGCTAATATTCCAATATAAAATTCATTTATATTTATATAAATTTTACCTAATTAATACCCATTTTTGGAGCCCCTTTAAAGCTCATTAGTACCTAATTTCTCTAATTTCTCCATTAAAATAGGAAAAATTAGGCCAAGACTTACCCATAATCATGTTAATATGCCTAATTAAATCCTATTTATATTTATACTAATTATTCCCTAAAATCCCCCTATAATCATGGTACTAAAAAGCCCACATAAGGCCCATTAGTACTTAGTTTTCTCAATTTAAATGAGAAAACATGGATTTTCTAGACCAAAGTTCGCATTGATATTCCTAGGTTCCTCGGAAAATTATCTAGACATGCTCAATATTTTAAATAAATATTAAGAGAATTTTCCGGGTCGTTACAGTCCTGGCCGAGGGTTGGGCAGCGAAGACCTGGTTCGAGGAATTGGGCACGAAGACCTAGCCGAGGGTTGGGCACCGAAATCTTGGACTTAGGGTTTGGGCACGAAGTCTTGGTTCGAGGGACTGAGCAACTTAGCTGAGCGATGACTAAGGACAGAAGTAGAGACGGGTCAGGGTTCGGACGTCTCGAGATCCAAGAGTATCGGAAGCTAAGCAAAAGTCCACCCATAGGATTGGGTGGCAACCGTCTCCTGAATGGAGTAGGTGAAAGGCGCGTTCTCGGGGGTGGGAACTTGCGTCGGTTCGACCTAGGGTTTCATGGAAATCCTAAGTCAGAACCAAGTCCTTAAGGCTAATATTGTGTGTATATTTGCATTGTATTAGTGTATCTTGCAGGTGCCAAGAATGGAAGACAAAGCAGGGAAATCACATAGAAGGCGGCTAGAATCCTTGAAGCCAGGCGCCCCCATTGATGGGGGCGCCCAACAGCATCCAGGCGCCCCCATCAATAGGGGCGCCTAGCTCAAAGAAGGAAAACCAGTGTCAGCGAAGGAACGCAGAACAGGCTTCCATTGAGGCACCCAGGAGGATACAGGCGCCCGGGTTCAAGTAGGCGCCCAGGTCAAAGGTTTTATCAGCTGCAACGAGTTCGGCGTAGGGATAAGGTTTGACCAAGCCTATAGGGGCGCCCCCATCAACACAGGCGCCCGTATGAAGCCTATAAAAGGGGCTTCGACCCCTCAGCTTCAAACACAACTTCTACATTCATTCTAAGCCATTCCATGCGAAGCAAAAGCGATCAGACGAAACTCTGCGACCAAGAAAGCTCTAGGAGGAAGTGTGCGACGCTTCGGTGTTAGTAATATGAGAGAAGTGTCCTAAGGCAATCGCCTTATGATTGTAATCATTTACTTTAATAAATGAATATTCACTATTTGAGTATACATGTTCATGTATTTGATTGAGATCTTAAACTCATTTACTGAATGTCCGCAATACAATTCACAGTATGAGAGAATTTGTGATGAATTCACAACTAGTGATTATCTCTACATGTGCAATTGTGAAGTATTGAAATTGTCCCTAGTCGATGAATTGATAAATACGGACACTATCAATTCTGTTGAGACTAACATGGGTTATTCTCTAATCAGCTGATTCTCACTGGCTGGTGACATTGGGATGTCCGGAGATATACATGAATGCTAGTTAAGGGAACTAGTTCATTGGAGTGACTAGCTGTAAAACTTCATATGGTAATCTACATATAGATATGTCAATGAAGTTCTTACTGCAGCTTAAGTGAGATGTTCCTTTGACTTGCGGTGTTCAAGTCATCTTGGTCATGAAGACTTATACTTTGACATCTTAAGCAAGTATCTCCAAGGAGGTGTGGACCCAGGATGGTTGGGTATAAGCCGAAGTGCCCGAAGATGTTTGAACAGTCTACAAAGGATTCACCACTCCTTGCGAGGAGATGTATACCCAAGGCCTATCGTCGGATTGTTACTCGAAGCCTCTGGCCAGAGCATCGCATGTTCCGAGTATGAATATCTCAGATACATGAGAGTAATTAGAATCCATTGGACGAGAAAGACATTACATGGGCTAGGTGTGACGTAGTCAGCCTAGTGGGGACTGACACATATAGACCGTGTCCTGAACCAAGTGGGTATAAGATGGTGATGGGAATGAGGCACGATTCATTAAAGCTACTGAAGGGTTTCAGAATTATTTCTGAGGTCAACCGTTGATCTTACGATTAATTGGGGATCATGATGTACTACTAGGTGCCACTCATGATCGTTCTATAATTGGTTAATTATAGACGGCCAAAATAAATCAAAAGCCTATTTAGTCACACGCACTACGAGTAATCTGAGGGATTTAAAACGAGTTGAAAATTAGATTTTCCGATCAAGAGAGATAAGTCGAATCTGAATTTTTCAGAGACGCATCGGAAGCATAAAATGGCTAAGTCTTTTGAAGACTTATTGGACGAATTAAATGAGTTTAATTCGTACGGTTTCGGCTTGGGTTTGGCCGGCCAAAGAGGGTCCCCACCCTCTTTGTTTGGCCAGCCACAATAAAAGGGGAGAACCAAATTGTTTGGTTCAAATTATAAAATAAACCGCACGTGGTTTGTTTTATAAAATTATGGATAAAAAAATTTATATAAAGAAATTTATATAAAGAAATTTATATAAAGAGATTTATTTTCATGGAAATTAAAATAAACCTTGGATTGGTTTATTTTATTTTATAAAATCAATAATGGATTGATTTACCATGATAAAGAAATTTATATAAAGAAATTTATATAAAGAGATTTATTTTCATAGAAAATAAAATAAACCTTGGATTGGTTTATTTTATTTTATAAAATCAATAATGGATTGATTTACCATGATAAAGAAATTTATATAAAGAAATTTTTTTCCATAATAAAAGGGGAGACATGGTTGTTTTTATTATAAATTAAGTTATAATAAAAACTTGGCATAACGGAATAATTCATAGAAAAAATTTATAAGATAAATTTCTTACGAAAATTTATTCCGTTAAAAGGAGACTTGGCGATTAAGAGGCTACTATATAAAGGTACCAAGGCAAGGCTTGGAAATTAATCCAAGAGATCAAGGATTCTTGCCTAGCCTCTCTCCCTCTCCTTCTCTCCCTCTCCCTCTTCTAGTGCCGCCGGCCCTAGAGACCTCCCCCTTTGTCATGAGCTTCCACCACCAAGAAGAGGCCAAAGAAGAAGAAGAAGCGGGCGCGACTCCTTCCTACCTCCCGGAATATTGATTCCGTTCTTCGTTTGGTGGTTAGTTTTTCATCTCTCTCTTGGTATTCTTGTCATGCCTTTGGAGAATCTAGTAGTTCTTGTCGGCACGAAACTCGTAGCTTTGCGAAGTCATCCTGAAAAAAAACTCGGCGTGGACGCCAATAGAGGCAGAGCTTCCAAGGGACGCTACGGTTGGATCTCGTCCCTTTCTTCGAGTTATGTGACGTAACAAGTAAATTAGTTTATGTTTCTGCAAAATTTTAAATGTATGATCATGTCTACACAATATAAGGTTGCATGCTAGATGTGTGGTTAAAATAATTTGAGAAATTATTTATGCTAAGTCTTCCGCTGCACGTAATAAAATTTAAAATTATGAACCCGCATCCATGTCAACATGCACCCGGTCTCAACAGTGGTATTAGAGCGAGGTTAGTGTTCGACATAATCATATAATTGTTTTGCGGAAAACTTTGTCATGATCTCAATTTTGAAAAATTTTTCAATTATGGAAACTTTCCAATTATGATAAATTTTAGATTTAGGAATTTCAAAGTTTGGAAATCCTCATGAAATTTCGCAAACTTTTGAAATATCCTAGTTTTTGAAATTTTATGATAATTGTGAAAACTTCCCATTTTTGGAAACTTTCCAATTTTAGAAATTTCCTATTTTGGAAATTTTCTAATTTTGGAAATTTTCCAATTTTGGAAATATGTAAGTTTTCTTTGTACCAGAAACTTACAATTATTCTGAAAACCTATTATGAAATCTCGCAGTTTTGGGCACTTTCTTTCAAAGAAAGTCTAGACAAATTTATGGATCATTAATTGACAATTAAATTTGAATTGGTTTTAAATTATCAACAAAATTCTTTATTTTGGATTAAGTCTCGGGGAGCCGTCCAATTTAAAGTTAGTTGTTGTAATTTAATTTCCTAATTTTGAATAAAATTGTCATGTTTAATTTGGTTACGCCTCGGGGAGCGGACCAAATTAGATTTACAATAAATTCCTTTTTTTTGGGTCTCTGAGCCTCGGGGAGCCACCCAAAGAAAATATTTTGTTATAATTAATAAATCCATAAATAAAATATATAATCAAATCTTGGAAATTTTGAGGTGATTCTCAAACGATAATTTTCTTATTTGATTTAAGAGGTGATGCTCTTACATATTGTTGTCTCCAAAATTAATTAGGAAAATGGTTTCCTATAGAGTTTTCTTAAATAAGATTTTTATGAAAATAATATGTGGTTGAATTAAGGGAATCTGTCTCTTAATTTAATAAGATTTGATTTAGAGAAATCAAAGTCTTAAATATATTATTTCCGAAATTGATTATGACAATTTAGGAAATTATTTCCCAAAATAATTCCTTGAATAAAGTATGAAATTAGAATTAGAAAATCTGGTTCCTAATTCAATTAATGAGACTTGATAAATTAAGTCACATACATACTTTATTAAGGAAATCGTTAGTACATGACATAATTATATGTCATGAATGTGCTTAGAAAAGAAAGGATGAGACCCAAAACCCCTTACAAAATATTAAGGCCAACACCTTCCATTAATATGGTTAGAACCGGAGTTTTGTTTCTCGTTTGGGTTGATGGACACATCCATGCCCAGCTTGAACCTCAACATGTTCAAACCATGGAATTAGTTTATGATTAATATAGTTGGAGTCAGAGGTCAATCCTTAGTTTTGGTTGTTGGACACATCCAAGCCTGACTAAATGGTTGAATGAGCTCCAACTATATTAAAACTATTTCTTGATTAATGGGTCAGCCTTAAGCTTGGAGCATCGATTTGTTGTGCCACAGCCAAGGTCGATGTAAAGAGAGGTGCAGTTGGGTACTATGTATAATGTTGCATACTTGTTAATGAGTTAACAACCCAATGATTTATGTAAACATTCAATTAGTTGATAGCATAAAGTGGTAGTTACATACATTGTATCAATTTCATGCTTGAATGAAAAGGGTTATCATTTAACTTTTAGTAACAATTGTTGTTACATAATTTTAAATGGTGTTCTTTATGGGACCGGAACTTTGTGCAATGGTATCTACACGTTAGATTTATCCAGTGACGTTTTCAATATCGAAGTTAGCAACAAATGTGCTCGAATAGATAATCGAATAGACTCCTATACGTGGCATTGTCGTCTTGGCCATGTAAGTAAGAAACGCATGACCAAATTACACCGATGTGGAATTTTGGAATCATTTGAACCCGGTTCATTTGATACATGCGAATCATGCTTAAAAGGCAAGATGGCCAAATTACCCCTTTCCGGAAAAGGTAATCCAGTGGGAGAATTGCTTGGTCTAATACATACTGATGTATGTGGACCAATGTCAACTCTTGCACAAGGAGGCTATAGCTACTTCATTACCTTTATTGATGATCACTCACGATTCAGGTATGTGTTCTTGATGAAACACAAATCTGAAGCTTTTGAGAAATTCAAAGAGTTCAGAAATGAAGTAGAGAAATAGCTTGGCAAAAGTATTAAGATACTTCGATCCGATCGGGGTGGTGAATACTTAAGTCAAGAGTTTCAAGATTATCTTAGGGACAATGGGATATTGTCTAAATGGACTCCGCCATATACACCACAGCATAATGGTGTATCTGAGAGGCGTAACCGAACCTTGATGGACATGGTTAGATCTATGATGAACCATGCAACTCTTCCAAAATCCTTTTGGGGCTATGCACTTAAGACAGCTGTCTACTTGCTAAACAGAGTCGCGACCAAGGTAGTCTCTACTACTCCATATAAGACGTGGAATAGTAAGAAACCTCATTTAACTCACCTTAAAATATGGGGTTGTCCTGCTTATGTGAAGCGGACTGTATCAGACAAATTGGATGCTAAGTCTGATAAATGTCTATTTATTGGATACCCTAAGGAAACGAAGGGTTACCAATTCTATCATCCCTTGGAACAAAAGGTGTTTGTTTCAAGGCATGCTGTGTTTCTGGAAAAAGAATTTCTTTTACAAGAAAACAGTGGGAGTGGCATTGAACTTGATGAAGTTCAAGAAACTCCAATAGACATTACAGTGACACCTAGTTAGACCCACAACCAATAACTCATAATGATGAGCTATCAGTTGAACCTAAAACAACACCACCTCTTCGTAGGTCTGATAAGACACGCAATATTCCTGAGAGATATGGATTTCTCATAAGTGAATCGAACGACGTGTTACTCATAAGCGATGACGAACCTATCAGTTATGAAGATGTTCTGAAAAGTTCAGAAAGGGACAAATGGCTTGAAGCCATGAAGTCGGAAATGGATTCCATGTATGAAAATCAAGTATGGGACTTGGTTAACCCACCTGAAGGGATTAAGCCCATAGGGTGCAAGTGGGTTTTCAAGAAGAAAACCGACATGGAAGGTAATGTTGTTACCTTTAAGGCTAGATTAGTGGCAAAAGGATATCGTCAGAAACAAGGAATTGATTATGACGAAACCTATTCGCCAGTAGCTATGCTTAAATCCATTCGGATGCTCCTGGCCATAGCACCTCATTATGATTATGAGATATGGAAAATGGATGTGAAAACAGCTTTCCTTAATGGAAACCTGCTTGAGGATGTATACATGATATAACCTGAAGGTTTCACATACGTTGATAAAACCAAAATATGCAAGCTTCGACGATCCATATATGGACTGAAGCAAGCATCCAGGAGCTGGAACATCCGTTTTGATGAGACAATCAAAGAGTTTGATTTCTCACAAAATCCTGACGAACCTTGTGTGTACAAGAAGGTTAGTGGGAGTGCAGTCGTATTCCTAGTATTATATGTCGATGACATATTACTTATAGGAAACGATATATCAGTCTTATAGTCGGTTAAAATTTGGTTGTCCAAAATTTTCTCCATGAAAGACCTGGGAGAAGCAACCTATATCCTTGGGATTAGAATCTATAGAGATAGATCTAAATGGTTGCTTGGTCTTTCGTAGTCTACATATATAGACCGAGTGCTAAAAAGGTTTAGCATGTCGGAATCCAAAAAAGGTTACCTTCCCATCAGGCATGGGATCAACCTTTCAAAGTCTGTGTGTCCGCGCATAGAAGACGAGAGGATTTGCATGAATAAGATTCCTTATGCATCCGTGATAGGATCTATCATGTATGTCATGTTATGTACTAGGCCCGATGTATCGTATGCTTTGAGCGTCACGAGCAGATACCAGTCTGATCCAGGAATGGATCATTGGGCGGCTGTCAAAACAATCCTTAAGTACTTAAGAAGAACTAAGGATGTGTTCCTAATATATGGAGAAGGAGATATGGTAATACGTGGGTATACAGATGCCAGTTTCCAGACAGATAAGGATGACTCCAAATCTTAGTCTGGATACGTATTTATCTTGAATAGAGGCGCAATAAGTTGGAAGAGTTCCAAGCAAGACACCGTAGCCGATTCTACCACGGAAGGGCAATATATTGCAGCTTCGGAAGCAGCAAAGGAAGCAGTCTGGATCAAGAAGTTCGTCTCAGACACCGTAGCCGATTCTACCACGGAAGGGGAATATATTGCAGCTTCGGAAGCAGCAAAGAAAGCAGTCTGGATCAAGAAGTTTGTCTCAGAACTTGGTGTGGTTCCAACCATTGATGAAGCAATACCGGTTTATTGCGGCAACAATGGAGCTATTGCACAAGCAAAGGAGCCAAGGTCTCATCAATGATCCAAACATGTGCTTCGCCGCTATCATCTGATCAGAGAGATTATAAGTAGGAATGATATACAAATTGAGAAAATTCCCACTGAAAGGAATTTAGCGGATCCTTTAACTAAGGCCTCGCCTCAAAGCAAGTTTGAGGGTCATGTTAGAGCCTGTGGTATTGGATACCGTAGCGATTGGCATTAGGCCAAGTGGGAGTTTGTTAGTAATATGAGAGAAGTGTCCTAAGGCAATCGCCTTATGATTGTAATCATTTACTTTAATAAATGAATATTCACTATTTGAGTATACATGTTCATGTATTTGATTGAGATCTTAAACTCATTTACTGAATGTCCGCAATACAATTCACAGCATGAGAGAATTTGTGATGAATTCACAACTAGTGATTATCTCTACTTGTGCAATTGTGAAGTATTGAAATTGTCCCTAGTCGATGAATTGATAAATACGGACACTATCAATTCTGTTGAGACTAGGATGGGTTATTCTCTAATCAGCTGATTCTCACTGGCTGGTGACATTGGGATGTCCGGAGATAAACATGAATGCTAGTTAAGGGAACTAGTTCATTGGAGTGACTAGCTGTAAAACTTCTTATGGTAATCTACATATAGATATGTCAATGAAGTTCTTACTGTAGCTTAAGTGCGATGTTCCTTTGACTTGCGGTGTTCAAGTCATCTTGGTCATGAAGACTTATACTTTGACATCTTAAGCAAGCATCTCCAAGGAGGTGTGGACCCAGGATGGTTGGGTATAAGCCGAAGTGGCCGAAGATGTTTGAACAGCCTACAAAGGATTCACCACTCCTTGCGAGGAGATGTATACCCAAGGTCTATCGTCGGATTGTTACTCGAATCCTCTGGCCAGAGCATCACATGTTCCGAGTATGAATATCTCAGATACATGAGAGTAATTAGAATCCATTGGACGAGAAAGACATTACTTGGGCTAGGTGTGACGTAGTCAGCCTAGTGGGGACTGACACATATAGATCGTGTCCTAAACCAAGTGGGTATAAGATGGTGAAGGGAATGAGGCACGACTCATTAAAGCTGCTGAAGGGTTTCAGAATTATTTCTGAGGTTAACCGTTGATCTTTCGATTAATTGGGGATCATGATGTACTACTAGGTGCCACTCATGATCGTTCTATAATTGGTTAATTATAGACGGCCAACATAAATCGAAAGCCTATTTAGTCACACGCACTACGAGTAATCCGAGGGATTTAAAACCAGTTGAAAATTAGATTTTCCGATCAAGAGAGATAAGTGGAATCTGAATTTTTCAGAGACGCATCGGAAGCATAAAATGGCTAAGTCTTTTGAAGACTTATTGAACGAATTAAATGAGTTTAATTCGTGAAGTCGGGGCTTGGGTTTCGCAGGCCAAAGAGGGTCCCCACCCTCTTTGTTTGGCTGGCCAAATTAAAAGGGGGAGAACCGAATTTTTTGGTTCAAATTACAAAATAAACCGCACGTGGTTTGTTTTATAAAATTATGGATAAAGAAATTTATATAAAGAAATTTATATAAAGAGATTTATTTTTCATGGAAATTAAAATAAACTTTGGATTGGTTTATTTTATTTTATAAAATCAATAATGGATTGATTTACCATGATAAAGAAATTTATATAAAGAAATTTATATAAAGAGATTTATTTTCATGGAAATTAAAATAAACCTTGGATTGGTTTATTTTATTTTATAAAATCAATAATGGATTGATTTACCATGATAAAGAAATTTATATAAAGAAATTTCTTTCCATAATAAAAGGGGAGACATGGTTGTTTTTATTATAAATTAAGTTATAATAAAAACTTGGCATAACGGAATAATTCATAGAAAAAATTTATAAGATAAATTTCTTATGAAAATTTATTCCATTAAAAGGAGACTTGGCGATTAAGAGGCTACTATATAAAGGTACCAAGGCAAGCCTTGGAAATTAATCCAAGAGATCAAGGATTCTTGCCTAACCTCTCTCCCTCTCCTTCTCTCCCTCTCCCTCTTCTAGTGCCGCCGGCCCTAGAGCCCTCCCCCTTTGTCGTGAGCTTCCACCACCAAGAAGAGGCCGAAGAAGAAGAGGAAGCGGGCGCGACTCCTTCCTTCCTCCCGGAATATTGATTCCATTCTTCGTTTGGTGGTTAGTTTTTCATCTCTCTCTTGGTATTCTTGTCATGCCTTTGGAGAATCTAGTAGTTCTTGTCGGCACGAAACTCGTGGCTTTGCGAAGTCATCCTGAAAAAAAACTCGGCGTGGACGCGAATAGAGGCGGAGCTTCCAAGGGACGCTACGGTTGGATCTCGTCCCTTTCTTCGAGTTACGCGAGGTAACAAGTAAATTAGTTTACGTTTCTGCAAAATTTTAAATGTATGATCATGTCTACACAATATAAGGTTGCATGCTAGATGTGTAGTTAAAATAATTTGAGAAATTATTTATGCTAAGTCTTCCGCTGCACGTAATAAAATTTAAAATTACGAACCCGCATCCATGTCAACATGCACCCGGTCTCAACATTCGGAGTTCTGGATTGGCCGGATTGTCTATTTCTGTTTGGTTTGTTTTAATTCAAGTTGCATTTCAATTCATATCTTTTTGCTTGTATATCAACTGTAAGACGGATTTTCTCCGCCTCCAGAAATTCCAGAAAGGAGACCAATAGTGGACTCACGCTGAGTACATAGGCCTTGGACGTACTAACCCTGGGGGGTCGGGAACCAAGTAAATAAATCTTGCATGTCTATTGTCTTGCTTTTCGTTACTTTATTTTCCGCTGCATATTTGCTCTTTCATAGTCAAAAAATTTTATAACGATATTCACCCCCCCTCTATCGTTTTCTCCGATCCAACAAAAGGCTCTAAAGGTAAAGTAGTGGTGGTTAGGGTTTTACCTTTGTGTGATGATTTTGATTGCTTACCCTCTTGGCATGCATCACACAATTTGGTCTTCTCATACTTGATCATAGGTAGCCCCTTCACCAACTCCTCCTTGGCCACTCTTGCAATGCTCCTCATGTTGACGTACCCAAATCTTCGATGCCACAACCACCCTTCTTCTTCTTTAGACATGAGACACTTAGGCAAATGGTTAGAAGCATAAACAAGATCAAGATAATAAAGGTTAGCCTCTCTATACCCTTCTAGTATGATATTATTGGACCCATTTTGTTTAATAAGGCATTTTCTAGCATGAAATTTAACCCTAAAGCCCACATCACATAACTGACTTGCACTAAGTAAATTAAATTTCATGTCTTTAATTAGAAGTATTTTTTGGATAGAGATTGTAGGAGATACCTCAATGGTGCCCCTACCAATAATTTTGAGTTTCCCACTATTTCCAAAAGAAACCGTCCCTTCTCTTAGGTAGCTTATAGTGGTGAACTTGCTCACATCTCCGATCATATGTCTTGAGCATCCACTATCTACTATCTACATGTTTGAGGCATCCTTGACTCTTACATATACAACATGGAAAATGCAATCTTTTGGTACCCAAATTTTCGATCCACACGCATCATTTAAATATTTCTTTGGTACTCAAGCCTTCTTGATGTTTCCCTTAGCCCCTTGTCTCCTAGATGCACCATTTCTACCCATGAGTGAGACAAAAGCTACTTCCTTATTCTTTGGCGTATATCCTAACCCGGCCTTGTTATAGACGGCTCTTTGACTGTTTATTATCATGTCAAGGTTACTAGAGCCGACTTGAAACTTTCTAAGTGCCTTGGTTAGGTCTTCTACCTTTTTCTTTAGTTCCTTATTTTCATTTTCAAAGCATGAATCATGTGACATAAGAGAACAAGCATGCAAGTCTTCCTTAAGTTTTGTAGATTCTAATCTAAGCATGGCAATTTCATCTTTCAAGTTCTTAATTTTACTTCTAGCTTTAGCTAAGTCCATATTGGTACTAGAAATAATTTTAACCAAGGTAGAAGAGGGTAAGCTATATACCTCACTTACCGACGCCTCTGATTCGGATGATGATGATGAGCCACTTTCTTCTTCACTACTTGAGCTTCTCTCATCATCTGATGACTCTGAGTGGTCCACTCCCGTAAGTGTAAAATGGGACACTTGCTCCTCTTCCTCCTCCGAGGATGATGGATCATCCCAGGTTGCCTTGAGGTTGGTGGCACTCTTCTCCTTTCCTTTTGACTTCTTCTTATCACTTCTCTTCTTTTCTTCCTTCTTTTCTTCCCTTCACTTTAGTTGGGGACACTTATTCTTCTGTGTCCCTCTTGGTGGCAGTTGTAGCAGATAATGTCTTTTGCCTTACTCTTACTCTTGGATCCTTTCCTAGCATAAGACTTGTTAGAAAAACTTTTAAATACCCTACACATTTTTCTTACCATGAAAGCCTCTTGGTCGCTGTCCATAGAGGCACTAGACTCCTCTGAGTCGGATGAAGAGGAGTAGACCACCTTCTTCTTCTCCTTCTTCTTTTTCTTCTCCTTTTCTGCAATGAAAGTTATACCTTTCTCTTTGGCTGAAACATTAGCTTGCTCATGTAATTCGAATTCGAAAAATAAAACATCTAATTTAACTATAAACAAATCCCTTGATACATTGTAGGCATCAACCATTGATGCCCACAATGTTGTTCTCGGGAAGGATTGTAGAACGTACCTTACGAGATCCCGGTTATCAAATCCCTTCCATGCAACTGGCTCACGGTCTCATTGGTCTTCATGGATAGTGATTGGAGCTAGGCAACGAGTAGATCCTTCTTTGCCTGTCTTGACTCATTGGACCCTTCATTGAGTTCAACGAGTTTCTCCCATAGTTCTTTGGCGATCTTGAATGGCCCCACTTTGTTGAGTTGCTCCTTTGAGAGCCCGCACTGAAGTGTGGTGGTGGCCTTCGCGTTGGCTTACGCCTTCTTCATAACTTCCTTGGACCATGCTCTCATAGGTAGTGGCTCTCCTCTTTCGTCGACGGGTGCATCGAATCCATCTGCAACACTTATACAGTTTTCAATATCATTCATCAAATAATATTGCATTCTACCTTTCCAGTAAGCGAAATCGTTCCCGTCGAAGAATGGAGCCCGTGCAGTGTTGTATCCCTCTTGAAATGCCATTTTCTTTTACTCCAGTCGACGGTGAGTTCTCTCGAAGCTGACCTGCTCTGATACCAATTGTACGATCGCTTGCGTTTGCTAGAGGGGGGAGGGTGAACAGCACTTTGTCGAAATCTATACAAAATTGTTTGCGCAATACAAAAATATAATGAAAAGCAATAAGAACAACGCTAACACAAGGATTTACTTGGTGTCCACCCGAACGGGTGACTAATCCAAGGATCCACACGAGTTCTCCACCTCCACTATGGAAAGTCTTCTTCAAGGTGGAGAAACCTTTGCAAAAGCGTCTTCTTCCTCTTTACATGATTCGATGAAGAATGTGAAGAAGATTTGAAGACTAGTCGCACGAACAGCACTTCGTTACATTGTAAAACCGAACCGTTCATGTGCAGAAAAGTCCCCTTTTTATAAGAGAATAGGACAACTTCGCAAGCTGTCCAGACCCACAGCAGTCTACTGCCCCTGGGGCAGTCGACTGGCCTAGCAATAAATGCCAGCGAACGGCTAGTTTTGGGGGTTACCAGTCGACTGCCCCCAGGGCAGTCGACTGGTCCGAGAGGGCAGTCAACAAGTCTGAGGCTGTAAGCTCTCTGTGAGTTTTGGTAGTCGACTGTCCAGTCTCCAATCTCACTTACAACCTCTCAAAACACTCTCCTTCACGTATGCTTTCAGGTATGCTCCCTTGGCTTGCCCCTTGAAGTCTTCTTCCTCTGACTATCGTCCCTCGGATGCACACACAAGCCTTCCTTGGCTTGCCTCCATGCCACCCTTCACGTGTGCCCTTGAAGTCCACTTCCCGGCTTGCCCTTGGAGCTCTCGTCCCTCAGCTCTCGTCCCTTGGATATGTTCTCCATGTGTAATTCTTCAAGTCCTGCAAACTCAATCACACATATCAAATACAACATAACACCCTACCCTTAAACTTATTGACACACACATCAAAACCATGATCATCCCGATCATTCTGTTGGTGCAGGCAACACCTAAGTCAAACCTGGGTTTTGATAATGGCAAAGGGTTCAGAAGTTAAGATGCTATTGTTGTCTAACATGTTCACTGAGTGTGCAGGAAGAAGTCCTAGGTGCACTAGGCAAGAAGCCCTGGCAAAGGGCTGGGCAAAGAAGTCATGGTCAAGGATTGGGCAAGAAGACCTGACCGGAAGTCAGGCAAAGAAGTCCTGGTCGAGGACTGGGCAAGAAGTCCTGGCAAGGGGCTGCGCACCGTAGACCTTGTAACGACCCGGCCCATTTGGCGGTCTCGACCGTCGACCGTCGACCGTGCCGTTACCAATACTAGGTCTTCCCACTCCTGGGCGTGGATTTTTGCCTTCCCAGGATTTGAACCCTAGACCCAGGCTTAAATCTAGTTCTTTATGAATCCTGAACACCAATTGAGCTATAGCTCAATTGGTGTTCAGGATTCATAAAGAACTAGATTTAAGCCTGGGTCTAGGGTTCAAATCCTGGGAAGGCAAAAATCCACGCCCAGGAGTGGGAAGACCTAGTATTGGTAACGGCACAGTCGACGGTCGACGGTCGAGACCGCCAAATGGGCCGCCAAATGGGCCGGGTCGTTACAGACCTGACCGTAAGTTGGGCACGAAGACCTGGTCAGAGGGATTGGGCAAAAGTCCAACCGGAGGAGCCAGTTGGCAAAAGATAAACTCTCCTGAGAGGAGTAGGTGAGGACGCGTTCCCCATCGAGGGAATTGTAGGCATCGGTTCAACCTAGGGTTCCATTTGGGAGACCCGAAGTCAGAACCAAGACAGCTACGGCTGTAAATATTGACTAATATTCTTGCTTTGATTGTTTTGGAACTAGCATTGGTTGCAGGGACCGAAGGAGTATGTTTCTGCAGCTCAGAACGCCCCAAAGGAAAGGGGCAGGCAGCTGGGCTAGGCGCCCGGGAGGTCCCGGGCGCCCAAGGTCAAAGCCAAAATAGCAAGGATGCAAGAACAACATCGAAACCACACTGGGCTAGGTGCCCCGGAGGTCACGGGCGCCCAAGATCAAAGCCAAAGAGGTAATTGAAGCAAATCAGCCACGAAGCCAGCGGACCAAGTCAAGCTAGGCGCCTAGTAGGTCCCGGGAGCCCCAGTCAGCTCCAGAGGCCGAGTCGAAGGGGATAACCACTAACCGAGCTGTGGATTGAGTTTTCCGCAGATGAAGGCATGTGTCAGGCGCCCCCGACATCTCAGGTGCCCCCAGGAGCACTATAAAAGGGTGCTCGACCCTAAGGCTTCAAGACAACAACTTTCTAACGCTCCAAAGCTTTTCATTCAAGCGCTCCGCTCCGGCAAACTCTGATTTCGAGATTCCAGCGCCGACGACGACCCTCTGCTCCGAAGTACGATCTACATCGGGCGTCGGTGACGAAAAGTGTAGCTCTTTTCATTTACTGCAATATTCTTGTATTGAAATTTGTAAACCTTTTGCGCGATTATAGAATTGCTCAAAGTAAATGGTCAAGGACCGTGGGCCTTGGAGTAGGAGCTGACCGCGACTCCGAACCAAGTAAAATACTTGTGTTTTTGTGTGATTGTTTTGTTTCCGTTGCATTTACTCTTCCCTTAATCCAAAAAAAGGTTTTAACGATATTCACCCCCCCTCTATCGTTTATCTCGATCCAACAAGTGGTATCAGAGTGGTTGGCTCAAATTTGGTGCAACCACCAATTTGAGAGTTTTTCGGATCATAAGAAATTTTTTCTTTTCTTTCAAATTTTTCTCATTAATCGGGGTTGGTGCAACACCACTCGATCATTTTTTTTATTATCTTGCTCATCACTACTAATCCAAGACCAAGTCTTGGGACAGATTTTCCTGTTTTTTGTTTTATTTCAGAAATACTAAATAGCCATGCAAGAGGGTTTCAGTACAGCCAGACCACCACTCTTCAGTGGAGAAGACTTCTCCTACTGGAAGAGTCGGATGGAAGTCCACCTGAAAACTCAGGTGGATATGTGGATCATAATCCAATCTGGTTTGGAAATCCCCAAGAATGCTGAAAGAGTGGCACAACATTACATAGAATGGGATGCCTTGCTGAAGAAAAAGATCAGGCTGATGCAAAGGCAACCCAGACACTCCAATGCGGATTAACCAAGGAAGAATTGAACCAGGTGGGACGCTTCAACAATGCGAAGGAACTCTGGGGTAAGTTGATCGAATTGCACGAAGGTACCTCCGACACCCGAATCAGCAAGAGGGACCTACTGCTGAACAAATTGTACACAATCAAAATGAACGAAGGCGAGTCAGCAGCCCAGCTCCATGCCAGGATCCAGGAGCTGATGAACGGTCTACACACAATCGGTCACAAGGTAGAAAATCGTGACCTTATCAGGTATACCCTTAACACCTTCCCGAGAAATACTTTGTGGGCATCTATGGTAGATGCGTACAAAGTTTCTAGGGACCTTTCCAAAATTAAATTAGACGAGTTATTTTCTGAACTAGAATTACATGAGCAGATTAACTGCACTTTATCCGAGAAATGTATTATTTTTCTTGTAGGAAAACCCCAAGGAAAGATGGCCAAGAAAAAGCCTCAACTTGCACCCAAGTCTGACGCAGACTCAGACTCAGAAGACAGCGAAGAAGATCGACCCAAGCTGGTTCGGCTAGTCCGGGACTACTACAAGGAACTGAAGCATCAGACCAACAGAAGAAAAGCCAGCCGAAAGAAGGAGGATCCAGCTAAACCATCAACGTCCAAAACCAAATCAAACGTAACCTGCTACGAATGCAACAAGAAGGGACACTACAAATCGGAGTGCCCTAATCTGAAAGAAAACAAGAAGACAAGAAGGAAGAAGGCCCTTCAAGCCATATGGGACGAGTCTTCCTCCGAAGAAGAAGAAGAGGCCCCACAATCGAACCTTCTCGCTTTGACTACTTCGGAAGACATCGACATCGGATCAGAATCTGATGCGGACGACGGAAGGCTCACAATTTTGGAGGACGACAAAATAACTGTAAGTGGTTACTCTAAAGTTGAATTAGTAGAATTAATTGCTTGCCTATCTAGTAACTTGGCGAAAGCCAAATTCCGAGTCGAGTCCCTCCGACAGGAAGTAAAACTCCTGAAAGAGGGAGCTGACTCTAAATCTTTGACTGAGAAGGTTCAAGAAGGAACCTCTACTAAAGTTGAAAAGCTTGAGAAAGAGAACTCGTCCTTGAGAACTCAAGTCAAGGATGTTAGTGATATGAGAGAAGTGTCCTAAGGCAATCGCCTTATGATGTAAACATTTATTTTAATAAATGATAATTTACTATTTGAGTATACATGTTTTGTGTATTTGAATGGGATCTTAAACTCATCTACTGAATGTCCGCAATACAACTCACAGCATAAGAGAATTTGTGATGGGATCACAACTAGTGATTATCTCTAATGTGCAATTGTGAAGTATTGAAATTATCCCTAGTCGATGAATTGATAAAAACGGACACTATCAATTCTGTTGAGACTAGCATGGGTTATTCTCTAATCAGCTAATTCTCACTAGCTGGTGACACTGGGATGTCCGGAGATAAACATGGATGCTAGTTAAGGGAACTAGTTCATTGGAGTGACTAGCTGTAAGACTTCATATGGGAATCTACATGTAGATATGTCAATGAAGATCTTACTGCGGCTTAAGTGCGATGTTCCTTTGACTTGCGGTGTTCAAGTCATCTTGGTCATGGAGACTTATACTTTGACATCTTAAGCAAGCATCTCCAAGGAGGTGTGGACCTAGGATGATCGGGTATAAGCCGAAGTGCCCGAAGATGTTTGAACAGCCTACAAATGATTCACCACTCCTTGCGAGGAGATGTATACCCAGGCCTATCGTCGGATTGTTACTCAAAGCCTCTGGCCAGAGCATATCATGTTAAGAGTGCGAGTCTCTTAAATACATGAGAGTAATTAGAAATCCAAAGGACGAGGAAGACACTACTTGGGCTAGGTGTGACGTAGTCAGCCTAGTGGGGACTGACACCATAGACCGTGTCCTGAACCAAGTGGGTATAAGGTCGTGAAGGGAATGAGGCATGACTCATTAGAGCTGCTGAAGGGTTTCAGAATAATTTCTTCTGAGGTCAAACCGTTGATCTTTCGATTAATTGGGGATCATGATGTACTACTAGGTGCCACTCGTGATCGTTCTATAATTAATGGGTTAATTATAGACGGCCAACATAAATCGAAAGCCTATTTAGTTACACGCAATACGAGTAATCCGAGGGATTTAAAACGAGTTGAAAATTGGATTTTCCGATCAAGAGAAACAAGTCAAATCTGAGTTAGTCAGAGGCGCAATGGAAGCTAAAAATGGCTAAGTCTTTTGAAGGCTTTTTGGGCGAATTAAATGAGTTTAATTCGCGGTTTATTGGGTTGGTTTTGGCTGGCCAAAGAGGGTGTTAAACCCTCTTTGGTGGCCGGCCAAATAAGAGGAGAAAAACCAATTTAATTGGTTTAATTAATAAAATAAATCTAGTGTAATTTATTTTATAAATTATGGATAAATAAATTTGTATAAAGAAATTTATATAAATAAAATTTGTAGAAATTTATTCTTTTATGGAAGATTAAAATAATCCATGAATTGGTTTATTTTAATTTTATAAAATCAATTATGAATTGATTTTTCCATAATAAGAAAGTTTATAAATTTCTTATAAAAATTTATTCCATAATTTAAAGAGAAGAAGAATTAGTTTTATTATAAATTAGTTTATAATAAAGACTTGGTTTAAACGGAATTATTAATAAGAAAATTTATAAGATAAATTTTTTATAACCAATTTCGTTAATTCCGTTAATTCGGTTTAGAGGGAGACTTAGCAAAGGAGTTGCTACTATATAAAGGAACCAAAGGCTAGCCCTTTATTCAAATTAAGAGATTAATTATTCTCTCCCTCTCTTCTCTTCTCTCCTCCTTCTCTTCTTCTTTCCTTAGGGCCGGCGCACCCTAGCTCTCTAGGGCCGGCGCACCCTAGTTCCTCTAGGGCCGGCGCCTAATCACAACACCAAGGAGGTGTTGCCATGAGCCACTAGAAGAAGAAGAACCCGAACAAGAAGAAGAAGAAGCGGATAGCGACTCCTCTCCTCTCGGAATTCGATTCCGTTACTTCTTGTTGGTTAGTTTCTAACTCTTCTCTTGATCTTTCAAGTTGTGCCTATAGAGAATCTAGTAGTTCTCGTCGGCACAAAACTCGTGACTTGGTGAAGTCATCCCAAAGAGAACTCGGCGTGGACGCGAATAGAGGCGAAGCTTCCAAGGGACGCTACGGTTGGATCTTGTCCCTTTCTTCGAGTTACGCAAGGTACAAAAGTAAATTAGTTTACTTTTTCGCAAACTTTTATTTTATGATTATGTCGATACACTATAAGATTGCATGCTAGATACGAAGTTAAAATAATTTAGGAAATTATTTTATGCAAACTCTTCCGCTGCACGTAAAAATTTTAAATTTTACGAACTCGTATCCTTGTCGACATGCACCCGGTCCCAACAAAGGACCTTAGAGCAGCTTTAGAACGATTCACTTCGGGTTCCAAGGGTCTTGACATGATCCTTCAAAAATAGAAGTCTGTTCTAAATCGATCCGGGTTAGGGTATCGAGCCAAGGCTAGACAAAGGTCATACTATGCTGTATTAAACCAATCTAGGCCCAAAGTTCAGGCATGGGTACCCAAACTTTTCCTGAACAACCAAGCTGGACCAAACCAGTATTGGATCCCTAAGGACAAGATTCATATCTTGCCTAATCATTACCGTGGCTTTAGTCCAGGGGGAGCCAACTTAAAAACAATTTTTATAGTTAGATAAATTCTTTTCTTATTTTAAAATTGCATGCTTGCTTGTTTATTTATCTTCTGCAAATTATCATGCTTAGACCTAGGACTGGTTAATTTAACGACTAAAACAATTAACTGAAATTTGAACAATATAATATTGGGTGGAGGTGAGATGATAGTACGTTAGGGAAGCCATTTTTGGCGGAACTAATCGAAGCTACCGATCCAAGACCCAAACTAGTTAGACCAAAATCTTTTAAGGAGTAACTTGAAAATGAATTTTCAATAAAAGGCTTTGTTAAGGAAGGGTTGATGATCCAATAAGGCTACGGCTAAAGAAGGCCTAGTGCCTCGCCAAGACCCGGAAGCCGATTATTGAAAACCAAATTCATTTTACTATTGTCAGATTTGAATCTAACACAGATTTCAATTAATCTTAGATTCAACCAATTTTTTTCAAAAATAAAATTTAAAAGTATAATTAATTATTTTTCAAAATTAATTTAACTTTTCAAAATTAATCATGGTTTTTCAAAATAAAATCTTTACTTCTATTAAAACCTGTCTCACAAAACCCATAAGGTTAATGTGACTGATAACTATGTACCGGGTGAGATGGTTAGGACTTAACATAACTCAAAAGTTGGTTTCTGTACTTTTGTCAACTAAGAACATTGAATTTAGAGCTGAATTAACTTGATTGTTGGTTGGTCAATAGAGTCAAACCAGGTTAAACAGTCAAACTGGTCAATAGTCAAACCATGGTCAGCTCGGGCGCCCTCAACTTTCCCTTCAACCAAGACAGCAAAAGCTGTCAACTCTACCCAGCTAACCCGGGCGCCCGTGACCTATCGGGCGCCTAGGGCTTTATATCAATTCAAGGCAACAAAGGCTACCATGAATGACAATTGACTACAGGCGCCCAGACCCTCACGGGCGCCCCCAAGGACGTCAAGGCAGAAAAAGCTGCCAAAGGCAGCTTACAGCCGAACCAGGCGCCCGAGACGTACCGGGCACCCGACCAACCTCTATATAAGGCCACCGAGTCTTTCTTCACTTGCCACCCCAAAAACAAACCTCCTCCCTAACTCTTCTCCTCCCAAGGCGCCCGTAAGTCCTTCTCGCATCCTCAAACGCCCAACTTTGACCATGGCTCCTCGGTATCATTTTTATGCATTTAAAATTATTTTTTTTTCTTATTTCGCTCTTTAAATGCATATTTCTTATAATTTTAGAAAACGTCCTGCTACTCGATCCAACCCCAGAACCGAGCCAAGCCCTGACCCTAGGTTTCCGACCCTAGAACTATTCAATAAGTTCGCTAGGACGACCTATAAACCTATCAAGACAAGTTTCCTAAATAGGCAGTTTTTCACTCAGTCCTGTCCATTAGCTATGGACATCATCAATTTCTATCAACTTGACCATCTTGTCTTCTGCACCCATCCTGTGAACACAACCCTATGTGCAGAGTTTTATAACAACCTAGTAAGACAAGATGACCTTAACTATGTCACCACGGTACAGGGGATGCCTTTGACTATCACACCCTCGTTGTTTAACAGATTCCTTGGACTACGACCTTCCCAATCCACCTTCTGCTGTTACCCTCCTAGAGATCCTCCCTTTGCTCCTCCATACTCCCATATTGATCTGGACACCCTTTATTCATATTTCTATAGAAATGCCCAAAACCCTTTGGTTCGACGATTTAAATCAGTAGATCTCCAGGTCTAGGACTATGCTCTTTATAGAGTTCTGGTCCGTTACATTCTTCCCTTGACCACTAGGGATGTCGCGACCATGCGACCATTCCATACCTTCTTGCTGTATGCCTTGATCCATCACTTAGACATAGATATTGGACTTCACATATTCCACACCATTCTACATGCATCCAATGTTACTACTCAGGGTCGGGTACGCACCCCTTACTGCCACATCATCACTTCTCTTCTTCATCATCACGGTCACGATATTACCAATGGAGAGATGGCCATGATGACTGAATTTGATGAAATTGGGTATAGAAATTTTTCCCTAGCGGGCATAGAGGTCTCGTTTACCGGGGGATTATCATGGAGACGCCAGAGAGCCGGAGCCCAGATCGATTCCGATGAGGAGGTAGAGGTCGACGTCGCAGATCTCGCTGCCGAGATTCGAGAGCACATGGACGAGCCCCCACCTCCGACAATTGACGAGAGACTGACACTACTTTAGACAGAGGTCAATAACCTCCAAGAGGAAGAGGAAGCTCACTACGTCGAGTTAGTCGATGCGATTCAAGCAGGGCACGATGTAAACCGAACCTACCATAACGAGCACATGGAAGCTATTCTAGCTGATCGCCAGGCGAGAGAGGCACATCACATTGAGTACATGGATGCCCTCAGAGCCGAACATGAAGCAAATCAGGCCCGACATGACGAGATGATGTCCTTGTTCCAATCTTGGCAGCCTGGTCCATTCTTTCCTCCGGGCCCCTCCTCTTAGACTCCAGATGATTTCAGCTGTCTTATTGTACTATTGATTGATGTTTGACTCATGTTTGACTGTGCTGGTCCTCACTTTCGACCAGTTGAATTCTATGCACTTATCATATCTAGTTGCTAGCTGTTTAATTGATGAGTTATCTGCCTTTTACCAGTTCACTAAGAAGGCAGTTAGGGTTATGCTTGGTAGAATAGGACTGCTCTACTTATGCTTCTTTTCAAAAACTGTTTTACTTCTTATTTCATTTGCAAAATCATTTTTTTAATTTTTTTTAAAATGATTTTCCGACTTAGTTTTCTTTTCAAAACATACCCCCTTCAAAACTAGGGCTTTTCGCAAATGGACATAGCTTAGGCCCTAACCCTAGAATTGCATGCACATATAGATCTAGAAGCCAGCATCTCACAAGCACCTTAGGGTACTTTTGATTGATAACCTAGACTGGGTTGAGATGCTTAGTTCTATGCCTTGATTCAAGATGCTTTAAGTCAGTGCATCTACAGTAATTGGGGCACTAAATACCAACTGAACAGCAATCAGGTTAAGTGTCAACCTTAGAAAATCTAACTTGATCAGATCACTTAAATTCTTGTAGTTCTTTTCATTTACTGCAATATTCTTGTACTGAAATTTGTAAACCTTTTGCGCAATTATAGAATTGCCCAAAGTAAACGGTCAAGGACCGTGGGTCTTGAAGTAGGAGCCTACCACGACTCTGAACCAAGTAAAATACTTGTGTTTTGTGTGATTGTTTTGTTTCCGCTGCATTTACTCTTCCCTTAATCCGAAAAAAAAAGTTTTAACGATATTCACACCCCCCCTATCGTTTATCTCTATCCAACACATTCTTGGGCTGATTGCCTCAACACTTTGTACCTAAGGATCATGAGATTAATCCCAAGAAGGAGAGACATATGCCTAGGAAGGAGGGTAGGTCAAGGAATGTCCAAAGTGGACATGTGGATTCTAGGGTTAGAAGCCTAGAAAGGGAAAATCAAGCTTTAAGAGCAAAGCTTGATAAATTGGAGAAAACCCTAGATAGATTTGCTATTAGATCAAAGGGTTTAGGTATGGTGTTGGGTGGTCTAAAACCCAACAATGATAGATTGGGGTTGGGATACCGATCTAAGAGATTCAATGCCAATAAAAAGAAATATGCTAGGGTAGCATATGATTATGGCAAGGAGGGGAAGTCCAAAAATGGCAAGGGGGTGTCATTTAAAAGGGAAAATAAGGACTTAACCAAGGACAAGGTGTCTAAGGTTAAGAAGGTTAAGTTTGTAGGCCAATAGTCACCGGAGGTACACCGGTATGGTCTAGTGTTTGTTGAGTCACCTAGGGAGGTGGCTAGGGCTAAGAGCTCAAGGGGGAGCACTAGGAGCCTTTGGGATATATGGTGAATGGATCTCGGGAGGTGTTCTCCTAGAGGTCTAGATGGACCATGGAGTGTACCAAAAGAATTGGAGACAGTCTTGAGTCTCAATTCTTGGGTTTTGACACGGTATTGAGTTTCATGCATGGAAATATGACATTGGGGTCATATTGCATGAAAATGGATTTTTGATGTGTAAATATCATATAAATCAATGTTAGGGATGCATTGTGGGTTGGTATGGGCAAAGACATCAAGGGGAAACCAAAACTAGGACTTTAGGTCAATGCTTAATTAAACTATTTAGGTAGTTTTTGTTGGGACTGGGTGCATGTTGACATGGATACGGGTTCGTAATTTTAAAATTTAATTACGTGCAGCAGAAGGTTTAGCATAAATAATTTCTCAAATTATTTTAACCACGTATCTAGCATGCAACCTTATGTTGTGGAGACATTATCATACATTTAAAATTTTGCAGAAAGTAAACTAATTTACTTAATACCTCGCGTAACTCGTAGAAAGGGATGAGATCCAACCGTAGCGTCCCTTGGAAGCTCCGCCTCTATTCGCGTCCACGCCGAGTTTTCTTCGGGATGACTTCGCAAAGCCACGAGTTTCGTGCCGACAAGAACTACTAGATTCTCCAAAGGCACGACAAGAATACCAAGAGAGAGATGAAAAACTAACCATCAAGCGAAGAACGGAATCAAGATTCCGGGAGGAAGGAAGGAGTCGCGCCCGCTTCTTCTTCTTCTTCGGCTTCTTCTTGGTGGTGGAAGCTCACGGCAAAGGGGGAGGGCTCTAGGGCCGGTGGCACTAGAAGAGGGAGAGGGAGAGAAGGAGAGGGAGAGAGGCTAGGCAAGAATCCTTGATCTCTTGGATTAATTTCCAAGCCTTGCCTTGGTACCTTTATATAGTAGCCTCTTAATCGCCAAGTCTCCTCTTAACGGAATAAATTTTTCATAAGAAATTTATCTTATAAATTTTTCTATGAATTATTCCGTTATGCCAAGTTTTTATTATAACTTAATTTATAATAAAAACAACCATGTCTCCCCTTTTATTATGGAAAGAAATTTCTTTATATAAATTTCTTTATATAAATTTCTTTATCATGGTAAATCAATCCATTATTGATTTTATAAAATAAAATAAACCAATCCATGGTTCATTTTAATTTCATGAAAAATAAATCCCTTTATATAAATTTCTTTATCCATAATTTTATAAAACAAACCGCGCTCGGTTTATTTTATAATTTGAACCAAACAATTTGGCTCTCCCCATTTGATGTGGCCGGCCAAACAAAGAGGGTGGGGACCCTCTTTGGCCGGCCAAACCCAAGCCGAAACCTTACGAATTAAACTCATTTAATTCGTCCAATAAGTCTTCAAAAGACGTAGCCATTTTATGCTTCTAATGCATCTCTGAAAATTCAGATTCGACTTATCTCTCTTGATCGGAAAATCCAATTTTCAACACGTTTTAAATCCCTCGGATTACTCGTAGTGCGTGTGACTAAATAGGCTTTCAATTTATGTTGGCCGTCTATAATTAACCAATTATAGAACGATCATGAGTGGCACCTAGTAGTACATCATGATCCCCAATTAATCGAAAGATCAACGGTTGACCTCAGAAATAATTCTGAAACCCTTCAGCAGATTTAATGAATCGTGCCTCATTCCCTTCACCATCTTATACCCACTTGGTTCAGGACACGGTCTATGTGTGTCAGTCCCCACTAGGCTGACTACGTCACACCTAGCCCAAGTAATGTCTTTCTCGTCCAACGGATTCTAATTACTCTCATGTTTCTGAGAGATTCATACTCGGAACATGTGATGCTCTGGCCAGAGGCTTCGAGTAACAATCCGACGATAGGCCTTGGGTATACATCTCCTCGCAAGGAGTGGTGAATCCTTTGTAGGATGTTCAATCATCTTCGGGCACTTCGGCTTATACCCAATCATCCTGGGTCCACACCTCCTTGGAGATGCTTGCTTAAGATGTCAAAGTATAAGTCTTCATGACCAAGATGAATTGAACACCACAAGTCAAAGGAACATCGCACTTAAGCTGCAGTAAGAACTTCATTGACATATCTATATGTAGATTACCATATGAAGTTTTACAGCTAGTCACTCCAATGAACTAGTTCCCTTAACTAGCATTTATGTTTATCTCCGGACATCCCAATGTCACCAGCCAGTGAGAATCAGCTGATTAGAGAATAACCCATGCTAGTCTCCATAGAATTGATATTGTCCGCATTTATCAATTCATCGACTAGGGACAATTTCAATACTTCACAATTCCACATGTAGAGATAATCACTACTTGTGAATCCATCACAAATTCTCTCATGCTGTGAATTATATTGCGGACATTCAGTAAATGAGTTTAAGATCTCAATCAAATACACGAACATGTATACTCAAATAGTGAATATTCATTTATTAAAGTAAATGATTACAATCATAAGGCGATTGCCTTAGGACACTTCTCTCATATTACTAACAAACTCCCACTTGGCCTAATGCCTATCGCTACGGTATCCAATACCACAGGCTCTAACATGACCCTCAAACATGCTTTGAGGCAAGGCCTTAGTTAAAGGATCCGCTAAATTCCTTTCAGCGGGAATTTTCTCAATTTGTATATCATTACTACTTATAATCTCTCTGATCAGATGATAGCGGCGAAGCACGTGTTTGGATCGCTGATGAGACCTTGGTTCCTTTGCTTGTGCAATAGCTCCATTGTTGTCGCAGTAAACTGGTATTGCTTCATCAATGGTTGGAACCACACTAAGTTCCGAGACAAACTTCTTGATCCAGACTGCTTCTTTTGCCGCTTCCGAACCGCAATATATTCCGCTTCCGTGGTAGAATCCGCTACAGTGTCTTGCTTGGAACTCTTCCAACTTATTGCGCCTCCATTCAAAGTAAATACGTATCCAGACAGAGATTTGGAGTCATCCTTATCTGTCTGAAAACTGGCATCTGTATACCCACGTATTACCATATCTCCTTCTCCATATATTAGGAACACATCCTTAGTTCTTCTTAAGTACTTAAGGATTGTCTTGACAGCCGCCCAATGATCCATTCCTGTATCAGACTGGTATCTGCTCGTGACGCTCAGAGCATACGATACATCGGCCCTAGTACATAATATAGCATACATGATAGATCCTATCGCAAATGCATAAGGAATCTTATTCATGCAAATCCTCTCGTCTTCTGTGCGCGGACACATAGACTTTGAAAGGTTGATCCCATGCCTGATGGGAAGGTAACCTTTCTTGGATTCCGACATGCTAAACCTTTTTAGCACTCGGTCTATATATGTAGACTACGAAAGACCAAGCAACCGTTTTGATCTATCTCTATAGATTCTAATCCCAAGGATATAGGTTGCTTCTCCCAGGTCTTTCATGGAGAAAGTTTTGGACAACAAAATTATAACCGACTGTAAGACTGATATATCGTTTCCTATAAGTAATATGTCATCGACATATAACACTAGGAATATGACTGCACTCCCACTAACCTTCTTGTACACACAAGGTTCGTCAGGATTTTGTGAGAAATCAAACTCTTTGATTGTCTCATCAAAACGGATGTTCCAGCTCCTGGATGCTTGCTTCAATCCATATATGGATCGTCGAAGCTTGCATATTTTGGTTTTATCAACCGATGTGAAACCTTCAGGTTGTATCACGTATACATCCTCAAGCAGGTTTCCATTAATGAAAGCTATTTTCACATCCATTTGTCATATCTCATAATCATAATGAGCTGCTATGGCCAGGAGCATCCGAATGGATTTAAGCATAGCTACTGGCGAATAGGTTTCGTCATAATCAATTCCTTGTTTCTGACGATATCCTTTTGCCACTAATCTAGCCTTAAAGGTAACAACATTACCTTCCATGTCGGTTTTCTTCTTGAAAACCCACTTGCACCCTATAGGCTTAATCCCTTCAGGTGGGTTAACCAAGTCCCATACTTGATTTTCGTACATGGAATCCATTTCCGACTTCATGGCTTCAAGCCATTTGTCCATTTCTGAACTTTTCAGAACATCTTCATAACTGATAGGTTCGTCATCGCTTATGAGTAACATGTCGTTCGATTCACTTATGAGAAATCCGTATCTCTCTGGAATATTGCGTGTCCTATCAGACCTACAAAGAGGTGGTGTTGTTTTAGGTTCAACTGATAGCTCATCATTATGAGTTATTGGTTGTGGGTCTAGACTAGGTGTCTCTGTAATGTCTATTGGAGTTTCTTGAACGTCATCAAGTTCAATGTCTATCCCACTGTTTTCTTGTAAAAGAAATTCTTTTTCCAGAAATACAGCATGCCTTGAAACAAACACCTTTTGTTCCAAGGGATGATAGAATTGGTAACCCTTTGTTTCCTTAGGGTATCCAATAAATAGACATTTATCAGACTTAGCATCCAATTTGTCTGATACAGTCTGCTTCACATAAGCAGGACAACCCCATATCTTAAGGTGAGTTAAGTGAGGTTTCTTACTATTCCACGTCTCATATGGAGTAGTAGAGACTACCTTGGTCGGGACTTTGTTTAGCAAGTAAACAGCTGTCTTAAGTGCATAGCCCCAAAAAAATTTTGGAAGAGTTGCATGATACATCATGGATCTAACCATGTCCATCAAGGTTCGGTTACGCCTCTCATATACACCATTATGCTGTGATGTATATGGCGGAGTCCATTGAGACAATATCCCATTGTCCCTAAGATAATCTTGAAACTCTTGACTTAAGTATTCACCACCCCGATCGGATCGAAGTATTTTAATACTTTTGCCAAGCTATTTCTCTACTTCATTTCTGAACTCTTTGAATTTCTCAAAAGCTTCATATTTGTGTTTCATCAAGAACACATACCCGAATCGTGAGTGATCATCGATAAAGGTAAAGAAGTAGCTATAGCCTCCTTGTGCAAGAGTTGACATTGGTCCACATACATCGGTATGTATTAGACCAAGTAATTCTCCCACTGGATTACCTTTTCCGGAAAAGGGTAATTTGGCCATCTTGACTTTTAAGCATGATTCGCATGTATCAAATGAACCGAGTTCAAATGATTCCAGAATTCCACATCGGTGTAATTTGGTCATGCGTTTCTAACTTACATGGCCAAGACGACAATGCCACGTATAGGAGTCTATTCGATTATCTATTCAAGCACGTTTGTGGCTAACTTCGATATTGAAAACATCACCGGATAAATCTAATGTGTAGATACCATTGCACAAAGATCCGGTCCCATAAAGAACACCATTTAATGTTATGTAACAACAATTGTTACTAAAAGTTAAATGATAACCCTTTTCATTCAAACATGAAATAGATACAATGTTCTTTATTAACGAAGGAACAAAATAACAATTATCCAATTCTAAGACACGTCCAGTAGGGAGCTTTAACAAATATGTTCCGATGGCAACAGCAGCAATCTTTGCTCCATTTCCAACTCTCAAATTCGCTTCTCCCTTGACGAGTCTTCTTCTATTCCTTAGCCCCTGTATGTCATTACATATATATGAGCTACACCCAGTATCAAGTACCCAGGTGGTTGAGGAAATAGAGTGACATTCAATAACGAAGATACCTGAAGAGGATGGGGCATCGGATGCCTTCTTCTTCAAGGACTCAAGATAAACCTTGCAGTTTCTTCGCCAGTGACCCTCCTTGCCACAGTGATGGCAAGTGCCTTTTGGTGTCTTTTCAGTCTTATTGGCCTTTTTCTTCTTTCCTTTATTCTGTTCTTTGGCCTTCCTCTTAGAACCTTTCTTCGAGGAACCAACTAACAGTACCGTCTTCTGATCCTACTTTACAGAAGGCTCTTCGATAGTTCATCACGAATTGTGAATAACTTTTGGGCAAACAATGCAGAATTAAGTCAATACTTAGTTCATGATCCATTACAAAACCGAGTGTGCCCAGTCGCTCAATGTACCCCAATATCTTCAACACAAACTGCGAGGCAGAAGTGCCTTCCTGCATCTTAGAGGTGAAGAGGAGTCTGGAGACCTCGAACCTTTCAGATCTCGCTTGCTCGTCAAATAACTCATGAAGATGGAAGATGATGGTATAAGCATCCATATGCTCATGCTGCTTTTGCAGCTCAGGTACCATAGCGGCTAGCATGATGCAACTCGCAAGTTCAGAATCGGTCACATGTTTCTGATAGGCCACTAACTGGTCTGGAGTTGCATTTTCTGGAGGACGGTTGGGAAGTTGATCTTCAAGGACATAAGCAAGCTTCTCTGCCTTGAGGACTATCCTCAGGTTTCGAAGCCAGTCCATGAAGTTTGGCCCAGTCAGTTTATTGGTGTCCAAAATGGAACACAAATTCAGAGATGACATGATCGAGTGATTATCCTAAAAATACAAATTGAGCTTATGTGAGAAGAATGATAAAGAATGCATCAACATACATTAATTAAATCCTATTTATTTCTCGAATTGAATAACCCTTTTTATCAATTTGGGAGATCGTAGGAACATCTCCAAATAGGTTGATATCCAACCATAGATAAGAACAACCATGGCTGTGGCCATCAAGTTATTCTTAGTGTTGGGACCGATTGACGAGCTAGAGGGGGGGGGGTGATTAGCTTCGATTCGCTTGTAGAAGATTTGTCGCGGCGGAAGACTTCAAGCAATCGCTAACACAAGGATTTACTTGGTATCCACCCCGGTCGGGTGACTAATCCAAGGATCCACTCTCCTCACACTCTCATACACTATGAAAGTCTCCTTCTTGAGGTGGAGAAACCTCTTACAAGCTTTCACCAAGATACAACAAGAAACAAAGCAAATACAAAAGAAATCTCACAAGATTTACAATAAATAAGCTCACACTTTGCTTTTCTTGTTATCTTCAAGCTTGTGATCGCCTCTAGAACTTTGGAAGTGCAGCAACACTAAGCCCCAAAGCTTCTCTTGAAATGGCGTGGAAGAAGGAAGAAGAGCTGCGGCCAAAACCTGCGCGAAAGACCTTATACCCGTCGCCTAGGGTTTGGTGATCGATTACCCAATCGATTACCACGTCACACTTAGCCGTTCAACGGCTATTTTTCGAACCGTAATCGATTAGCCAATCGATTACCATTTCCCTGAATCGATTACTCAATCGATTCAGAGCCTCTCTGTTCTCTCGCGCAAAACCGCCCTAATCGATTAGTCAATCGATTACCGATACCCTGAATCGATTACCCAATCGATTCAGGACCCTTCTGTCCTCTCGCGAAAACCACTCTAATCGATCACCTGATCGATTGACCCAATCGATTGCCCAATCGATTGAGTCCACCCTAACTTGTTCCCACAAGTCTAGGATCCCCTACCAAGTGTCCAGTCAACCCCGTTGACCAACTTGGATTTCTACTGCCTAGCTCCCAGCTCGGACTTAACCTGGTTCCCAACCAGATTTGCCTAACCCTCGAGTTAGGTCTAGTCTCTCGGTAGACTTCCACCTTGCCAGCATGCGATCTCCCCGATCCATCTGGACTTCACCTAGTCCCACTAGGTCTTTTGCCATGCCAGCGTACGATCTCCCCGATCTACCTGGACTTCACCTAGTCCCACTAGGTCTGCCTAGTCCCACTAGGTCTTTTGCCATGCCAGCGTACGATCTCCCCGATCTACCTGGACTTCACCTAGTCCCACTAGGCCTGCCTAGTCCCACTAGGTCTTTTGCCATGCCAGCGTACGATCTCCCCGATCTACCTGGACTTCACCTAGTCCCACTAGGTCTGCCTAGTCCCACTAGGTCTTTTCCCAGTCAAGCCTCCAGTCAACCTTGACCCACTTGACTCACACATCATGACCACTCAAACATCATTATCAAACATCGAAACATACGACCTCGAGCTCACCCGAGCTTACCAGACTCAAGCTCACCTGAGCTTTGTCAAACCAGGTCAATCCTGACCTAACCAAGATTGCACCAACAATCTCCCACAGACCTAAGCTCACCCGAGCTCAGTCAAACTAGGTCAACCCTGACCTAACCAAGATTGCACCAACAATCTCCCCCTTTTTGATGTTTGACAATATGTTTGAGAAAGACTAATCCCTATTAGCCTTTCAATCTCTCCCAAATTTCTCCCCCTTTGACACACATCAAACCTCTCCCCGAGAGTCTATATGGTCAAAGGTATACCCAATGAGAATCCCATAATTTTCATTGAATCTATGCTCAACCTTGAGCACTCATGAAGATTCCCAATCTCCATTCATTCACTTAACCCAAAAAGAAAATGCATCCACATGTTGTAAGGAAGACCTCCCCCTCAAAACATGCTCTAATCCTCTATCATTGCACCAACAATGATTTTGAGTTCCTAAACCTTTAGGAAAAACTCAACTTGAGGCGATTGAGATTTTGAAACTCAAAACTTGAATCAAAATCTCGCCTTAACCCTTAAATGTTCACCAAATCATATTCCCTTTTGATTTCACAATGAAATTTACCCAAATATACTTATAAAAGTATTTCAAGGGGTTAGGGATTGGTAGGTTACTCAAAAATGGGTTAATGGACTGAAAACTGACAGTTTCAGTCTCACCAATCGATTGGCGTTGGGAACCAATCGATTACACAGACCTTAATCGATCAACTGATCGATTACGGCTGACTGTAATCGATCAACGGATCGATTACGCGAGTTTCTGTGCTCGCAAAACATACCTTCCAATCGATTGACCAATCGATTGGCTACTGTCCCAATCGATCACCCGATCGATTGGGAGTTTCTGAATTCTGAAAACAATTTCAGACTTGAATTTCAGAAACTCATAAATAATTCTACAAAATTCGAAAAATTTTGAAATTTCGTGTAGATATTATTTATACCATATACTATCAAGGAAAAATAATTTTATATGAAAATAACCTCCATTTTCAAAGATTGACACAAAATTGGAAACCATTGAAATACTTCAATGTTTTTCATTGTTTTGTATCCAATTCATCAATGATGAGTGCTATCAAAAGATAGTTTTCACCAAGGTTTTCCAAGATAGTTTTAAAATGTTTCTCAAAAACAATATCCAACCATGTTCCTTGGGCTAAATGCACATGACTTGTACAATAGCTTTCCCAATGATTGGAGTTCATTGAATCTCATGTTTTGATGATACTAAAACTCAAATATGATGTACTTTATCAACACCTTGAGTTTTGTTCATCACCTAACATCTCACTTGTTTCTAATGTGTCTCAAAAACACATACAAGTCAACTTATAGTCTTAGTGAGATGTGAAAGTCATGTTCTCCCTAATCTAAGGGTTCATGCATTTCTACCTAGGCATTATAAACTTTGATCATCCACCTAGGATGTCAATTAATGCCAATGTCCTTAATTTCAATATTTATGCATGATTATGACTATGACATACATCATATTAGGTTTTTCAAAAGAAATTATAGCTAAATGATGCATGTATGACATGACATGTAATATTATCATAATAAATATGAATGATGAAATATGATGTCATGGCATGTGATAGGGCATACAAAACATGGCATATAAGCACAAAAGAAAATACCTAGATTTCCTATCTAAGTATCAATAACTCATCGCTAAGCCATTGATAATCCTAACTTGCCCTAATTTCCAAGATAATGCCAAAACTCCCCAACTTGGCCTATCTTTGGATTCTAACCTAGTTGTGCCAACTTTATCAAGTTTAATCCTCCAAAAATATAGTTTGGCACAAATTTACTCCTCCTAGAGTAAATGAATAAATCCTTCATTTTCAAGGATAATAATTCCTTGAAAATGTCCCAAAGTGTCAACTTCATCAAGGTTGGGTTAACTACCCTTCCAATTAGAGTTGACACTCCCTAGACCTATCTAGGGTGTGTCGAACACACTCTTAGGAACCCAAAACCTATTGGTGCTCCTTGGGTGTTCTAGGTATTCACTAGGGATGACTTCCCTTGATACCTTCTTAAAGACTTTCTTAGGCTTCTCCGAAGCCTTAGTCACCTTTGTCTTGTCTTGGTCAACTCTAGGGATGGCTTCCCTTGCGACCTTGACTTGACTCCTAGACCTCGATTTAGTTCCATATTTATATGGAACTCTATGATAGGATGGACCATCATCCTTAGTCTTAGGTTTGTACCCCAAACCTTTTTTGCTCCTAGAGGGTCCTTGATTTCCTAAATCTAGGTTTTGATCCTTAGATCCCTTAAATAGATTTTCTATTCTTTTGAGGGATTTTTCTAATTTATCAAGTTTTGACCTCAAAACTTGATTTTCAATCATTACCTCCTCAAGGCTTGGTTTTCTAATATAGCCTTGGTAATTTTTCTTTTTGGCCTTGGATTGGGTAGGTCTATCCTTAGATGATCTAAAATCTTCTCTATCCTTGGTTGTGGTAGACCTAGCATGAAAGGCTCTATATTTTCCTTTTGGTTTCTCATACCTCCTATTTTCATGATAAATAGCATTGAAATGATAATAATTATTTCTAGCATGCATATTATCATGATTTAAATAAGTACCATTACCTAATGGTACCTTAGTGTTATTCTTGGAGGCTCCCCCTTGACTTGAGCTCCTCCTTTTAGCCTTGGTCGGATTCTTCCCCTTTGGACATTGATTTCGATAATGTCCCTTTTCTTTGCATGAGAAGCACACAATGTGCTTCTTATCCCTTTTTGCCATGGGAGGAACCTTCTTTGGCTTCTCCTTGGTCTTGGGTGCCACTTGCACCTTCTTCTTGACCAATTTTGGACACTTACTCTTGTAGTGCCCTCTTTCCCTACACTCAAAGCAAACGATATGATTTTTATTTTTGCAAATTGAAATATCTATACCTTTGCTTGTAGGGGTGTTGCATGACTCTTCACTTGATCCGGAGGTAGAAGCTTCTTCCTTTTCCGGAGTGAATGGCCTTTGCTCCCCCTCAATCCTAGAGGTGGAGACTTCTTCTTCCTCATTGACCTCGGATGATGATGTTGAAACCTTTTCTTGTTCCGGCGTCAATGTCAAATTTTGCTCCTCTTCAACCCTTGAGGTAGAGGCTTCTTGAGCTTCATCTTCGGATGTTGAGCACCTCTCAACTTCCGAGTCCTCTTCACTTGATGAATTTCCCTCTTCGAATTTGTCTTGATTTGGTAGAGTGGAGGGAACTTCATGAAGTATTGCCAATTTGCTCCATAGCTCTTTGGCGTCTTGAAATTCTCCAATCTTGTCCAAGATAGTGCTTGGCAAAAGATTGACCAATAGCTTGGTCACTTTGTAGTTGGCCTCGCATCTCTTGATTTGCTCCTCATTCCATTTGCTTTTCTTGAGGAGCTTTCCTTTTGAGCTTGTTGGAGCTTCAAAACCCTCCATTAGAGCAAACCATTGCTCTATCTCCATCATGAAATAATTTTCAATCTTTGACTTCCAAAGATTGAAATTTGCCTTGTCGAATGGTGGAGGTGCCCGGGTGTCGTAGCCGAACTCCATTTTGAAGTTGAACCCTCTTGATGATGACTTCTTGAAATTAGGGTTTCTTCCAACTTCTTCTTCTTCCTCTAGCTCTTGCCCTCTTGGCGATGAGTCCAATGAAGAGCAACCTGCTCTGATACCACTTGTTGGGACCGATTGACGAGCTAGAGGGGGGGTGATTAGCTTCGATTCGCTTGTAGAAGATTTGTCGCGGCGGAAGACTTCAAGCAATCGCTAACACAAGGATTTACTTGGTATCCACCCCGGTCGGGTGACTAATCCAAGGATCCACTCTCCTCACACTCTCATACACTATGAAAGTCTCCTTCTTGAGGTGGAGAAACCTCTTACAAGCTTTCACCAAGATACAACAAGAAACAAAGCAAATACAAAAGAAATCTCACAAGATTTACAATAAATAAGCTCACACTTTGCTTTTCTTGTTATCTTCAAGCTTGTGATCGCCTCTAGAACTTTGGAAGTGCAGCAACACTAAGCCCCAAAGCTTCTCTTGAAATGGCGTGGAAGAAGGAAGAAGAGCTGCGGCCAAAACCTGCGCGAAAGACCTTATACCCGTCGCCTAGGGTTTGGTGATCGATTACCCAATCGATTACCACGTCACACTTAGCCGTTCAACGGCTATTTTTCGAACCGTAATCGATTAGCCAATCGATTACCATTTCCCTGAATCGATTACTCAATCGATTCAGAGCCTCTCTGTTCTCTCGCGCAAAACCGCCCTAATCGATTAGTCAATCGATTACCGATACCCTGAATCGATTACCCAATCGATTCAGGACCCTTCTGTCCTCTCGCGAAAACCACTCTAATCGATCACCTGATCGATTGACCCAATCGATTGCCCAATCGATTGAGTCCACCCTAACTTGTTCCCACAAGTCTAGGATCCCCTACCAAGTGTCCAGTCAACCCCGTTGACCAACTTGGATTTCTACTGCCTAGCTCCCAGCTCGGACTTAACCTGGTTCCCAACCAGATTTGCCTAACCCTCGAGTTAGGTCTAGTCTCTCGGTAGACTTCCACCTTGCCAGCATGCGATCTCCCCGATCCATCTGGACTTCACCTAGTCCCACTAGGTCTTTTGCCATGCCAGCGTACGATCTCCCCGATCTACCTGGACTTCACCTAGTCCCACTAGGTCTGCCTAGTCCCACTAGGTCTTTTGCCATGCCAGCGTACGATCTCCCCGATCTACCTGGACTTCACCTAGTCCCACTAGGCCTGCCTAGTCCCACTAGGTCTTTTGCCATGCCAGCGTACGATCTCCCCGATCTACCTGGACTTCACCTAGTCCCACTAGGTCTGCCTAGTCCCACTAGGTCTTTTCCCAGTCAAGCCTCCAGTCAACCTTGACCCACTTGACTCACACATCATGACCACTCAAACATCATTATCAAACATCGAAACATACGACCTCGAGCTCACCCGAGCTTACCAGACTCAAGCTCACCTGAGCTTTGTCAAACCAGGTCAATCCTGACCTAACCAAGATTGCACCAACAATCTCCCACAGACCTAAGCTCACCCGAGCTCAGTCAAACTAGGTCAACCCTGACCTAACCAAGATTGCACCAACAATCTCCCCCTTTTTGATGTTTGACAATATGTTTGAGAAAGACTAATCCCTATTAGCCTTTCAATCTCTCCCAAATTTCTCCCCCTTTGACACACATCAAACCTCTCCCCGAGAGTCTATATGGTCAAAGGTATACCCAATGAAAATCCCATACTTTTCATTGAACCTATGCTCAACCTTGAGCACTCATGAAGATTCCCAATCTCCATTCATTACTTACCAAAAAAAATGCAATCCACATGTTGTAAGGAAGACCTCCCCCTCAAAACATGCTCTAACCTCTATCATTGCACCAACAATGATTTTGAGTTCCTAAACCTTTAGGAAAAACTCAACTTGAGGCGATTGAGATTTTGAAACTCAAAACTTGAATCAAAATCTCCCTTAACCCTTAAATGTTCACCAAATCATATTCCCTTTTGATTTCACAATGAAATTTACCCAAATATACTTATAAAAGTATTTCAAGGGGTTAGGGATTGGTAGGTTACTCAAAAATGGGTTAATGGACTGAAAATGACAGTTTCAGTCTCACCAATCGATTGGCGTTGGGAACCAATCGATTACACAGACCTTAATCGATCAACTGATCGATTACGGCTGACTGTAATCGATCAACGGATCGATTACGCGAGCTTCTGTGCTCGCAAAACATACCTTCCAATCGATTGACCAATCGATTGGCTACTGTCCCAATCGATCACCCGATCGATTGGGAGTTTCTGAATTCTGAAAACAATTTCAGACTTGAATTTCAGAAACCCATAAATAATTCTACAAAATTCGAAAAATTTGAAATTTCGTGTAGATATTATTTATACCATATACTATCAAGGAAAAATAATTTTATATGAAAATAACCTCCATTTTCAAAGATTGACACAAAATTGGAAACCATTGAAATACTTCAATGTTTTCATTGTTTTGTATCCAATTCATCAATGATGAGTGCTATCAAAAGATAGTTTCACCAAGGTTTTCCAAGATAGTTTTAAATGTTTCTCAAAAACAATATCCAACCATGTTCCTTGGGCTAAATGCACATGACTTGTACATAGCTTTCCCAATGATTGGAGTTCATTGAATCTCATGTTTTGATGATACTAAAACTCAAATATGATGTACTTTATCAACACCTTGAGTTTTGTTCATCACCTAACATCTCACTTGTTTCTAATGTGTCTCAAAAACACATACAAGTCACCTTATAGTCTTAGTGAGATGTGAAAGTCATGTTCTCCCTAATCTAAGGGTTCATGCATTTCTACCTAGGCATTATAAACTTTGATCATCCACCTAGGATGTCAATTAATGCCAATGTCCTTAATTTCAATATTTATGCATGATTATGACTATGACATGCATCATATTAGTTTTCAAAAGAAATTATACTAAATGATGCATGTATGACATGACATGTAATATTTCATAATAAATATGAATGATGAAATATGATGTCATGGCATGTGATAGGGCATACAAAACATGGCATATAGCAAAAAGAAAATACCTAGATTTCCTATCTAAGTATCAATAACTCATCGCTAAGCCATTGATAATCCTAACTTGCCCTAATTTCCAAGATAATGCCAAAACTCCCCAACTTGGCCTATCTTTGGATTCTAACCTAGTTGTGCCAACTTTATCAAGTTTAATCCTCCAAAAATATAGTTTGGCACAAATTTACTCCTCCTAGAGTAAATGAATAAATCCTTCATTTTCAAGGATAATAATTCCTTGAAAATGTCCCAAAGTGTCAACTTCATCAAGGTTGGGTTAACTACCCTTCCAATTAGAGTTGACACTCCCTAGACCTATCTAGGGTGTGGCGAACACACTCTTAGGAACCCAAAACCTATTGGTGCTCCTTGGGTGTTCTAGGTATTCACTAGGGATGACTTCCCTTGATACCTTCTTAAAGACTTTCTTAGGCTTCTCCGAAGCCTTAGTCACCTTTGTCTTGTCTTGGTCAACTCTAGGGATGGCTTCC
>JAGFNQ010003580.1:385821-415842 GCA_024364735.1 Boesenbergia rotunda
AGCTTGTTGGAGCTTCAAAACCCTCCATTAGAGCAAACCATTGCTCTATCTCCATCATGAAATAATTTTCAATCTTTGACTTCCAAAGGTTGAAATTTGCCTTGTCGAATGGTGGAGGTGCTCTTGTGTCATAGCCAAACTCCATTTTTGAAGTTGAACCCTTTTGATGATGACTTCTTGAAATTAGGGTTTCTTCCAACTTCTTCTTCTTCCTCTAGCTCTTGCCCTCTTGGCGATGAGTCCAATGAAGAGCAACCTTGCTCTGATACCACTTGTTGGGACCGATTGACGAGCTAGAGGGGGGGTGATTAGCTTCGATTCGCTTGTAGAAGATTTGTCGCGGCGGAAGACTTCAAGCAATCGCTAACACAATGATTTACTTGGTATCCACCCCGGTCGGGTGACTAATCCAAGGATTCACTCTCCTCACACTCTCATACACTATGAAAGTCTCCTTCTTGAGGTGGAGAAACCTCTTACAAGCTTTCACCAAGATACAACAAGAAACAAAGCAAATACAAAAGAAATCTCACAAGATTTACAATAAATAAGCTCACACTTTGCTTTTCTTGTTATCTTCAAGCTTGTGATCACCTCTAGAACTTTGGAAGTGCAGCAACACTAAGCCCCAAAGCTTCTCTTGAAATGGTGTGGAAGAAGGAAGAAGAGCTGCGGCCAAAACCTGCGCGAAAGACCTTATACCCGTCGCCTAGGGTTTGGTGATCGATTACCCAATCGATTACCACGTCACACTTAGCCGTTCAACGGCTATTTTTCGAACCGTAATCGATTAGCCAATCGATTACCATTTTCCTGAATCGATTACTCAATCGATTCAGAGCCTCTCTGTTCTCTCGCGCAAAACCGCCCTAATCGATTAGTCAATCGATTACCGATACCCTGAATCGATTACCCAATCGATTCAGGACCCTTCTGTCCTCTCGCGAAAACCACTCTAATCGATCACCTGATCGATTGACCCAATCGATTGCCCAATCGATTGAGTCCACCCTAACTTGTTCCCACAAGTCTAGGATCTCCTACCAAGTGTCCAGTCAACCCCGTTGACCAACTTGGATTTCTACTGCCTAGCTCCCAGCTCGGACTTAACCTGGTTCCCAACCAGATTTGCCTAACCCTCGAGTTAGGTCTAGTCTCTCGGTAGACTTCCACCTTGCCAGCATGCGATCTCCCCGATCCATCTGGACTTCACCTAGTCCCACTAGGTCTTTTGCCATGCCAGCGTACGATCTCCCCGATCTACCTGGACTTCACCTAGTCCCACTAGGTCTGCCTAGTCCCACTAGGTCTTTTGCCATGCCAGCGTACGATCTCCCCGATCTACCTGGACTTCACCTAGTCCCACTAGGCCTGCCTAGTCCCACTAGGTCTTTTGCCATGCCAGCGTACGATCTCCCCGATCTACCTGGACTTCACCTAGTCCCACTAGGTCTGCCTAGTCCCTCTAGGTCTTTTCCCAGTCAAGCCTCCAGTCAACCTTGACCCACTTGACTCACACATCATGACCACTCAAACATCATTATCAAACATCGAAACATACGACCTCGAGCTCACCCGAGCTTACCAGACTCAAGCTCACCTGAGCTTTGTCAAACTAGGTCAACCCTGACCTAACCAAGATTGCACCAACATGAATCCTCCCCTGTCACCTGAAACTCAATCAGAGCATTAGAGCAGAAGATCACGCAGCATATCACATATCAGAAAACATACATCAGTAAATCCGATACGATCAGACACTCTGACCGCGTCTGACAGTGAAATTTGAATTAAAGTGATCGGTCACCGGACCGATCCAGGGTGTGTGGATCGATCACCAGATCGATCCACTGCTTTGCTGGGATTCCCAGCTCTCGCAGCTATACACGCCTGATTGGTCACCAGACCGATAAGGGTGGATCCTGATCGGTCACCAGACCGATCAGATTGGATCCTGATCAGTCACCCAGACCGATTAAAGCAGATGAACAGTTACTTTTTAATCAAACTCAAGATTCCTGATCGGTCACTGGACCGATCCGCTCTGATCAGCAAGGGAACTCACTTACTGTTTGCTCCCTGATCGGTCTGGTGACCGATCAGGAGCAAGACAGCAAGGAAGCAACCTGCTCCCTGATCGGTCACCGGTCCGATCAGGAGCCACACAGTAGATTCCCAATCTCACTGTGCGCTCCCTGATCGGTCACCAGTCCGATCAGACATAGCTGGATCGGTCACCAGACCGATCCACTAAGGAGCAGCGTGCCAATGTCCCTGATCGGTCACCAGACCGATCCAGTGACTCAACCCTAGCCCTCCAAGCTAGGAATTCATCCACCTTAGCCCTCCAAGCTAAGGATTTTTCCATCTAACTCTCCAAGTTGGGAATTTGCACCTAACCCTCCAAGTTAGGACTTTTCACCTAGCCCTCCAAGCTAGGACTTTTCACCTAGCCCTCCAAGCTAGGACTTTTCACCCAACTCTTCCGAGTTAGAACATCATCCAACCTAGCCCTCCAAGCTAGGCACCTGACCCTCCAAGCCAGGACTTTTTCACCTAATTCTCCAGGATGGGAATTTGCACCTAACCCTCCAAGTTAGGACTTTTCACCTAGCCCTCCAAGCTAGGACTTTTCACCCAACCCTTCCGAATTAGGACTTTTCCAACACCTAACCTCCCAGGTTAGGATTTTCCAACACCTAGCCTTCCAAGCTAGGATTTTCCACACCTAACCTCCCAGGTTAGGATTTTCCAACATCATGCCTAATCCTCGATTAGGACTTAATCATAATCATCACAATCATCACACCTAACCTCCCAGGTTAGGACTTTCCATATCATGCCTAATCCTCGATCAGGACTTAATCATAATCATCCTCCTAAACTGAAATCGTTGTCAACACTAAAACAACAATCAGGGCCAGACTGCATCAACAATAAATAACTCCAAATCTATACTCTATACTAGTTTTATAAACATCTTAGCAACCCAAAATAAATCCATTTACTTGCAATTAGGATCCTTGCGGAATTTAATAAACTATTAAAACATATGAAATCTATACTAGAGTTTGTACTTAACTTTGTCTCTATGCAAAGTTTAACCAAGATCATTACGTTCTACCAATCCAAAACACTAACCACCAGTTTCTATAAAACTTAACCTGAAGATCTCTCCCATGGTTCCGCCGCCACTGAACATCAATGCAAGTCCCGTTCGCCTCCTTAGCTTATGTTTTTTCTTTACCTTTATCTGCAATAGAAGGAAATGTAACTAATAAGCGATTTGCTTAGTAAGTAAATCCTAACTCACAAAACCATGCGATCAATGATAAACATGCTCTTTTCAAAGGATGCTTGTTTCAAAATACATGCACTTGAAACTATTTGCACATGGGAACTTTTATACACTTATCATGCTCAAACATGCTTGAAAACATTTACTTGCATCAAAACACTTGCAAACTTAACATGCTTATGATTTCTTTTGAGACTTGATACATATACATTTCCATACTTTAAAACACTAACTCCTTTGCTCTTGCTCTTTAACATGCTTGTAACATAACCATGTTAACATACGTAACAAACATGCACTTAAGAAAATTGAAACACTTACATATACTCATATACTTCAAAATAATAATCAACTTTCTAGGCCTTGACATTGTACCTGGTATCAATGTACCAATGCGCGCATCCCTAATAGGTTTTGGGGTAGATAGCCACCGCACCCTATTAATTAGAGCTTCTTTCTAACTTTCTGTGGGCCTCTCATTTGCCCGGTACATGTCACTTTACAAAAGTAAAATACTTTCTTACTCATAATGCTATACTTATCAAGCTATCTTTCTTTTTGCATAAATTTTTGCACTACAAAACTTTTATCCTTCTCACTTTGAACTTTCATCGAACACTTTGCGTGCCCTTATCCCCAAAACTCATTTTTGGGACTTTTCAAGAACTTGGTCTTATCATGCTTAGATCACACATACAAAACCTACTTAAATTCAAGTTCTATGATAAGAAACATGTTTTCTTGAGAAACTTAAAACACACTATTAAAATAGTTTTAGAGCATGCACTTAGATCACAAAATCAAGGTTCTACAACGAGAAACTACATAACTAAACTTCTTCTATTGCAGGTGAGTGATCTACTTACCCCCTTTGCTTGAAGAAAACTCACTAAGTATATAGAAAGATTCTAGCGTAGGGCTCCTTTCCTCTTCCTTGCGAGAAACTTTACTCCTTGGCCCTAGGGAAGAAACCCTAGGTTCTCTACTCAAGAGGAAGAAGGAGGAGGAAGCAACCTTCTTGTTTTCTCCCTGTTTTCGCAACCCCCCCAACCTCCTGTTCGCGCAGCCTCCAAAAACCTAATGGGGTCTTAACGCAACTTAAGCGGAAGTTGAAACATCTCTTCATGAAAAGGACTTACTTACCTATAACATAATTTCGATCCATCCTTTTCTATGCTTGATACCCCCAACCTTCTGGCTAGCCGAGCCCGCTTAAGGATTGGCTTTGCCGCGTGGTTGCGAGATCAAATCTCCACTCGACCCTTTTCTTTTTCTTTTTATTTTTATTTCAAAAAATTTTCAGAAAATTCAGAAAAATTCCTAATAATTCATGAAAATTATTGGGTGTTACAATCCTCCCTACCTTATAAAAAGTTCATCCTCGAACTTAGAACAGCTCTGGATACCTTTGCCTCATGCTATCCTCTGATTCTCAGGTTGCTTCTTCATACTTCTGATTCAGCCATAAGACTTTTACTAGTGGTACCACTTTGTTCCTCAACTTCCTATCTGCTCGATCTATTATCTGAATAGGTCGACTTTCATAACTGAGATCCTCTTGAACTTGTACCATCTGTGGCTCAATCACTTGGTTGGCATCTGGTATATGCTTCTTTAGCATTGAGACATGGAACACATTGTGTATTGCTGACATCTCTGGAGGTAGCTCCAACTCATAAGCTACTTTGCCAACTCTTTTCGTCACTTGGTAGGGTCCTATGTATCGAGGACTTAGCTTGCCTTTCTTGTCGAATCTCATTACACCCTTCATAGGAGCTACCTTGAGGAAAACTGTATCCCCAACTTCAAACTCTAACGGTCTATGGCGTACATTGGCATAACTCTTCTACCTACTCTGAGCAGCTTCTATTCTCTGGTGGATGCTCTTTATAGCTTCTGTGGTATCATCTATAAGGTCAGTCTGAGACCCCATTTCTTTCTTCTCACTACCTTCATACCAACAGAGGGGAGATCTACACTTCCTACCATAAAGAGCTTCATAGGGTGTCATACCAATAGTAGCTTGGTAGCTGTTGTTGTAGGCAAACTCAACTAAACATAAATATTTGCACCAACTGCCCTTGAAATCTAATACACAATCTCTGAGCATATCTTCTAGAATTTGATTCACTCTCTCTGCATGTCCATCAGTCTGGGGATGAAAAGTTGTACTAAACTTCAGTTTGGTGCCTAGCGCTGTCTGTACGCACTCCCAAAAGTGTGAAGTGAAACGACCATCTCTATCAAAGATAATGGTCTTCGGGACCCCGTGTAATCGGTTCACTTCCTGTACATACAGCTGGGATAATCTTTCAATCGAATAAGACACTTTGATTTCCAAGAAGTGGGCAGACTTGGTCAATCTGTCTACTATTACCTAAATAGCATCATAGCCATTAGTTGTCTTTGGTAGACCAACTATGAAATCCATGGCTATGTCTTCCCATTTCCACTCCGGAATCTGAATGGGTTGTAGGACACCTCCTAGTCTCTGGTGTTCTGCTTTAACCCTCTGACATGTCAGGCAGGTGCTGACATACTTAGCTATGTCTCTTTTCATTCCGAACCACCAAAATCTTCTTTTCAAGTCCTGGTACATCTTAGTGGAACCAGGGTGCATTGAGTAGGGAGTTCTATGGGCTTCTTCAAGAATCTTCTTTCTCAGCTCTTCACTATTGGGGACACATAAACGGTCACCATAATAGAGTATCCCACTGTCAGATACTCTAAACTCTTTACTTTCTCCTTCTTGTATTTCTTGCTTGATCCTTTGGATATTAGAATCCCCAGCTTGCTCTTTCTGTATATCTTCAAGCAAGGTTGACTCTAGTGTCAATTGAGCTAACTGCCCATAAATGATCTCAACTCCATAATCTACTATTTCCTTCTGTAATGGTGGTGATAATGATGACAAGGACATCAAAGTGGCACACGTCTTTCTACTTAGTGCATCTGCTACTTTATTTGCCTTACCAGGGTGTTAAAGGATCTCACAGTCATAATCCTTCACTAACTCAAGCCACCTTCACTGTCTCATATTGAGCTCTTTCTGAGTGAAGAAATATTTCAGACTCTGGTGATCTGTATAAATCTTGCACTGCACTCTATACAGGTAATGTCTCCATATTTTTAGAGCGAAGACTACAGCTGCCAACTCCAGATCATGAGTGGGGTAATTCTTTTCATAATCCTTGAGTTGCCTGGAAGCATAAGCTATGACTTTGCCTTCTTGCATAAGTACGACTCCAAGTCCTAGCTTTGATGCATCACTGTATATATCAAAGCTCTTATCACCTTCGGGTACTGTAAGAATAGGAGCGCTTGTCAATCGCTTCTTCAACTCAAGGAAACTCTGCTCACAGTCTTCAGTCCACTCATACTTCTTATTATTTTTGGTAAGGGCTGTAAGTGGAGAAGCTATCTTTGAAAAGTCTCCTACAAACCTTCTGTAGTACCCTGCTAAACCCAGAAAACTTCTGATCTCACTAGCATTCGTTGGTTGACTCCAGTTACTAACTGCTTCAATCTTGGCTGGGTCTACCATAATGCCTTCTTTGGAAATGATGTGGCCTAGAAAGGCCACCTGGTCAAGCCAAAACTCACACTTTGAGAATTTGGCGTACAGCTCTCTCTAATGTAAGGTCTGCAACACTATCTTCAGGTGTTCGTCATGTTCTTCCTGAGTCTTTGAATACACTAGGATATCATTAATGAAGACAATGATGAACTTGTCAAGAACATCCTTGAACACTCGATTCATTAGATCCATAAACATCGCAGGGGCGTTTGTCACTCCAAAGGACATGACCACAAACTTGTAGTGCTCATATCTTGTACTGAAAGCAGTCCTTGGCACATCACTCTCCTTCACTTTGAGTTGATGGTAACTTGATCGCAGATCTATTTTGGAGAACACCATGGCTCCCTTCAATTGATCGAATAAATCATCTATCCTTGGCAAGGGATATCTGTTCTTGATGTTTACCTTATTCAAGGCTCGATAATCTATGCACATTCGCATGGATCAATCTTTCTTCTTGACGAACAACACAGGAGCTCCCCAGGGTGAATGACTAGGGCGGATAAAACCCTTGTCGAGCAGCTCTTGTAACTGTTCTTGCAGCTCTTTCAGTTCTGCTGGTGCCATGCGATAAGGTGCCTTTGAAATTGGGTTGGTTCATGGAACCAACTCAATTTCAATTTCAATTTCTCGATTGGTAGGGAGTCCTAGTAACTCTTCAGGAAACACCTCCGGATAGTCACAGACTACCCTCACTTCCTCTTTCTTTAATCCTTCTCTTTGACTTACATCTACTATATGAGCTAGAAAACCAGAACACCCCTTCTCTAACATTCTCTGAGATTGCAAGGTAGATAAGAACCTTTTTGTCTTTCTCTTTGGGTCTCCAATAAACTCGAATGGAGGTTCTGCTTCTGGTGTGAACTTGACTTTTCTCTTGTGGCAGTCTATAGAAGCATTGTACTTGCTCAAGAAGTTCATCCCTAAAATGACATCGTAATCCTTCATCTCAAGGACTACCAAGTCACTGTAGAGCTCTCGGTTGGAAATCCAGATTAGTACTGCCCTCAGCCTCTCAGTAGAGGCCATTACTTCCCCCGACGGTAAAGTTGTTAAGAACTCCTGACTCAATCTTTCTGGTGGGATCCCTAGCTTCTTAGAGAAAAACATGGATACAAAGGAATGGGTTGCCCCAGTATCGAATAACACAACAGCATATTGGGATGAGATGAGTATTCGACCTGTGACCATAGTAGGAGAATTTACCGCCTCTTCCTTGGTGATGACGAAAATCCTGGCGTTGGTCGTGGCTGGTGGGGCTTCCATTCTCGCTTGACTGAAATAGGGTCCCTCCATTGCTGGCTGCATCTGGTGCAACTGGGCTGATCCACCCCCGTACTGAAGGAGCTGTGATGGAGGCAGCTTTGCTTTAGGACAAGCCTTAGCCAGGTGCCCTACTACTCCACAGATATAACATCCACCAATACTCGACCGGTTAGGGCAAGCCTTCATCATATGTCCTTCTGCTTCGCAAATATGGCATCCGCTCATGCCCTGACGACATACTCCGGGATGCATCTTCCCACATTTTGGGCAAGGGGAATACTTGAGCTGCTTGCTTGCCGAGCCCCCTTTATTGCCCTCAGAAGACTTCTGGTCCCATTGCTTCCTCTTGCCTGAATTTCCTTTCCAATTTTGTTGGTTTTGAGGATTTCCTTGGGACTTCTGGGCTGATGCCTGTTGTTGTTGCACACGTGTGGCCTTTATACTATTTAAGTAGTGTTCAGTGATCAAAACACTACTTACTAGTTCTTCCGAAGTCTGCGGTCTATTACCACCGTCGGCCACATTCAGAGCTATCTGAGGCCTCAGCATCTTGAGCATTAACCTGACCCTTTCCTTTTCAGTGCTAACTAACTCCGGGCACAAGCGAGCTAGTCGATTAAACTTCTTCACGGCTTCATCTACAAACAATTCTCCTTGACGGAACTCTGTGAATTCATCGTAGTGTTTGTTCGTTACCTTCATATGAAAGTACTCCTCCAAGAACTCTGCTTCGAAGTCAGCCCAGGTCATTTGACTCACATTTTTCTTAGCCTTCACTCTTTCCCACCACATCCTGGCATCTCCAGTAAGGCAGAAGGATGTGCACTTTATTTTCTCCACTTCAGGCCAGTCCAGTAGCTCCATTATACTTTCCACCGTTTTGAACCATGCCTGAGCATCCCATGGTTTACTTGTGCCAGAAAAATTCTCGGGCTTCAGTCTCTACCACTGGATCAGATATGCCTCTTGTCTTACTTCTCTTGCCAGAGGTACTGGGGGAACCTCTGTCGCCACTGGTGCCACTACTTGCGCCACTGGCGCCACTGGAGGGGTAGCAGGGGTGGCCTGTTGATTAGCCATCAACGTGGCAATGACTTGCTGTTGTTCAGCAAGTTGCCTCTGAAGCTGGGCCACCACTCCTTGAAGGTCTGATTGTGGTACTAACTCCGTTGACTCCTGTTCTCTAGGAGCTTGCTCCTCATTTCGGACAATTCTGGGACGTCCTCTTGCCATTCTCTTACTCTATAGTGTAAAGAAAATAAAAGCTCATTATCTCTTACTAACTTACTTCATTATCTCCATGCACATATTAGCATATAATAATACTAACATACTTCCTTATCATCATGCACTTACTGATACTAGCAGTCAAAAATGAAAAGCATACAAAACTACAACATATGAACTTCTTACTTGGCAGGCGGCAGGATTGATGCTTGATGTCAGTGTGGCGGAAGGGTGGAAACCTTGCTCTGATACCACTCTGTGACGTCCCAACTTCTGTTTCTTAAGGCGGACGTCACTTTTACTTAACCTTGACTTTACCTTATCCTTAGCCTTAGGTTACAACTACTTGACTTCCCTTAACTTGCTCTGAATTTTTTTTTTCCAATGACACCAGTCAACTGCTAGAAGGCCAGTCGACTGGTGTCAACCACAAAAACTTTCTGTATGCGGCACCAGTCGACTGGCCTCTTGGAAGTCGACTAGTGCATCGAACAGAAGGGCAGTCGACTGGTTTCTGGACCAGTCGACTGGCACGCCTGAAAACTGCAGTTTCAGACCTGGGAACTCCTTTTAAGGATCCATAATTCATATACTTCCATAGCATATAGATAAATAACTCCAAATCTATACTCTATACTAGTTTTATAAACATCTTAGCAACCCAAAACAAATCCATTTACTTGCAATTAGGATCCTTGCGGAATTTAATAAACTATCAAAACATATGAAATCTATACTAGAGTTTGTACTTAACTTTGTCTCTATGCAAAGTTTAACCAAGATCATTACGTTCTACCAATCCAAAACACTAACCACTAGTTTCTATAAAACTTAACCAGAAGATCTCTCCCACGGTTCCGCCGCCACTGAACATCAATGCAAGTCTCGTTCGCCTCCTTAGCTTATGTTTTTTCTTTACCTTTATCTGCAATAGAAGGAAATGCAACTAATAAGCGATTTGCTTAGTAAGTAAATCCTAACTTACAAAACCATGCGATCAATGATAAACATGCTCTTTTCAAAGGATGCTTGTTTCAAAAAACATGCACTTGAAATTATTTGCACATGGGAACTTTTATACACTTATCATGCTCAAACATGCTTGAAAACATTTACTTGCATCAAAATACTTGCAAACTTAACATGCTTATGATTTCTTTTGAGACTTGATACATATACATTTCCATACTTTAAAACACTAACTCCTTTGCTCTTGCTCTTTAACATGCTTGTAACATAACCATGTTAACATACGTAACAAAACATGCACTTAAGAAAATTGAAACACTTACATATACTCATATACTTCAAAATAATAATCAACTTTCTAGGCCTTGACATTGTGCCTGGTATCAATGTACCAATGTGCACATCCCTAATAGGTTTCGGGGTAGCTAGCCACCGCACCCTATTAGAGCTTCTTTCTAACTTTCTATGGGCCTCTCATTTGCCCGGTACATGTCACTTTACAAAATAAAATACTTTCTTACTCATAATGCTATACTTATCAAGCTATCTTTCTTTTTGCACTACAAAACTTTTATCTTTCTCACTTTGAACTTTCATCGAACACTTTGCGTGTCGTTATCCCCAAAACTCATTTTTGGGACTTTTCAAGAACTTGGTCTTATCATGCTTAGATCACACATACAAAACCTACTCAAATTCAAGTTCTATGATAAGAAACATGTTTTCTTGAGAAACTTAAAACACACTATTAAAATAGTTTTAGAGCATGCACTTAGATCACAAAATCAAGGTTCTACAACGAGAAACTACATAACGAAACTACTTCTATTGCAGGTGAGTGATCTACTTACCCCCTTTGCTTGAAGAAAACTCACTAAGTATATAGAAAGATTCTAGCGTAGGACTCCTTTCTTCTTCCTTGCGAGAAACTTTACTCCTTGGCCCTAGGGAAGAAACCCTAGGTTCTCTACTCAAGAGGAAGAAGAAGGAGGAAGCAACCTTCTTGTTTCTCCCTGTTTTCGCAGCCCCCCCCCCCAACCTCCTGTTCGCGCAGCCTCCAAAAACCTAATGGGGTCTTAACGCAACTTAAGCGGAAGTTGAAATATCTCTTCTGTAGGGTTTTTCGGGCCACGAAAATCGCTTTTTCGCGTCGCGGAAACCCTGAATGCCCCAATAGAAAGGATCCGAGCGAAGAAAACCATTTCAAAATTTTACGAGTGCTCGTTTACATGCTTCAAAACCGATCTACAACCTAGATCTATTAGAGAAGAGAAAACTACCTTCGATGCGTGCCCCGCAATTCCCGCTCGCTCCTCGGTTGGTGTCGGATCTCAAGGATGCAAAGTAGCAACCCTCTAGAAGTATCCACACAAGCAAGAGAGTGGAGAGGAGAGCCCAAAAGTGTGCTAGCACTACTTGGGGTCTCGGCAAGATGAGAGGAGAGGGAGAGCAAAAACAAAACAAAACCAAGTGAGGAGAAGAATCCATCACACACACACAAAAAAAAACTCCTTTTGTGTGTTTAAGTGGCCGGCCATTATTGGCCATTAAGTGGCCGGCCACCACCTTTGGTAACCCCCTATTTGAATTCAAAATTCAAATGGGGAGGTTACTTAGCCTTGATGATGATGCCAAGTCATCACTTGGTCAAGTCAAGGTGATGTGGCTTGAGTCAAGTCAAACTTGCCTCTTATGGACTTTCCATATTTAGCCAAAGTCAAACTTTGACTTCATTACTCTCCCATGATTAGATTCATCCAACACTTGGATCAAACTCGAGTCCAACTCAAGTTGTTTAATTTGAGTCAAGTCAAACTTGCCTTTTATGGACTTTCCATATTTAGCCAAAGTCAAACTTTGACTTCATTACTCTCGGTCCATCATATGGACTTATTCTCCATCTATTGCTCTATGTGTGTGACCCTATAGGTTCTTGTAACGTTGGCAATGCCCTTAAACCTATTTAATGACATAAGCAATGAGAGGTATCTAGCAACACATCATTGCTCCCCAAGTTACAAGAATGTCGAGATCCAACATCACCATTGTGACTAATAATTGTGACCATCACAATATGTGACAACGTCCTTCTATCCTCGATATCTAGATTGATCTTTCATGAGGCATAGACCGTGTCATCCTCAAATCAATCTATATGTCTTGATCTCCAAGTAGACTCACTATAATCAAATAAGCTCAATATCTAATATTGCCTTATTTGGGCATGGTCATGCACTTAGTGGTATTACTCTATCAAGAACGAAGATATCACTCCCGTCATATAGGAGGGATAGATCCCATCTACGTTACTCACATCCCTCCGCATAATTTGTTACAAACCCAGTAATCACCTTTATAGTCCACCCAGTTACGGGTGACGTTTGACGAAGCCAAAGTACGTAACTCCTTATGTAGGGAACTATGGTAACTTCAGGTCTAGGACTATAGTCATACTAATAGTCACATGAGAAAGTATATGACACTCATATAACGATCCATGATACTTTCTCATGGCGGGCCATTCAGTATACATTCTCTAATGTATACCCATGTGTCAACTTGATATCTCATATCCATGACTTGTGAGATCAAGTCATCATGTTGACCTACATGCTAGTCTCTATGCATTAACATTGTCCTTGAATGTTAATACTCGACTAGGAATAATTAAGAGTAGTGTTCTCTATATCATCTCACTATCGATTTAACTAATCGATTGATATAGATAAGAACCTTCTACTCAAGGACATTATTATACTAAGTTATTTGGCACCAATACACATAAGTACAATAACCATAAGAAATGCCTTTATATATAAGAAATATATATACAAGAATATGATACAATGAGTCCAAAAAGTAATCATCATATGATTGGCTCTAGGGCTCTCACTAACATCTTCATGAAAAGGACTTACTTACCTATAACATAATTTCGATCCATCCTTTTTTGTGCTTGATATAGCCAACCTTCTGGATAGCTAAGCCCGCTTAAGGATTGGTTTTGCCACGTGGTCGCGAGATCAAACCTCCACCCGACCCTTTTCTTTTTATTTTTATTTCGAAAAATTTCCAGAAAATTCAGAAAAATTCCTAATAATTCATGAAAATTATTGGGTGTTACAGTATATGCCTCGAGTGCGCTTCTCTTGACTCATCGTTGTTGTCTTGCCCACGGTCACTCAGATGCATAGAAGCGACGACTCATCCTCATACCATCCTTCATCAGACCCGAAGCCGTTAAGCTAGGTTTATGTGTATCTTGTAAACCTGCACACTCAAATACACATATCAAATACAAGGGTGAACCTAACTTAAACTCTTTACCCAAACATCAAAACACATGATCCTATAACCATAATTACCTCAACATTAATCTCTCCAACAAACTAGAACACCTACAGTCAACGTCATCTCATCCTCATCCTCACTTTGCTAATTATCAAGTCGCGTCAACGTAACCTAGTTTGTACAGGCCTAATTTAATTTGCATGCATGCGTGCATGACCTTGGTGGATGCTCAACGTCGTGACCGGCATCCCTTTCACAAACATATCACGAGCAAGTGTAGTGAAGCTTGACGTGCAGACACTGCATGCGCGTCCACATGCCTCTTGCTTTTCTCCAATTCCTCGCCTCGCTTCGCAGCTACGTTCCGATTCCCACACAGCTAATTGCATGGTTCACTTCGCGGTACGTAATTACTGAAGGTTTATATATATATATATATAGTGTATGATCAGGCGTCTAACAACATAGGACAGTGGTTCATTAACGACTGAATATGCGTGTTATGGCGACTGCCTCCACCTTGTCCTGCTTCTTCATACTCCTCTTGGGGCTGCTGCTGCAGGTGCAGGTCCATGCAAGGCGGCACAGCTGCTTCTCTGCCATATTCAGCTTCGGCGACTCGCTGCAGGACACTGGCAACTTCGCCCACGCCTTCTTCAACACCACCGTCAGTCGGCCGCCGTGGGGGAATACCTACTTCCACCGCCCCACCGGCCGCTTCTCTAACGGCCGACTCATCATAGACTTTATAGGTGAGTCGATTGCTGACTTTTCGGCGTGGACACGTGAATCTCAATTTGCATAATTAGTTGGTTGTATAATTATATATAATGTTGCAGCGGAACGCGTTGGGCTGCCGTTGGTGCGGCCCTACCTCGCCGGAGGAGACTTCTCCAAAGGAGCAAACTTCGCCTTCGCCGGAGCGACGGCGTTGAGCCAGAACGAGTTGGGCAGGTTCGGGGTGCACACGGCTGGGTGGTTGAGGAAGAACACCCTGAACGTCCAAATTAACCGGTTCCAGAAACTCCTCCAGTCCGATTCCTCGTTTCAAGGTAATAATATTGTGATTAATTTCTTTATGAGTTCTCTTTAGCTCGCTATATTGTGTTGAAGAAGGTGCAAAATCCTCCTTCCTCTCCCTTCAGTTCTTCATGAGCACTACTGTGTGTTTATTTGCATGTCACAGAAAGTCTTATCATTCTCACTAATCATTGAGCTTCCGTTAAAAATATGATTCCATCAAAGTTCACTTTAGTTTTTAGCTCAATTTTGATGTTTTTATATGCAGGTTTTCCTTCTAATTATTAATAAGAAATAAATATGCTATTGAAAGTTCCTTTAATCGAATAACAGATAAAATTTGTTTAATTTGCAGCAATTAAATCAGCTAATCTAAGAATAAATTATTTCACGTTTCAATGTTAGTTAGTAGAATGAACTTACTTTATGAATTTAGACAGCAGGAATTGACCATGGAGGAAGATGTGACAGACGTGGACACTAGCTAGGAAAAAAAAAGAGAATATCGAAAAAGACAAATGTATAATTAATGCACTAAAGCAAGTTCCTTGTCAGACTCAAAAGAAAGTTCCTCATCAGAGCATCTTGTCATTTGACAATTCCTTATCCCGTGCTACAGGTGTCCTGAGATATGGTGTAATGAAAATATAATTAATTATTTTTTAAATATTTATGATTTGATTTTTAATTAAATTAAATTTTATAGATTTTTTTTAAATGGAGGTCATAATCGTCTAGATTGTTAGTCAAACATGAGGACTTTTCGATTTACTTTAATATTGGTAAAAAAATTTTGTGGGACTTAACCCGTCATTCCAGATTAATATTAGCCAATGGTACACAATTCCTTATCTGAATTATCAAATAAATGCTCTTGTTTTTATTTATTATCAAATAACACTTCATTTCATTGTAATAATATCTTTATTTTCATATCACTTTAGTAGATCATACTACCGTTTAAAATTTTCGACTCTAATTAATATTAATAATATTAGATTGTAATAGTGTTCTAATTGTTATAATATAAATATTTTATTTCCGAATCATTATTATTAATATTATATTATAATATTATAACTGCAATACAATTATAATATTTATTTCTAATCAATCTTAATTAATATTATATTATAGTAGTTACAAATATAGAGGGGCTGTTCTAATATAACAATTTATTTATTTTATTAATATTGGTTAATATTATATTATATAAGTTACCATATTATAATTGCTAATATTGTATAGTCATAACTCATAATATATAGTTATAAAATAATGGTTGCTAATAGTAGTAGTGACAACTAACAAGAGCATAACTGCTGTTATAATATCATCTAAATGAAAAGTATTCTCAATAACAAAATAAACTGAGACAGGATGGAATAATATTTTAATAATAAATAAAATTAAAAAGGATGTCTTTTTTATTTATCCTAATAATTTAATTAACACCTTATATATTCCTTTAAAAAAACCATTTCACCAAAAATATCCTTTTGTGGAAAATTCCCAATCACGAACAATTCTACTTAAAAGATTAATTGTATCTAACATATACTCATGATTAACATTAAGTATGTTTATCTTCTTGCAGATCACCGCTTCTTGGAGAGCTCACTGTTCATGGTAGGGGAGATCGGAGGCAATGACTACAACGCAGCTCTCCATCAGAATCTGCCATATCACAAACTCATAACCATCGTCCCCCGTGTAATTCACGCCATCTCCTCCACTATCACTGTACGTAATTCCACTCTCTCTTAAGTGTAATTATGATAATTAATTAATTAATTTCTGCACTAATCACTTAGATACATAGCTGCACTAAATAATAATCTGACGACGGACAGAGGTTGATTGGAATGGGCGCAAAAACGTTGGTGGTCCCCGGAAACCTGCCCATAGGCTGTATCCCGGCGTGGCTCTGGCAATATCGCCGGGACAACCCCAGCTACTACGACGGCAATGGTTGTCTGCTATGGCTGAACCGGTACTCCGAGTACCACAACGACCGCTTGAGAGCTCAGTTGAGTCGGCTCTCGAGGCTATACCCCAACGTTACCATCGAGTACGCTGATTATTTCGGGGCCGGAATGCGGATGTTCTCCGACCAACCCCGGTTCGGTATGTGTATATATGTATATTTAAGTGAGCCGGACCAGATCGAGTTGGTTCACGTAAATGCATGCGTTTGGTTTGTGAATTGTGCAGGCATCAACGAACCTTTTGTTGCTTGTTGCGTCGGCAACGGGCATTGTTGCAAACACCCGGAGAAATATGCTTCGTGGGAGGGCTTCCACCCGACAGAGGCAACTTACAAGGCCATTTACGATGGTTTGGTCGATGGACCATTTGCGGTTCCTTTACTGATGAAAAAAGCTGATATCTGTTAGCGCGATATTTCAAGTGTATTATAATAATACTCGTTAATTATTCAAAATATTGCGTGAATGGAGTGACTTATCATATTTGCTATATTTATGGTTATATTTTTCATCTATTATCTTGGTATAAATATGTTTGCTACCCTATGATAATTATAATAAAGAAGTAATTAGCTTCTCTTTATGTATCTTTTCTTTCCTATGTCTATGTGATCTTCTGTTATGTATTTCAACCTAGTATAGAGCTCTATTTCTCTAAGTTTCATATGATTCATCACCACCATCTTCTTATTAGACCAATGGAATTTATATATCTCCATAATAATATGATATTGTTCACTTTAGACTTAAGTTCTCATGGATTTATTTTTAGGCTCTATCCCAAAAGGCCTTGTACCAATTGAGATATCCTCCATCTTATAAAACATGATATTCTACATGTATTTCCAATGTTGAACTTTGATTTTAAACTAAGGATCACCATACTCCAATCGAGGCCACTGCTTTCCAACATATTTGGACTCACACCTTACGTGAAATATCTGAAGCACTACATGCCTTGAGAGATTATTACCGATTTTTACTATGAGCCTCCTACCATTATTCCCATGGTCTAGGCCTCCCCCATCTTCTTTGTTAAGGTTGCCCATATGACTCCATCTTAACCATGACTCTGATATCACTTATTGAAAGACGATGGGCTCTCAAATAGCTTTCTAAGAAGAGACACTACAAGAAAAATGGGCTTTAACAATACCACGGTTACAACGACTTTTGTCTAAACCGTTGTTAATTTTGCAAAAGATAACAGTTTTTGACAAACCGTTATCTATTAGCAAATATATAGTACCAAAGACAACGATTTTACACTATCCATTATCGTTAACGCAATATTTTTTTAAATAACAACACATTTCACAATGGTTTTTCAAACTATTATCTTTCAGAGAGTTTTTTTTATATCTTAACAATGGTTGGGACAATGGTTAAATGAACCGTTGTGAATGAGAATGTTTTCACAACACTTAGTGTTAGGACCTAAGGGATTTAGATATCTCACAATGGTATGATATTGCTTACTTTGGACCTAAGCCTCATGGATTTGCTCTTGGGCTCTACCCAAAAGGCCTCATACCAATGTAGAGATCTTTCCCTTATAAGCCTATGATCTATTCCATGTGTTTTCAATGTGGAACTATGTTTGCAATCTTATAACCCCAACAATCCCCTCTCAAACAAAGGATCACAGGACCCTCTCAAGCAGAAAGTCTTTCCGTTTGACGTCCGATCCTTGACCCACCATAACTTTCTGTCTCTCGGTCTACCCGACCTACTAGAACTTCATTGCCTAGCTGCAACTAGGACTTCTCTGCTTAGTGTTTGGTCCTCTTGATCAAGACATAGGAGCTCACATTTCCTTTGTTTAAGGCTTAATCCACATGGTTAGATCTGGATCATGGCTCTAGCTCGTGCTTCTTTCGGTGGTTAGTCCGGTGAAGAGAGACCTCGCTCTGATACCAATTGTTATAGGACCTAAGAGATTTAGATATCTCCATAATGATATGTTATTGTCCACTTTAGGCCTAAACCCTCATGATTTTGCTCTTGGGCTCTATCTAAAAGGTCTCATACCAATAAAGATATCTTTCTCTTATAAGTCTATGATCTTTCCTATGTATTTTTAATGTGGGACTATGCTTGCAATCTTGCAACTTCAACACTTAGTACAACGGTGCATAAAATCGTTGTCTTTCTGATAATAAGACAACGATTTTAAACAGTTGTAAATGAAAATTGAATGTTGTCTTTTTCCTAGCTGAACAATCGCGCCAAAAATATAGACAATTGTAGGATCGGTGCCGGTTGGTAGAGGGGGGGTGAATATCGACTCGAAATTATCTCGGAAAACTTCGTTGTTCATCTTTCTATCAGAGTTAGTATGCAGCGGAAATAATAATAAAGAAAAACAAAAGACAGCAGTACACGCGGGATTTATTTACTTGATTCCTAACCCCCCAGGGTTAGTACGTCCAAGGTCTATGTACTCGGAGTGAGTCCAATAATGATTTCCTTTTCGGATTTTCAGAGGCGGAGAATACCCGTCTTACAGTTTGAATTACAAGTACAAAAGAATAGAATTAAACACAACTTGTAAACTAAAAGCAAACCAACGAAAAATGAAGATCCAACCAATCCGGAAGTCCGAAGTGCAGCACACTTCCTCCTAGAGCCTCCTTGGTCGCAGAGCTTCGACTTGAGCCTGTTTACTTCACATAGAATGCTTTTGTGGATGTGAAAATTGTTGTTCACACAGAACCCCTTTATATACTATGTTCTTGGGCGTCTGTGAGCTCTTGGGCGCCTGCCACGTCACGGTCAAAACTTCATCGCAGTACCGAAATCGCAGCAAGGATAGAGCTGGCCTTCCTAGGTGCCTGGGAGCCTCCCAGGCGCCTGGGAAGCCACAGGCGCCTAGGATGGGTAGCCCCTAATTGGGGCGCCCAAGCTCTTACTAGGCGCCTGATTCATTCAGGCACCCAAGAAGCCATCTTCCCAGGTCCATTTTTCCTGCGTTTGCTCTCCTATCTTGCCTCCAACTCCAGGTACCTGGAAGATAACAAACACAAGACAAAAACACAAATAATCTTAGCCTTAATTGATTGGTTCTAACTTTGGATTTCACTCGAAACCCTAGGTCGAACCGATGCCTAATGTTCCCTTTCCCGGGGGACGCATCCTCACCTACTCCACCCTGGAGAAGTTACCTTTGCCAACCAGCACTTCCGATTGGACTTTCGCTTAGCCTCTGAGAACTTGAATCTCGAGACGTCTGACCTTGACCCATCTGTACTTCTGTCCGTGATTCCCGCTCGATTAAAGCTTTTGCCAACCAGGACCTCCGGCTGGAGGTTTGCTCGGCCTCCAAGAACTTGAATCTCGAGACGTCCGATCTCGACCCGTCTCTAATTCTGTCCATAATCCTCGCTCGGCTAAGACTCCGTTGCCCGATCCTCGACCAGGACTTAGTGCTTAGTCTCCCGGACCAAGACTTCGTGCCCAGCTTCACTCACCAGGACTTAGTCCACCTAGTTTCACTCACTAGGATTTCTTCCACCATAATCACTTCTTTACTAGTCATCTTAATCCTGACTAGACTTCCTCCAACTTTCAGGTAAATATAACAAACCTCAAGTCCGGTTTAGTTTAATCCCTTGGTTAAACTGACCAACCCTGGGTTCTATTCATTCTGCCAAACATCAGATTTTGTTTGGCTTAACCCTTTGTCAAACTGATCAAACTTGGGTTTACCCTACCAAACATAAGGTTATGTTTGGTTTAACCCTTGATCACTTTGACTGCATCTTATATTGTCAAATATCAAAACACTAAGGTTGACTATGCATAACTGATGCACTTGCACCAACAATAATGTGTGAAAACCTAACTCGATAACCAAAACCCATAAAGCCTTCATCCTCTGCTTGTGAAAACCTATCTTCACGGTGCGATCCCTAAACCTTTCTCCTCCGCTTGTAGCTGTAGGTTGTGGCCTCTCTCTCTCACTTACTTGCTTCTACACGCTAGCTGTTTCTAGCTCTTCGTTGCTTTCTGCTAGCTTCACACTTGCCCTCTCTTCTCTTTGTTGCATGTTCTATCTCTGAACTCGATAGGCTGCCTCAACATGAGTTCCAAAAACCTTTCTGCCAACCTTTAGTTTTCATATTTGTCATATTTGACGATTATTTTTTTGGCCAATGTGGAGATGATTCTTGATGCATTGTTATGTTCATATTTTCTTCTCTGTTTTGCATTTTTATTTAGGAGGTCGGATTTGGTTTAAAATGCTATGGAGAATGTGTTGGTGCAATTGACCCAAGTATGATCGGTACGATCATGGTATTGATGTGTGTGTCAATATGATTAAGTTAGGTTTTCATTTTGGTTTGATGTGTGTTTGAGTCATGCAAGGCATGGTGGAACACACATATGGAAAATCTCATCCTAGTGCTCAAGTCCTTGAGTTGGTAAAGGATGGAGCATCCGAGGGACCGTTGGATAAGGAGCAATAGAGTGGAGCCGAGGGAAGCAGACATCAAGGCATATGCGAAGGATGACATCGGGACGAGTCGAGGTCTTGGATGCATCCAAGGGACAAGAGCCAAAGGAAGAGAGCTTCAAAGGGTGATTTCGGAGAGGATGAGTGAGAGTGTGTAATAGGAGAAGTCAACTGGTAGGGACACCAGTCGACTGATTCTTTTGTGAGTTTCAAACAGCAAGAGCAGTCGACTGGTCTGGGAACCAGTCTACTAGTCTGTTCGAAATATAATCGTTTGGCTAGCCATTGACTGAGCACCAGTCAATTGAGGTTGACATCAGTTGACTGATGTCGGAGCTGAGCTATTTTGTTAACAGTTTTCTCCTCTATTTAAAGTGGAGCTTTGAGACTTGAGAAAGGTTAGAGATTCTATAATAAACCTTCTTGATCAAGTGCTCAAAGCTTCCATGTCTACTCTCTTCCTTAATAATTCTCATATTATAAAGGGAAGAGAGACATTGTGAGAGGTTGTTCTCCACCGTGAAGGAGACAGCTTAGCCGGGGACTAATCCAGCAAATGATTGAGGGATCATCCACCTCAAGAACATGTCGTGGAGTAGGAGCAAGCAATCTTCGAACCACATAAAAGGTTAAGTGTTAGCATTGTTCTTAATTGTTCAAGTTGTATTTCCGCTACGCTACTAACCGTGTAGGAAGAACAATGTGAGTTGGGTGAGAAGCTATTCACATCTCTTCTAGCCGGGCCATCTGATCCCAATAGAATGTTCACTGGGTTAGTCGCTTATAGGGTTTTTGAGTGGTTTGGTTTGTTTTGAGACTGTACGTGCTTCTTATGCTTATAGTTGCTGCAGAGGAAGTGCAGCACGCTCAAGAAAAGTCTTTTGTTTCATTGATTCTCTATCAACCTAGCAATCTTGTTGGTGAGTGATGCTCCCAAAACTTATTTGTAAACCTATCTATCAACCTAGCTGTTTGATCTTGACTTTGGATTTCAACTGAAATCCTAGGTCAGACCGATGCTTACTGTTTCCTCTTTTGGTGAACGCGTCCTCACCTACTCCACTCTGGAGAAGTTACTGTTGTCAACCGGCACCTCCGGTTGGACTTTTGCTCGACTTCTGAAGATTCTGGATCTCGAGACATCTGTATCCCCACCTATCCCTACATCTGTTCCTTGTCCTCGCTAGGCTAAGTCTCCTGCCTAATTTTTCGGATCTGGTCTTCGGTGCCCGAACCCTGGTCAGGTCTTCGTGCCCAGTTCTTCGAACTAGGTTTTAATGCCCGACTTCACTTACCAGGTCATCAGTGTTGGAGATCAGTGTGTCAGCTAGAGGGGGGGTGAATAGCCCATTGCCCCCAATGCGTCAATTTCCTCCTACAAGTGTTAGCATGCGCAAGCGAAAATATAAACTATAAATAATAACAATATAAACTATAAATACTAACAACGCCAACACAAATCGTTTATGTGGTTCGGAGAAAAAGCTCCTACTCCACGGCTATCCGTAAGGTGGACGATCTCGATCCGTCGGTGGATGAATCCCCGGAAGACCTCTAGCTAGCTCATGTAAGTCCTTGTGGGTGGTGAAATCTCATCACAACTCGCACAAGACCTCTGAGCACAAAGACTACTAATTAGCCTTTAACTAAATCCAATTTCGTCAACCCTAGCCCACCAAACCAAGCTACCTTAAATAGAGCTCGTGACTGAACTAGTCGTTACCAGTCGACTGGTGCCAACACCAGTTGACCGGTTCACCCGAATTCGAACGTTACAGCCTAACGTTTGAATTCTAGTTGACACCAGTCGACTGCACAGAAGATCAGTCGACTGATCTTTCTATGTCAACTACCAGTCGACTACCCAAACCATAAACCTAGGGGTTCCCTTCTCGAGTACAATTCTATCAACACTCGGACCCTCACGACTCAGCTGACTCTTTACTTAGCAGCCTCAACCTGTTGCCTTCAAGACTACTTCGACTTTGGCTCTCGTCCCTCAGATGCATGAGAGCCCGTGGCTCGTCCTTATGCCATCCTTCGCATATGCCTCAAAGTGTGCTTCCCTCGGCTCATCGTTCCTGCTTTGTCCACGGTCCCTCGGATGCATACAAGCCCACGACTTGTCTCCTTATGCCATCCTTCACCGAACCTGAAGTCGTCCAGCTAAGCTTATGTGTATCCTGCAAACCTGCACACTTACATACACATATCAAATACAAGAGTGAACCTTGTTAGTGATATGAGAGAAGTGTCATAAGGCAATCGCCTTATGATTGTAAATATTTATTTTAATAAATGAAAATTCACTATTTGAGTATACATGTTTGTGTATTTGATTGGGATCTTAAACTCATCTACTGAATGTCCGCAATACAATTCACAGCATAAGAGAATTTGTGATGAGATCATAACTAGTGATTATCTTTACATGTGCAATTGTGAAGTATTGAAAATATCCCTAGTCGATGAATTGATAAAAACGGACACTATCAATTCTGTTGAGACTAGCATGAGTTATTCTCTAATCAGCTGATTCTCACTGGCTGGTGACATTGGGATGTCCGGAGATAAACATGGATGCTAGTTAAGGGAACTAGTTCATTGGAGTGACTAGCTGTAAAACTTCATATGGTAATCTATATAGATATGTCAGTGAAGTTCTTACTGCAGCTTAAGTGCGATGTTCCTTTGACTTGCGGTGTTCAAGTCATCTTGGTCATGGAGACTTATACTTTAACATCTTAAGCAAGCATCTCCAAGGAGGTGTGGACCCAGGATGATTGGGTATAAGCCGAAGTGCCCGAAGATGTTTGAACAACCTACAAAGGATTTACCACTCCTTGCGAGGAGATGTATACCCAGGCCTATCGTCGGATTGTTACTCAAAGCCTCTGGCCAGAGCATGTCATGTTTAGAGTATGAGTCTCTTAAATACATGAGAGTAATTAGAAATCCAAAGGACGAGAAAGACACTACTTGGGCTAGGTGTGACGTAGTCAGCCTAGTGGGGACTGACACACACAGACCATGTCCTGAACCAAGTGGGTATAAGATGGTGAAGGGAATGAGACACGATTCATTAGAGCTGCTGAAGGGTTTCAGAAATATTTCTGAGGTCAACCGTTGATCTTTCGATTAATTGGGGGTCATGATGTACTACTAGGTGCCACTCATGATCGTTCTATAATTAGTTGATTATAGACGGCCAACATAAATCGAAAGCCTATTTAGTCACACGCACTACGAGTAATCCGAGGGATTTAAAATGAGTTGAAAATTGGATTTTCCAATCAAGAGAAATAAGTCGAATCTGAATTAATCAGAGGCTCAATGGAAGCTTAAAATGGCTAAGTCTTTTGAAGGCTTATCGGACGAATTAAATGAGTTTAATTCGCGAGGGATTGGGCTTGAAGTGGCCAGCCAAAGAGGGTGCCCACCCTCTTTGGTTTGGCCGGCCACAATAAAAGAGAGAACCAATTTATTTGGTTTATTTTATAAAATAAATCAAGTGCGATTTGTTTTATAAATTATGGATAAATAAATTTGTATAAAGAAATTTATATAAAGAAATTTATAGAAATTTATTCTTTTTTTTGGAAATTAAAATGATCCATGGAATGGTTTATTTTAATTTTATAAAATCAATTATGAATTGATTTTTCCATAATAAGAAAATTTATAAATTTCTTGTAAAATTTATTCCATAATAAAAGGAGAGATGTATTTGTTTTATTATAAAATTAGTTATAATAAAACTTGGTTTAAACGGAATAATTCATAAAGAAAATTTATAGGATAAATTTCTTATGAAAAATTCCGTTAAAGAGGAGACTTGGCAAGGGAGAGACTACTATATAAAGGATCCAAGGCTAGGCTTTATTTCCTTAATAGATTGATCAAGAGATTAACTCTCTCCCTCTCTCTCTAACTCTCTCTCTCTCTCTAGGGCCGGCGCCCTTTCTCTCTCTAGGGCTGGCTCTCTCTCCTCCCCTAGGGCCGGCGCAAGCACCTAGGGTGCCCGTGAGTTTCCTCCACCAAGTTCGTGCCGAAGAAGAAGAAGAAGCGGATCGCGACTCCTTCCTTTCCCGGAATTTTGATTCCGTTACTTGGTGGTTAGTTTCCAACCTTCTCTCTTGATTTTCTAGTTGTGTCTTTGGAGAATCTAGTAGTTCTCGTCGACACAAAACTCGTGGCTTTGCGAAGTCATCCCGAAGAGAACTCGGCGTGGACGCGAATAGAGGCGGAGCTTCCAAGGGACGCTACGGTTGGATCTCGTCCCTTACTTCGAGTTACGCGAGGTACTATTAAATTAGTTTACTTTTCCGTAAAAGTTTTAATTTATGATCATGTCCTCACATCATAAGGTCGCATGCTAGATACGTGGTTAAAATAATTTGAGAAATTATTATGCTAATTCTTCCACTGCACGTAAATATTTTAAAATTTACGAACCTGTATCCTTGTCAACATGCACCCGGTCCCAACAGTGGTATCAGAGCCGGTTAGTGTTCGACATAATCATAAAATTGTTTTGCGGAAAACTTTGTCATGATCTCAATTTTGGAAAATTTTTCAATTATGGAAACTTTCCAATTATAATAAATTTTAGATTTAGGAATTTCAAAGTTTGGAAATCCTCATGAAATTTCGCAAACGTTTGAAATTTCCTAGTTTCTGAAATTTTATAATAATTGTGAAAACTTCCCATCTTTGGAAACTTTCCAATTTTGGAAATTTTTCTATTTTAGAAATTTTCCAATTTGGAAATATGTAAGTTTTCTTTGAACCGGAAACTTACAATTATTCTGAAAAACCTATTATGAAATCTCGTAATTTTGGGCACTTTCTTTTAAGAAAGTCTAGACAAATTCATGGACAGTTAATTGACAATTAAATTTGAATTGGTTTTTAAATTGACAACAAAATTTTTTATTTTGGATTGAGCCTCGGGGAGCCGTCCAATTTAAAGTTAGTTGTTGTAATTTAATTTCCCAATTTTAAAATTGAAATTGTCATGTTTAATTTGGATTGAGCCTCGGGGAGCCGTCCAAATTGGATTTACGACAAATAACTTTTCTTTGGGTATCTGAGCCTCGGGGAGCCACCCTTAGAAAACGATTTGTTGCAATTAATTAAATCCATGAATAAAATATGTTTTAAGAGGTGATGCTCTTACATATTGTTGTTGTAGGGTTTTTCGGGCCACGAAAACCGCTTTTTCGCGTCGCGGAAACCCCGAAAGCCCCAATAGCAAGGATCCGAGCAAAGAAAGCCATTTCAAAAATTACGAGTGCTCGTTTACATGCTTCAAAACCCGATCTACTCCTAGATCTAAAGAGGGATAAACATTTTACCTTTGATGCGTGCCCCGTTTAATCCTGTTCGCTCCTTTTGGATGTTGAATCTCTAGGACGTCAAGTGCCGTCCCTCTAGAAGTATCCACGCGAACAAAAGTAGATGGATGAAATCCTTTAGGTGTGCTAGCACCTTGTAGGATTCGGCCAAGAGGAGAAGAAGAAGAAGAACTCCAACAATTGGAGAGGAAGAAGAGAAGGCACACACTTAATGGAAAAATGGAACAAAACCCCCTTTTGTTCTCTCTTGTGGCCGGCCACTTAATGGCCATTAATGGCCATTAAGTGGCCGGCCATAATGGCCACTAATAGCCATTAGGTGGCCTTCCATAACCCCCTTTCAATTTGAATTCAAATTCAAATGGGGGGAAACCAAGCCAAGTCATCACTTGGTCAAGTCAAGGTGAGGTGGCCTTTTGGTCAAGTCAAACTTACCTTTTATGGAATTTCCATATTTAGTCAAGTCAAACTTGACTCCATTTCTTCTCCCATGTCAAGTCTAACTTGAAGTGGAACCAAGTCAAGTCAAACTTGATTTGGATTTGGGTCAAGTCAAACTTGCCTTTTATGGACTTTCCATATTTAGTCAAGTCAAACTTGACTCCATTTCTTCTCCCATGTCAAGTCTAACTTGAAGTGGAACCAAGTCAAGTCAAACTTGATTTGGATTTGGGTCAAGTCAAACTTGCCTTTTATGGACTTTCCATATTTAGCCAAGTCAAACTTGACTTCAATTTTTCTCCATCTATTTGTTCTTTGCGTGTGACCCTATAGGTTCTTGTAACGTTGGCAATGCTTCTAACCTCTTAGAAACATAAGCAATGAGCGGTATCTAGCAACACATCATTGCTACCCAAGTTACAAGAATGTTGAGATTCAACATCACCAATGTGACTACTAATTATGACTTTCATAATATGTGACAATGTCCTTCTATCGTCGATATCTAGATTGATCTTATATGAAGCATAGACCGTGTCATCCTCCAATCAATCTATGTGTCTTGAACTCCAAGTAGACTCACTATAATCAAATAAGCTCAATATCTCATATTGCCTTATTTGGGCATGGCCATGCACTTAGTGATCTCACTCTATCAAGACTATGATATCTCTCCCGTCATATAGGAGGGATAGATCCCATCTACATCACTCACATCCCTCCGCATAATTTGTTACATACCCAGTAATCGTCTTTATAGTCCACCCAGTTACGGGTGACGTTTGACGAAACCAAAGTACATAACTCCTTATGTAGGGAACTATGGTGACTTCAGGTCTAAGGACTAATAGTCATACTAATAGTCACATGAGAAAGTATATGACACTCATATAACGATCCATGATACTTTCTCATGGCGGGCCATTCAGTATACATTCTCTAATGTATACCCATGTGTCAACTTGATATCTCATATCCATGACTTGTGAGATCAAGTCATCATGTTGACCTACATGCTAGTCTCTATGCATTAACATTGTCCTTGAATGTTAATACTTGACTAGGAATAATTAAGAGTAGTGTTCTCTATATCATCTCACTATCGATTCAACTAATCGATTGATATAGATAAGAACCTTCTACTCAAGGACCTTATTATACTAAGTTATTTGGCACCAATACACATAAGTACAATAACCATAAGAAATGCCTTTATATATAAGAAATATATATACAAGAATATGATACAATGAGTCCAAAAAGTAATCATCATATGATTGGCTCTAGGGCTCTCACTAACAATCTCCCACTAGCACTAGTGCCAATCGCTGTAGTATCTAATACCCAATGACCTAGTGTGACCATCATGCTTTATCTGTGCCAAAGCCTTGGTCAAGGGATCTGCGACGTTAGCCTCTGTGGGTACTCTGCAAATCTTCACATCTCCTCGATCGATGATCTCTCGAATGAGATGGAATCGCCGTAGTATGTGTTTGGTCCGCTGGTGTGAGCGAGGTTCCTTAGCCTGCGCAATAGCTCCATTGTTGTCACAATAGAGCTGTACTGGGTCGGCTATACTAGGAACCACTCCAAGCTCAGTAATGAACTTGCGGATCCAAACTGCCTCTTTTGCTGCCTCAGATGCAGCAATGTACTCAGCTTCTGTTGTAGAATCAGCAACTGTATCCTGCTTTGAACTCTTCCAGCTGACAGCGCCACCATTTAAGCAAAACACGAACCCTGACTGCGATCTGTAGTCATCCTAGTCAGTTTGGAAGCTAGCATCACTGTAACCCTTTACAGTTAGCTCCTCTTCGCCTCCAAATATCAAGAAATATTCTTTAGTCCTTCTCAAGTACTTAAGAATATTCTTGACTGCTATCCAGTGACGTTCATCTGGATCTGACTGGTATCTGCTCGTCATGCTCAAAGCATACGAGACATCAGGACGAGTACATAACATGGCGTACATGATAGATCCTATGGCTGAGGCATAAGGGATCTTGCTCATGCGGTCTCTCTCCTCTCTAGAAGAGGGACCTTGAGTCTTCGAAAGACTCACGCCATGTGACATTGGCAGATTTCCCTTCTTGGAATTCTGCATGGTAAACCGTTGCAAAACGATATCAATGTATGTACTCTGACTTAGGCCAAGCAATCTTTTAGATCTATCTCTATAGATCTTAATGCCTAGAATGCAGGCTGCTTCACCTAAGTCCTTCATTGCGAAACAAGTCCCCAACCAAGTCTTCACAGACTGTAGCGAAGGGATGTCGTTCCCAATGAGTAGTATGTCATCCACATACAAGACTAGGAAGACTACTGTGCTCCCACTAACCATCTTGTAGACACAAGGTTCATCTTCGTTCTTGATGAAACCAAACTGTTTGATCGCATCATCGAATCGAAGATTCCAGCTTCGAGAAGCTTGCTTTAGACCATAAATGGCCCTATGCAGCTTGCATACTCTGCCAGTATGCTGTGGATCTACAAAACCCTCAGGCTGTGTCATGTACACATCCTCGAGGAGGTTCCATTCAGAAACGCTGTCTTGACATCCATCTGCCAGATCTCATAATCGTGGTAGGCTCAATAGCAAGCATGATCCGAATAGACTTAAACATCGCTACTGGAGAAAAAGTTTCATCATAGTCAATACATGAATTTACTTGAAACCTTTAGCTACCAGTCTACTCTTATAGGTATGAGTAAGTCCATCCATGTTAGGCTTTCTCTTAAAGACCCATTTACACCCAATGGGTTTGACCCCTTCAGGTGGATCAACCAAGGTCCAAACTTGGTTAGTGCACATGGATTCCATTTCGGATCTCATGGCTTCCAACCATGACTCAGAATCTGGGCTCATCACAGCTTCCTGAAGGTGGTAGGTTCATTCTCAATGATCATAACGTCATCATGGTCAGGCAAGAGAAAATGAATATCTCTCAGGCTGACGACGTACCCTATCAGACCTGCGAAGAGGTAAGTCTACCTGAACAGGTTGTTGTTCCACAATTTCTTGTGTAACAATCTCATCCACAATTTCTTGTGGTTCCTGTTCAGTATCCATCAAGGGCTCAGTGCTATGGTCGTTGTCTTGAATTTCTTCAAGATCAAACGAAACTCCC
>JAGFNQ010003580.1:435629-559723 GCA_024364735.1 Boesenbergia rotunda
CTTTGCCTCTACGAGAAAAATTACTCAAAAATCCTAAAATTTAGAAAAATTACAGAAGCAAATATTTATCTAAATTTTGTATCTAATACAAAAAAAAATAAAAACAAAACGAGCACAAGCTTCGCTCGTGGCTCTGATACCACTGTAGGGTTTTTCGGGCCACGAAAACCGCTTTTTCACGTCGCGGAAACCCCGAAAGCCCCAATAGCAAGGATCCGAGCGAAGAAAGCCATTTCAAAAATTACGAGTGCTCGTTTACATGCTTCAAAACCCGATCTACTCCTAGATCTAAAGAGGGATAAACATTTTACCTTTGATGCGTGTCCCGTTTAATCCTGTTCGCTCCTTTTGGATGTTGAATCTCTAGGACGTCAAGTGCCGTCCCTCTAGAAGTATCCACGCGAACAAAAGTAGATGGATGAAATCCTTTAGGTGTGCTAGCACCTTGTAGGATTCGGCCAAGAGGAGAAGAAGAAGAAGAACTCCAACAATTGGAGAGGAAGAAGAGAAGGCACACACTTAATGGAAAAATGGAACAAAACCCCCTTTTGTTCTCTCTTGTGGCCGACCACTTAATGGCCATTAAGTGGCCAGCCATAATGGCCACTAATAGCCATTAGGTGGCCTTCCATAACCCCCTTTCAATTTGAATTCAAATTCAAATGGGGGGAAATCAAGCCAAGTCATCACTTGGTCAAGTCAAGGTGAGGTGGCCTTTTGGTCAAGTCAAACTTACCTTTTATGGAATTTCCATATTTAGTCAAGTCAAACTTGACTCCATTTCTTCTCCCATGTCAAGTCTAACTTGAAGTGGAACCAAGTCAAGTCAAACTTGATTTGGATTTGGGTCAAGTCAAACTTGCCTTTTATGGACTTTCCATATTTAGTCAAGTCAAACTTGACTCCATTTCTTCTCCCATGTCAAGTCTAACTTGAAGTGGAACCAAGTCAAGTCAAACTTGATTTGGATTTGGGTCAAGTCAAACTTGCCTTTTATGGACTTTCCATATTTAGCCAAGTCAAACTTGACTTCAATTTTTCTCCATCTATTTGTTCTTTGCGTGTGACCCTATAGGTTCTTGTAACGTTGGCAATGCTTCTAACCTCTTAGAAACATAAGCAATGAGCGGTATCTAGCACACATCATTGCTACCCAAGTTACAAGAATGTTGAGATTCAACATCACCAATGTGACTACTAATTATGACTTTCATAATATGTGACAATGTCCTTCTATCGTCGATATCTAGATTGATCTTATATGAAGCATAGACCGTGTCATCCTCCAATCAATCTATGTGTCTTGAACTCCAAGTAGACTCACTATAATCAAATAAGCTCAATATCTCATATTGCCTTATTTGGGCATGGCCATGCACTTAGTGATCTCACTCTATCAAGACTATGATATCTCTCCCGTCATATAGGAGGGATAGATCCCATCTACATCACTCACATCCCTCCGCATAATTTGTTACATACCCAGTAATCGCCTTTATAGTCCACCCAGTTACGGGTGACGTTTGACGAAACCAAAGTACATAACTCCTTATGTAGGGAACTATGGTGACTTCAGGTCTAAGGACTAATAGTCATACTAATAGTCACATGAGAAAGTATATGACACTCATATAATGATCCATGATACTTTCTCATGGCGGGCCATTCAGTATACATTCTCTAATGTATACCCATGTGTCAACTTGATATCTCATATCCATGACTTGTGAGATCAAGTCATCATGTTGACCTACATGCTAGTCTCTATGCATTAACATTGTCCTTGAATGTTAATACTTGACTAGGAATAATTAAGAGTAGTGTTCTCTATATCATCTCACTATCGATTCAACTAATCGATTGATATAGATAAGAACCTTCTACTCAAGGACGTTATTATACTAAGTTATTTGGCACCAATACACATAAGTACAATAACCATAAGAAATGCCTTTATATATAAGAAATATATATACAAGAATATGATACAATGAGTCTAAAAAGTAATCATCATATGATTGGCTCTAGGGCTCTCACTAACAGTTGTCTCCAAAATTAATTAGGAAAATGGTTTCCTATAGAGTTTCTTAAAAGAGATTTTCATGAAAATAATATGTGGTTGAATTAAGGGAATCTATCTCTTAATTTAATAAGATTTGATTTAGAGAAATCAAAGTCTTAAACATATTATTTCCGAAATTGATTATGACAATTTAGGAAATTGTTTCCCAAAACAATTCCTTCAATAAAGTATGAAATTAGAAAATCCGACTTGATAAATTAAGTCACATACATACTTTATTAAGGAAATCGTTAGTCATGACATAATTATATGTCATGAATGCGCTTAGAAAAGAAAGGATGAGACCCAAAACCCCTTACAAAATATTAAGGCCAACACCTTCCATTAATATGGTTAGAATCGGAGTTTTGTTTCTCGTTTGGGTTGATGGACACATCCATGCCCAGCTTGAACCTCAACATGTTCAAACCATGGAATTAGTTTATGTATAATATAATTGGAGTCAGAGGTCAATCCTTAGTTTTGGTTGTTGGACACATCCAAGCCTGACTAAACGGTTGAATAAGCTCCAACCATATTAAAACTATTTCTTGATTAATGGGTCAGCCTTAAGCTTGGAACATCGATTTGTTGTGCCACAGCCAAGGTCGATGTAAAGAGAGGTGCAGTTGGGTGCTATGTATAATGTTGCATACTTGTTAATGAGTTAACAACCCAATGATTTATGCAAACATTCAATTAGTTGATAGCATAAAGTGATAGTTACATATATGTGATATGTAATCGGTATAATTACCTACCTTCATAGCTAAGAAAAACTTGATGGTCACAGCCATGGTAGTTTTTATCTATGGTTGGATATCAACCTATTTGGAGATGTTCCTACGATCTCCCGAATTGATAATAAGGGTGACTCAATTCGTAAAATAAATATGATTTAATTTATGTATGATGATACATTCTTTAATCATTCTTCTCACATAATCTCAATTTGTATTTCTAGGATAATCACTCGATCATGTCTTCCCTAAACCTGTGTTCCATTTTGGACACCAATAAACTGATTGGGCCGAACTTCATGGACTGGCTTCGAAACCTGAGGAGAGTCCTCAAGGCAAAGAAGCTTGCTAATGTCCTTGAAGATCAACTTCCCAACCGTCCTCCCGAAAGTGCAACTCCAGACCAGTTTCCTGAGTTGCTCAACCTGCTAAAGACTTTAAAGCCTTCTGTGAAGCAGGATCTAAAGACGGTACTGTTAGTTGGTTCCTCGAAGAAAGGTTCTAAGAGGAAGGCCAAATAACAGAATAAGGGAAAGGAGAAAAAGGCCAAAAAGACTGAAAATACCCTAAAAGGCACTTGCCATCACTGTGGCAAGGAGGGTCACTTGCGAAGAAACTGCAAGATTTATCTTGAGTCCTTGAAAGAGAAGGCATCCGATGCCCCATCCTCTTCAAGTATCTTCGTTATTGAATGTCACTCTATTTTCTCAAACACTTGGGTACTTGATACTGGGTGTAGCTCACATATATGTAATGACATACTGGGGCTAAGGAATAGAAGAAGACTCGTCAAAGGAGAATCGAATTTGCGAGTTGGAAACGGAGCAAAGATTGCTACTGTTGCCATCGGAACATATTTGCTAAAGCTCCCCACTGGACGTGTCTTAGAATTGGATAATTGTTATTTCGTTCCTTCGTTAATAAAGAACATTGTATCTATTTCATGCTTGAATGAAAAGGGTTATCATTTAACTTTTAGTAACAATTGTTGTTACATAACTTTAAATGGCGTTCTTTATGGGAATGGAACTTTGTGCAATGGCATCTACACGTTAGATTTATCCAGTGACGTTTTCAATATCAAAGTTAGCAACAAATGTGCTAGAATAGATAATCGAATAGACTCCTACACTTGGCATTGCCGTCTTGGCCATGTAAGTAAGAAACGCATGATCGAATTACACCGATGTGGAATTCTGGAATCATTTGAACCCGGTTCATTTGATACATGCGAATCATGCTTAAAAGGAAAGATGACCAAATTACCCTTCTCCAGAAAAGGTAATCCAGTGGAAGAATTGCTTGGTCTGATACATACTGATGTATGTGGACCAATGTCAACTCTTGCACAAGGAGGCTATAGCTACTTCATCACCTTTATCGATGATCACTCACGATTCGGGTATGTGTTCTTGATGAAACACAAATCTGAAGCCTTTGAGAAATTCAAAGAGTTCAGAAATGAAGTAGAGAAACAACTTGGCAAAAGTATTAAGATACTTCGATCCGATCGGGGTGGTGAATACTTAAGTCAAGAGTTTCAAGATTATCTTAGGGACAATGGGATACTGTCCCAATGGACTCCGCCGTATACACCACAGCATAATGGTGTATCTGAGAGGCGCAACCGAACCTTGATGGACATGGTTAGGTCGATGATGAATCATGCAACTCTTCCAAAATCCTTTTGGGGCTATGCACTTAAGACAGCTGTTTACTTGCTAAACAGAGTCCTGACCAAGGTAGTCTCTACTACTCCATATGAGATATGGAATAGTAAGAAACCTCACTTAACTCACCTTAAGATATGGGGTTGTCCCGCTTATGTGAAGCGGACTGTATCAGACAAATTGGATGCTAAGTTTGATAAATGTCTATTTATTGGATACCCTAAGGAAACGAAGGGTTACCAATTCTATCATCCCTTGGAACAAAAGGTGTTTGTTTCAAGGCATGCTGTATTTCTAGAAAAAGAATTTCTTTTACAAGAAAACAGTGGGAGTGGCATTGAACTTGATGAAGTTCAAGAAACTCCAATAGACATTACAAAGACACCTAGTCTAGACCCACAACCAATACCTCATAATGATGAGCTATCAGTTGAACCTAAAACAACACCACCTCTTTGTAGATCTGATAGGACACGTAATATTCCAGAGAGATACGGATTTCTCATAAGTGAATCGAACGACGTGTTACTCACAAGCGATGATGAACCTATCAGTTATGAAGATGTTCTGAAATGTTCAGAAAGGGACAAATGGCTTGAAGCCATGAAGTCGGAAATGGATTCCATGTACGAAAACCAAGTATGGGACTTGGTTAACCCACCTGAAGGGATTAAGCCCATAGGGTGCAAGTGGGTTTTCAAGAAGAAAACCGACATGGAAGGTAATGTTGTTACCTTTAAGGCTAGATTAGTGGCAAAAGCATATCGTCAGAAACAAGGAATTGATTATGACGAAACCTATTCGCCAGTAGCTATGCTTAAATCCATTCGGATGCTCCTAGCCATAGCAGCTCATTATGATTATGAGATATGGCAAATGGATGTGAAAACAGCTTTCCTTAATGGAAACCTGCTTGAGGATGTATACATGATACAACCTGAAGGTTTCACATCGGTTGATAAAACCAAAGTATGCAAGCTTCGACGATCCATATATGGACTGAAGCAAGCATCTAGGAGCTGGAACATCCGTTTTGATGAGACAATCAAAGAGTTTGATTTCTCACAAAATCCTGACGAACCTTGTGTGTACAAGAAGGTTAGTGGGAGTGCAGTCGTATTCCTAGTATTATATGTCGATGACATATTACTTATAGGAAACGATATATCAATTTTACAGACAGTTAAAATTTGGTTGTCCAAAACTTTCTCCATGAAAGACCTGGGAGAAGCAACCTATATCCTTGGGATTAGAATCTATAGTGATAGATCAAAACGGTTGCTTGGTCTTTCGCAGTCTACATATATAGACCGAGTGCTAAAAGGGTTTAGCATGTCAGAATCCAAGAAAGGTTACCTTCCCATCAGGCATGGAATCAACCTTTCAAAGTCTATGTGTCCGCGCACAGAAGACGAGAGGATTTGCATGAATAAGATTCCCTATGCATCCGCGATAGGATCTATCATGTATGCTATGTTATGTACTAGGCCCGATGTATCGTATGCTCTGAGCGTCACAAGCAGATACCAGTCGGATCCAGGAATGGATCATTGGGCGGCTGTCAAAACAATCCTTAAGTACTTAAGAAGAACTAAGGATGTGTTCCTAATATATGGAGAAGGAGATATGGTAATACGTGGGTATATAGATGCCAGTTTCCAGACAGATAAGGATGACTCCAAATCTCAGTCTTGATACGTATTTACTTTGAATGGAGGCGCAATAAGTTGGAAGAGTTCCAAACAAGACACCGTAGCAGATTCTACCACTGAAGCAGTCTGGATCAAGAAGTTTGTCTCAAAACTTGGAGAGGTTCCAACCATTGATGAAGCAATACCGGTTTATTGCAACAACAATGGAGCTATTGCACAAGCAAAGGAACCAAGGTCTCATCAGCGATCCAAACACGTGCTTCGCCGCTATCATCTGATAAGAGAGATTATAAGTAGGAATGATATACAAATTGAGAAAATTCCCACTGAAAGGAATTTAGCGGATCCTTTAACTAAGGCCTTGCCTCAGAGCAAGTTTGAGGGTCATGTTAGAGCCTGTGGTATTGGATACCGTAGCGATTGGCATTAGGCCAAGTGGGAGTTTGTTAGTGATATGAGAGAAGTGTCCTAAGGCAATCACCTTATGATTGTAAACATTTATTTTAATAAATGAAAATTTACTATTTGAGTATACATGTTTGTGTATTTGATTGGGATCTTAAACTCATCTACTGAATGTCCGTAATACAATTCACAGCACAAGAGAATTTGTGATGAGATCATAACTAGTGATTATCTCTACATGTGCAATTGTAAAGTATTGAAAATATCCCTAGTCGATGAATTGATAAAAACAGACACTATCAATTCTGTTGAGACTAGCATGGGTTATTCTCTAATCAGCTGATTCTCACTGGCTGGTGACATTGGGATGTCCGGAGATAAACATGGATGCTAGTTAAGGGAACTAGTTCATTGGAGAGACTAGCTGTAAAACTTCATATGGTAATCTATATAGATATGTCAGTGAAGTTCTTACTGCAGCTTAAGTGCGATGTTCCTTTGACTTGCGGTGTTCAAGTCATCTTGGTCATGGAGACTTATACTTTAACATCTTAAGCAAGTATCTCCAAGGAGGTGTGGAGCCAGGATGATTGGGTATAAGCCGAAGTGTTCGAAGATGTTTGAACAACCTACAAAGGATTTACCACTCCTTGCGAGGAGATGTATACCCAGGCCTATCGTCGGATTGTTACTCAAAGCCTCTGGCCAGAGCATGTCATGTTTAGAGTATGAGTCTCTTAAATACATGAGAGTAATTAGAAATCCAAAGGACGAGAAAGACACTACTTGGGCTAGGTGTAACGTAGTCAGCCTAGTGGGGACTGACACACACAGACCATGTCCTGAACCAAGTGGGTATAAGATGGTGAAGGGAATGAGGCATGATTCATTAGAGCTGCTGAAGGGTTTCAGAAATATTTCTGAGGTCAACCGTTGATCTTTCGATTAATTGGGGGTCATGATGTACTACTAGGTGCCACTCATGATCGTTCTATAATTAGTTGATTATAGACGACCAACATAAATCGAAATCCTATTTAGTCACACGCACTACGAGTAATCCGAGGGATTTAAAACGAGTTGAAAATTGGATTTTCCAATCAAGAGAAATAAGTCGAATCTGAATTAATCAGAGGCGCAATGAAAGCTTAAAATGGCTAAGTCTTTTGAAGGCTTATCGGGCGAATTAAATGAGTTTAATTCGCGAGGGATTGGGCTTGAAGTGGCCGGCCAAAGAGGGTGCCCACCCTCTTTGGTTTGGCCGGCCACAATAAAAGAGAGAACCAATTTATTTGGTTTATTTTATAAAATAAATCAAGTGCGATTTGTTTTATAAATTATGGATAAATAAATTTGTATAAAGAAATTTATATAAAGAAATTTATAGAAATTTATTCTTTTTTTTGGAAATTAAAATGATCCATGGAATGATTTATTTTAATTTTATAAAATCAATTATGAATTGATTTTTCCATAATAAGAAAATTTATAAATTTCTTGTAAAATTTATTCCATAATAAAAGGAGAGATGTATTTGTTTTATTATAAAATTCGTTATAATAAAACTTGGTTTAAACGGAATAATTCATAAAGAAAATTTATAGGATAAATTTCTTATGAAAAATTCCGTTAAAGAGGAGACTTGGCAAGGGAGAGGCTACTATATAAAGGATCCAAGGCTAGGCTTGATTTCCTTAATAGATTGATCAAGAGATTAACTCTCTCCCTCTCTCTCTCTCTAGGGCTGGCACCCTTTCTCTCTCTAGGGCCGGCTCTCTCTCCTCCCCTAGGGCCGACGCAAGCACCTATGGTGCCCGTGAATTTCCTCCACCAAGTTCGTGCCGAAGAAGAATAAGAAGCGGATCGCGACTCATTCCTTTCCCGGAATTTTGATTCCGTTACTTGGTGGTTAGTTTCCAACCTTCTCTCTTGATTTTCTAGTTGTGTCTTTGGAGAATCTAGTAGTTCTCGTCGACACAAAACTCGTGGCTTTGCGAAGTCATCCCGAAGAGAACTCGGCGTGGACGCGAATAGAGGCGGAGCTTCCAAGGGACGCTACGGTTGGATCTCGTCCCTTACTTCGAGTTACGCTAGGTACTAAGTAAATTAGTTTACTTTTCCGCAAAAGTTTTAATTTATGATCATGTCCACACATCATAAGGTCGCATGCTAGATACGTGGTTAAAATAATTTAAGAAATTATTATGCTAATTCTTCCACTGCACGTAAATATTTTAAAATTTACGAACCCGTATCCTTGTCAACATGCACCCGGTCCCAACAAACCTAACTTAAACCCTTTGCCCAAACATCAAAACATACGGTCACTCCGGACCATAGATTGCTCGAATAATCTCCCCCTTTTTGATATTTGGCAATACGTTTATGTTAGGAAAAACAAATAGCAAATTCAATGATAATAAAATTTTGGACATACGTTGCCAAGGCTACACCTTGGACTTATACCGCCAATGCAAATGTAATGCAAACATGTATGGATCCTACACAAGACATCCCTGCACCTAAACTCCCTAATGAGTTAGAATTTTTTTATCAACCGGGCTTTTTAAGAACCTCTCCAAGGCTCCCCCTACATTGGACTTACAAAGTCTTTTTAAGAACCTCTCCAAAGTTTCCCTTTGTCAATAAATGAGCAACAATGCTCCCCCTTTACCTAAGCTCCCCCTTTACCTAGGATTTCTTGCAAAGGTGTGTTTGGTTTCCCACTTAAACCTAACACTTCTCCCTCTTTGCCACACATCAAAAGGGCTCCAACAATATCTCAATTATTGGATCTTTTAACCTTTAATGACTACAAACGTTATGTATTAACCCCTATAAGATTATACACAAGTTTAATATCATTAGGACACATTTCAAGCTAGTTGAAAACAGTTTCAGAGTGTATTAGTCGACTGAGACAGCTACTAGTCGACTGATCCCTATCTAAAAATCATACAGTAGCTAGTCTCTCTCTAGACAACACTGTTACTAGTCGACTGCCCCTAAACCAGTCGACTGATACCCTGATTTTAGCCTTTTCAGTATTCTGATCCCAATTTCAGAAATGCGCTGATAATTCCATAATTCTCCAAATATTCCCAAATTTTATAGAGAGGTTTGTGGTATCTGTGTCTACTTGGGAAAAATATATTTAAAAATATATATATCTTGGATTCCAAGATTGACACAAAACCCAAAAATATCTAATTGGTTTAATAGAATCTTGATCTAATGTTCTAGTTTTAGCTTTCTCTTGATGTATCTGCCCATACCAAACTACAATGCATCCTTAACATTGGTTTATATGACATCTATACATCAAAAATGAATTTTCATGCAATATGACCCCAATGTCATATTTTCATGCATGAAACTCAATTCTAATGTACCAAATCCCTAGGATTGAGACTCAAATCTGTCTCCAAATCCTTTGGCACAATCCATGATCTATGTAGACTTTCGGGAGAAATCCTCTCGAAATCCATTGACCATGGGTCCCAACTTGGCTCCTAGAGCTCCTCCTTGAGTTCTTAGCCTTAGCCACCTCCCTAGGTGACTTTTCTACAAACACAAGGTCATACTAGTGTATCTCCGGTGATTCTTGGCCTACAAACCAAATATTCTTAATTTTGGACACCTCGTCCTTAGTTAAGATTTTCTTTCCTTTAATCTTGGACATCATGTCCTTGGTCAAGGTCTTTTTGCCCTTCAATGACATTCCCTTGCCATATTTGGACTTCCCTTTGCTATAGTCATATGACACCCATGCGTATAACTTCTCTATAGCATTGGAGAACTTAGAACGATATCCTATATCCGATCTATCATTATTGGATTTTTGACCACGCAACACCATACCTAAACTCTTAGATCCAATAGTGAATCTATCTAGGACTTTCTCTAATTTATCAAGCTTTGCTCTCAAAGCTTGATTTTTCCTTTCTAGGATTCTAAACCTAGAATTGACATGTCCACCTTAAACATTCTTAGACCTACCCATTTGTCTAGGCATATGTCTCCCCTTCTTGGGGTTTAATGCCTTGGTCCTTAGGTCTAATGGTCTTGGTTTTATTATGACATGATTTCTTAGGGTTTTGATCTACATGATTAACCCTATTTTTATCATGATATCTGAAATCATAATTATGCATGGGAAAATAATTAACATTATTTCTAATATGTATGGAGGAGTTTAAATTTGAATTATCAAATTAAAGTTAGAGATTACCTCCCTTACCCTTGTAGTTCCCCCTTGATGTGAGCTCCTCCTTTTCTCCTTCTTCTCCCATTTCCTCAAATGCTCTAACTTCATGAATTCTCCTTTCCTTGAGCATTTGGTGTGGTAATGTCCTAGCTCACCACATGTGAAGCACCTTATATGTCTCTTCTCTTTCTTTTCTCTACAGCCCATATTATATTTTAAAGAAATTGACTTGGATTTAGGGTTTACTTCCTTTTTCTTATCAAATGAATACTTGTCCTTGTAGTGTCCCTTCTCATTGCACCCAAAGTAAATAATGTGGTCTTTGGATTTTGCTTTGATGGAGGTGGAAGCTTCTTCTTGCTCCGGTATTGAGGATGGTCTCTCCTCCCCGTCAATCGATGAAGTGGAGACTTCTTCTTCACCCTTTGATGAAGTGGATGATTCCTCATTCTCTTGTGCCACTTCACTTGAGGAGGTGGATGATTCTTTTTTTTTTCTCCTCCTCTTCGGATGTTGAGCTTCTTTCCTCATCTGATTTGTTCACTTCTTCTTCTTGGACCAATAAGCCCATTTCCTTGGGCTCTTCTTCTTGTGTAGGCTTTTGATGAAGAACAATCACTTTGCACTATAGTTCATGAGCACACTTGTACTCACTTATACGACTAATTATATCATTAGGCAAAACATTAAGTAAAATTGATATTACCTTATCATTTGCCTTTGATTGTGTTTGTTACTCCTCATTCTAATATCGTGGTCGGAGCTTTTTCCAGTGTTTATCTTTCGGGACTTCAAATGGTTCTTCAATGACGATCATTAGATCCCAATCCATGTTGAACCACGTCTTTGTCCGCATCCACCAATAATCAAAACTCTCGCGGTCGTAGGGAAGTGGAATGTTGATGTCGTCCCCTAAGCGTTCTTCAAACACCATTTCCTCTAGCTCTTTGGTCTCCCGGTGGTTAGTCCGTAGATGAGCGACCCCGGCTCTTATACTACTTGTTGGAGATCGGTGCGTCGGCTAGAGGGGGGAGGGGTGAATAGCCCGTTACCCCCTCCCCCCCAATGCGTTGATTTCTTCCTACAAGTGTTAACGTGCGCAAGCGGAAATATGAACTATAAATAAAAATAATGCTAACACAAATCATTTATGTGGTTCAGAGATAAAACTCCTACTCCACTGCTGCCCGTAAGGTGGACGATCCCGATCCGTCGGTGGATGAGCCCTCGGAAGTGTAGGGTTTTTCGGGCCGCGAAAACCGCTTTTTCGCATCGCGGAAACCCCGAAAGCCCCAATAGAAAGGATCTGAGCGAAGAAAACCATTTCAAAAATTTACGAGTGCTCATTTACATGCTTCAAAACCGATCTACAACCTAGATCTATTAGAGAAGAGAAAACTACCTTCGATGCGTGCCCCGCAATTCCCGCTCGCTCCTCGGTTGGTGTCGGATCTCAAGGATGCAAAGTAGCAACCCTCTAGAAGTATCCACACAAGCAAGAGAGTGGAGAGGAGAGCCCAAAAGTGTGCTAGCACTACTTGGGGTCTCGGTAAGATGAGAGGAGAGGGAGAGAAAAAACAAAACAAAACCAAGTGAGGAGAAGAATCAATCACACACACACAAAAAACTCCTTTTGTGTGTTTTAGTGGCCGGCCATTTAATGGCCATTATTGGCCATTAAGTGGCCGGCCACCACCTTTGGTAACCCCCTATTTGAATTCAAAATTCAAATGGGGAGGTTACTTAGCCTTGATGATGATGCCAAGTCATCACTTCGTCAAGTCAAGGTGATGTGGCTTGAGTCAAGTCAAACTTGCCTCTTATGGACTTTCCATATTTAGCCAAAGTCAAACTTTGACTTCATTACTCTCCCATGATTAGATTCATCCAACACTTGGATTAAACTCGAGTGCAACTCAAGTTGTCTAATTTGAGTCAAGTCAAACTTGCCTTTTATGGACTTTCCATATTTAGCCAAAGTCAAACTTTGACTTCATTACTCTCGGTCCATCATATGGACTTATTCTCCATCTATTGCTCTATGTGTGTGACCCTATAGGTTCTTGTAACGTTGGCAATGCCCTTAAACCTATTTAAGGACATAAGCAATGAGAGGTATCTAGCAACACATCATTGCTCCCCAAGTTACAAGAATGTCGAGATCCAACATCACCATTGTGACTAATAATTGTGACCATCACAATATGTGACAACGTCCTTCTATCCTCGATATCTAGATTGATCTTTCATGAGGCATAGACCGTGTCATCCTCAAATCAATCTATATGTCTTGATCTCCAAGTAGACTCACTATAATCAAATAAGCTCAATATCTAATATTGCCTTATTTGGGCATGGCCATGCACTTAGTGGTCTTACTCTATCAAGAACGAAGATATCACTCCCGTCATATAGGAGGGATAGATCCCATCTACGTTACTCACATCCCTCCGCATAATTTGTTACAAACCCAGTAATCGCCTTTATAGTCCACCCAGTTACGGGTGACGTTTGACGAAGCCAAAGTACGTAACTCCTTATGTAGGGAACTATGGTAACTTCAGGTCTAGGACTATAGTCATACTAATAGTCACATGAGAAAGTATATGACACTCATATAACGATCCATGATACTTTCTCATGGCGGGCCATTCAGTATACATTCTCTAATGTATACCCATGTGTCAACTTGATATCTCATATCCATGACTTGTGAGATCAAGTCATCATGTTGACCTACATGCTAGTCTCTATGCATTAACATTGTCCTTGAATGTTAATACTTGACTAGGAATAATTAAGAGTAGTGTTCTCTATATCATCTCACTATCGATTCAACTAATCGATTGATATAGATAAGAACCTTCTACTCAAGGACGTTATTATACTAAGTTATTTGGCACCAATACACATAAGTACAATAACCATAAGAAATACCTTTATATATAAGAAATATATATACAAGAATATGATACAATGAGTCCAAAAAGTAATCATCATATGATTGGCTCTAGGGCTCTCACTAACAGGAAGACCTCTGGCTAGATTGTGTAGCTCCTTGTGGGTGGAGAAACTTGACCATAACTCACACAAGACCTTTGAGCACAAAGACTACAAATTAGCCTTTAACCAAAGCCAATTTTGTCAACCCTAGTCAGCCAAATTGAGCTCCCTTAAATAGAGCTCGTGGTTGAACTAGCCATTACTAGTGGACTGGTGCCAACACCAGTCGACTGGTGCCATATCAGTCGACTGGTCCACCCAAATTCGAACGTTACAGTCCAACGTTCGAATTCCAGCCAACACCAGTCGACAGCACAGAAGATCAGTTGACTGATCTTTCTGTGTCAACTACTAGTCGACTGCTACAAGACGCAGTCGACTGCCCAAACCCTAAACCTAGAAAGGTTGACTTCTATAACATATATACCTGAAGTAGAAGGCTCGCTTCTCTTCTTCTTAGGATCCTCCAGGTAGATCTTGCAGTTTCTTTTCCAATGCCCTTTCTCACCGCAATGGAAACAGGTGGCATCCTTCTGCACCCCACCCTTGGGTTTAAGTGCTGCAGAGCTGGCTTTGCCCTTGGTTTGGGTCTTACCCTTACCTTTGGGCTTCCACTTACCCTTGCCTTTGCCCTTCTATACCATCAGGACGGTACTAGTCTTGGTGAGATTAGGCTCAGCAGTTCTTAACATGTTGAGTATCTCGGGAAGTGGTTTGTCTAATTCGTTCATGTTGTAATTCATGACGAATTGACGGTAACCTGGCAGCAACGATTGCAGAATCAGGTCGGTAGCCAGCTCTTGGCCCAAGGGAAACCCTAGTCTATCGAGGTTCTCGACGTACCCAATCATCTTGAGTACGTGAGTTCCTACTGGGGTTCCCTCTTTCATCTTGCATGAAAAGAGGGCCTGAGTCACTTCGAACCGCTCATGCCTTGCCTGCCCTTGATATAATTGCTTGAGGTGGCCAATCATATCGTAAGCATTCATGTTCTCGTGTTGCTTTTGAAGCTCAGAGGACATGCAACATAGCATTAGGCACGACACGTCTAACGCGTCGTCTTGATGCTTCTGATGAGCATCTCTAACGCTACGGATGGCTGAGGGTGGTGGTGCTTCAGGAACTGCTTGCTCTAGAACGTACAGCTTATGTTCCTGTTTGAGGACTATCCTCAAGTTCCTGTACCAGTCCAGGAAATTAGCTCCAGTGAGCTTGTCCTTCTCAAGGACAGATCACAGAGAGAGAGTATTCGTGTTTGAAGACATGGCAATCTACAACAGATAAATGCAGAGAATAAATATCATATTCTAGTAATCATCTAATTAGGCCTTTAATTAAATGATGCTCCCACCAAATTATAGGAATTTTGGTGGAATCAAGTCATTGGAGTGGTCAAACCACACTACTAGATCTGTACCAATTTACTATAATTTATGTGGGACAAGATCCACATCATACTATGCCTTGAGTTAGCTTTGGCTAAATCGCCCAAGACTTAGTATGATCGGTAGATAACTAATTTATCAATTACATCTCTATGCAACTCTTGTTTATAGGATCAAGATTTAACGTTTACGAATAATCTTGAGTTAGCTTTGGCTAAATCGCTCAAGACTATTTAAAACGGTGATTCTGTCCTACCCTTTCCAACTATTGGAATACGCCTATAGCTTTACTCGATCCAATTGAGTTAACTAGTTACTCAATCTGATTGAGCTCGATCTAACCCGAGCCATGATAGGCGGGACCAAGGTTGTCCCTCCGCATCCTACCAAGATTAAATGCATTGCTCTGCTTTGGCAGAATCGACAAGTGCATATGATCGAGGTAGTGATGGGTATCAGGACCCGGTAGGCGTTTACGAGTTGATTCGATTTTAGATCTAATCTAATCGAGGATGTGCATCACATCTAGGCATTTATGAAATCTAATTTAACCCTAAATGTGTATTAAGTGCACATCAAAATGTGGTTCCCACATTACTTGTGCATCTCATACACTTAAGTTTATTTTTACTATTCTACATTATCATGCATCATATACATCACAAGCATAGCAATAATAAAAATAAACATAAGTGACTTGGTAATGGCCCTACTAAGACCCTCTCAAGCCAATGAGAGGATCCGATGGTCAACCTAGGTCTAGCGGCTTCTCCAAGCGCTTCCTCTTGACCGTCTTGGTGTTGTCGGCTAGTTCTCCCGAGTCCAAGTTCTCCGGAATTTCCGTCGTCTTCACTTTTGTACATTACAAATTTTTTATACTCGAGTTACATTCGAGTCTAAATATGAAATACAACATAAATAAAATATTAAAAGCCGACACGCAGGTTGCAAACACAATACAACACGCACATGTACAAAAAAAAACGGCGCGCAGGCCGTATTATGAATTACAACACAATTTTAATCTTATTAAAAATTAGGTTTTGGGCCATGACCATCACACTACTGTACATAATTCAAAATTATGTAATTTTACAGATTTTATATAATTTTTCTACTGATTTTTTTAGAATTTTTCGAGTCACAACTCCGCGGCGGTCCCGGTAAGCGGGTTTCGGGCGTAATCGCGAGACAAGGCCCCTTGCGGGGTTAGGGGCAGCACCCTTACTCGTGAAATAACCTTCACGAGTGTCTTCTTGCGATTATACAACGCCTTTACCCGCTGTCCCAAAATCCATTTGGGCGAAACTTGCCGTTTCGGAGAAGTTTTTCTCGGTGGCAAAGTCTACAAGTGCTTCGCACTCGTCGCTTTGCCTCTACGAGGAATAATACTCAAAAATCCTAAAATTTAGAAAAATTACAGAAGCATAAAATTATCTAAATTTTGTATTTAATACAAAAAAATAAAAACCAAAACGAGCACAAGCTTCGCTCGTGGCTCTGATACCACTGTAGGGTTTTTCGGGCCGCGAAAACCGCTTTTTCGCGTCGCGGAAACCCCGAAAGCCCCAATAGAAAGGATCCGAGCGAAGAAAACCATTTCAAAATTTTACGAGTGCTCGTTTACATGCTTCAAAACCGATCTACAACCTAGATCTATTAGAGAAGAGAAAACTACCTTCGATGCGTGCCTCGCAATTCCCACTCGCTCCTCGGTTGGTGTCGGATCTCAAGGATGCAAAGTAGCAACCCTCTAGAAGTATCCACACAAGCAAGAGAGTGGAGAGGAGAGCCCAAAAGTGTGCTAGCACTACTTGGGGTCTCGGCAAGATGAGAGGAGAGGGAGAGCAAAAACAAAACAAAACCAAGTGAGGAGAAGAATCAATCACACACACACAAAAAACTCCTTTTGTGTGTTTTAGTGGCCGGCCATTTAATGGCCATTATTGGCCATTAAGTGGTCGGCCACCACCTTTGGTAACCCCCTATTTGAATTCAAAATTCAAATGGGGAGGTTACTTAGCCTTGATGATGATGCCAAGTCATCACTTGGTCAAGTCAAGGTGATGTGGCTTGAGTCAAGTCAAACTTGCCTCTTATGAACTTTCCATATTTAGCCAAAGTCAAACTTTGACTTCATTACTCTCCCATGATTAGATTCATCCAACACTTGGATCAAACTCGAGTTCAACTCAAGTTGTCTAATTTGAGTCAAGTCAAACTTGCCTTTTATGGACTTTCCATATTTAGCCAAAGTCAAACTTTGACTTCATTACTCTCGGTCCATCATATGGACTTATTCTCCATCTATTGCTCTATGTGTGTGACCCTATAGGTTCTTGTAACGTTGGCAATGCCCTTAAACCTATTTAAGGACATAAGCAATGAGAGGTATCTAGCAACACATCATTGCTCCCCAAGTTACAAGAATGTCGAGATCCAACATCACCATTGTGACTAATAATTGTGACCATCACAATATGTGACAACGTCCTTCTATCCTCGATATCTAGATTGATCTTTCATGAGGCATAGACCGTGTCATCCTCAAATCAATCTATATGTCTTGATCTCCAAGTAGACTCACTATAATCAAATAAGCTCAATATCTAATATTGCCTTATTTGGGCATGGCCATGCACTTAGTGGTCTTACTCTATCAAGAACGAAGATATCACTCCCGTCATATAGCAGGGATAGATCCCATCTACGTTACTCACATCCCTCCGCATAATTTGTTACAAACCCAGTAATCGCCTTTATAGTCCACCCAGTTACGGGTGACGTTTGACGAAGATAAAGTACGTAACTCCTTATGTAGGGAACTATGGTAACTTCAGGTCTAGGACTATAGTCATACTAATAGTCACATGAGAAAGTATATGACACTCATATAACGATCTATGATACTTTCTCATGGCGGGCCATTCAGTATACATTCTCTAATGTATACCCATGTGTCAACTTGATATCTCATATCCATGACTTGTGAGATCAAGTCATCATGTTGACCTACATGCTAGTCTCTATGCATTAACATTGTCCTTGAATGTTAATACTTGACTAGGAATAATTAAGAGTAGTGTTCTCTATATCATCTCACTATCGATTCAACTAATCGATTGATATAGATAAGAACCTTCTACTCAAGGACGTTATTATACTAAGTTATTTGGCACCAATACACATAAGTACAATAACCATAAGAAATGCCTTTATATATAAGAAATATATATACAAGAATATGATACAATGAGTCCAAAAAGTAATCATCATATGATTGGCTCTAGGGCTCTCACTAACAGGAAGACCTCTGGCTAGATTGTGTAGCTCCTTGTGGGTGGAGAAACTTGACCATAACTCACACAAGACCTTTGAGCACAAAGACTACAAATTAGCCTTTAACCAAAGCCAATTTTGTCAACCCTAGTCAGCCAAATTGAGCTCCCTTAAATAGAGCTCGTGGTTGAACTAGCCATTACTAGTGGACTGGTGCCAACACCAGTCGACTGGTGCCATATCAGTCGACTGGTCCACCCAAATTCGAACGTCACAGTCCAACGTTCGAATTCCAGCCAACACCAGTCGACAGCACAGAAGATCAGTTGACTGATCTTTCTGTGTCAACTACTAGTCGACTGCTACAAGACGCAGTCGACTGCCCAAACCCTAAACCTAGGGTCCCGAGTACAATTTCTTCAGCACTCGGACCTTCACGACTCAGCTGACTCTTTACTTATCAGCCTTGACCTGTTGCCTTCAAGCCTTCTTCAACTTTGGTGTTGGATCAGAGAAAATCGATAGAGGGGTGAATATCGATCTTAAATTTTTTGAAAAAGTAGAGAGATTACGCAGTGGAAAATAATAAAACAATCGCAAACACAAGTTATTTTTACTTGGTTCGGAGTCGTGGTCGGCTCCTACTCCAAGGCCCACGATCCTTGACCATTTACGTTGGGCAATTCTATATTCGGAAAAATCGTTTACAACTTCGAGTATATATATAGAATTAAAATTGAAAGTATAACACTTTTCGTAAATTAAATTTACCGACGCCCGAGTTGGATCGAAGTTCGGAGCAAAGGGTCGTCGTCGGCGCTGGAATCGTGAAGTTGGAGCTTGTCGGAGCGTAGCGCTTGAACGAAAGTGTTGGAAGCAATGTGAGCGAGAGTGTCTGAAGCCTTGGGGGTGACTCCCTATTTATAGCAGCCATAGGGGTGCCTATATCGATGGGGGCGCCTGACACGTGGCCTCTCCTGGGCGAACTCCAATCCGCAGGCTCGGTCAGCGCTTATCCCCTTCACTGGGGCGCCTGGGCTGATGGGGGCGCCTGTGTTAACACAGGCGCCTGAGCTGACTTGGTCCAGAGGCTTCGTGGTAGTTTGCTTTAATGGTTTTGTTTTTGCCTTGAACTGGGGTGCCCGTATCCATACGGGCGCCTAGCGTAGTGAGGCACCTCACTCCATTGAGGCGCCTGAGCTGTAGAGACACCTTTCCTTCGTTTCCTGCAACCAAGGTTAGTTTCAAAACACAAGAAGCAAATATGTTAGTCATTATTTACAGCCTAAGCTGTCTTGGTTCTGACTTTGGGTCTCCCAAATGGAACCCTAGGTCGAATCGACGCCTACTGTTCCCTCGCACGAGGAACACGTCCTCACCTACTCCTCTCAGGAGAGTTTACCTTTTGCTAACCGGCTCCTTCGGTTGGACTTTTGCCCAATCCTCCCGATCAGGTCTTCGTGCCCAGTCCGCGATCAGGACTTCTTGGCCAACTTCCAGTCAGGTCTTCGGTGCCCAGCCCTTTGCCAGGACTTTTTGCCTAGCGTACCTGAGACATTCCTGCACACTTAGTAAGCTTGTTAGATCACAATAACACCTTAACTTTTGAACCCTTTGCCATTATCAAAACACAGGTTTGACTTTGGTGCTTCCTGCAACAACAATCTCCCCCTTTTTGATTTATGGCAACACAGTTCAAAAAGTTAAGTCAAAAAGATAACATCATTGACAAGCAAAGAATTCATAACAATAATTCAGTTTTCTCCCCCTAAAATGAGTATTCTCCCCCTACGTTTTTCAATGATATGTGAGTTTTTGTAAACCTTCTAAGTGCTTTAGATTTTGACTAAGTGCTAAAGTATTTATACTTAGATAAAAGGTTTTGCATTCCAAAAAGCTTTTCATACTTAGAAATTTTTCCAAAAGGTTTTTCACACTAGAAAAATTTTCCTGCAAGTTTTTGCAAGTTTTTATGCTTAGAAAAATTTTAAACAAATTTTCCAAAAAGATTTTCATATTTAGAAAATTTCCAAAAAGTTTTTTCATACTTAGAAAATTTCCAAAAAGTTTTTCATACTTAGAAAATTTTTAAAAAATTTTTCATACTTAGAAAATTTCCAAAAAATTTTTCATACTTAGAAAATTTCGAGATGCTTAGATTTGAAAAATTTTTTTAAGCACTTTAGTTATTTACTTTACTTTTTGAAAAAGAAAAAAAATTTGAAAAATTTTCTCCTTGAAAAAATTTTCTCTTTTCCCTTTCTCTCCCCCTTTGCCATATATCAAAAAAAATGATACTAATTATAACAGGTAAATTAGAGCTAGTAAAAACAATTGAGGTTTTGTATTGAACCAACTCTAATGACTTTAAGCATGAACTGGACCAAAGCAAATTAAACCGTTCTTGTTCGGGACCTGTCTAACCCAGTTAGCTACTTACTAACTGTCATAAACAGTAGCTTTAGCTAGGGTTAGTCAAGTTAAGTGGTCTGATCAAGTTAGATTTTCTAAGCTTAACACTTAACTTGATTGCTATTCAACTTGTATTTATTGCCCCAATTACTGCAGATGCACTGACTTAAAGCATCTTGAATCAAGGCATAGACCTAAGCATCTCAACCTAGTCTAGGTTATCAATCAAAAGTACCCTAAGGTGCTTGTAAGATGTTGGCTTCTAGATCTATAGGTGCATGCAGTTCTAGGGTTAGGGCCTAAGCTAAGTTCATTTGCGAAAAATCCCTAGTTTTGAAGGAGGTAGTTTTTGAAAAAAAACTAAGTCGGAAAATTATTTTAAATTTCAAGAACTTGATAAAGGAAATGATTTTAAAAACAAGTTAATTAAAAAAAAGAAATAAAACAATTTTTAGAAAAATATAGAGCAGTTTTATTCTACTAAGCATAACCCTAATTGTCTTCTTAGTGAGCTAAACTCAGACTCAGGTAAGGGTTTGATAAAGATATCAGCTAAGTTAGACTTTGAGTCCACATGTTTAAGGACTATTTCACCCCTGGCTATATGATCCCTTACAAAATGATGTTTAACTTCTATATGTTTTGTTCTGGAGTGTTGAATTGAGTTCTTAGTCAGGTTGATTGAACTAATGTTATCAATATAGACTTGGGTTTGGGTGTAGTCAAGCTGGAAATCCTTAAGAGTGTGCATCATCCATAAGAGTTGTGCCACACACTCTCCTAAGGCAACATATTCTGCTTCTGTTGTAGACAGTGCCACACAGTGTTGCTTTCTGCTACACCAGCTGACTAGGCTATGTCCTAAAAGTTGGCAGCTTCCACTTGTACTTGTTGGATCGAGAGAAATGATAGAGGGGGGGGTGAATATCGTTAAACGTTCGGATTTGAAAAGAGAATGCGTAGCGGAAGATTAAAAACAAAAACACACAAACACCAAGGTTTTTACTTGGTTCGGAGCCTAGGTCGACTCCTACTCCAAGGCCTACGGTGGCTGACCGTTTACTGCGGGCAATACTATAATCGCGCAAAATCAGTTACAGAAATGGAATTACAGTTAAAGTGCAGTACTGAAATTAAACTCTTCTTTTTATCGACGTCCGATGTAGATTACCGGAGCAGTAGGACGTCGTCGGCACTTGTATCTCCAGTCGGGAGGTTGCTGGAGCAGAGCGCGGAAGCAGAAGAGCGTAGAAGCGTTGAAAGAATTCGTTGTCTGAAGCTTCGGGGTCGAGGGCCCTTTTATAGGCCCTGGGGGCGCCCGGAACGTCGGGGGCACCCCCCCACATGTTGGCCGATCCGCCTTTAACTCGGTCAGCTTCTGATCCCTTCAACCTCGGGATCAGATCTTGACCGGGGCGCTCGGGACGCTGGGGGCGCCCGGATTGACCGGGTCAAACTCTTATCCTCTTGGCTTCGTTGGAGCTGCTTCGGTAGCTTCACCTGGGGGCGCCCGGGTGCAGTGGGGGCGCCCGGGAGCATAGGGGCGCCCCGAACATGAACTGTCGAAGCCTTCCTTTGCATTATGTGTTTTGTTTTCACCTTGGGGGCGCCCGGGACACTCCGGGCGCCCTGGTCAGCTATTGCCTCACTCCTTTGAGGCTCTCTGAGCTGCAGACACTCGTTCCTTCGGTCCTGCATCCAGGGTTAGTCCAAAACACTATAAAGCAACAAGATGTTAGTTTATACAGCCTTAGCTGTCTTGGTTCTGACTTTGGGTCTCCAAAATGGAACCCTAGGTCGAACCGACGCCTACTGTTCCCTCGACGGGGAACGCGTCCTCACCTACTCCTCTCGGGAGAATATACCTGATGCCAACCGGCTCCTCCGGTTAGACTTTTGCCTAGCAGTCCTTGGCCAGGTCTTGGACACCAAGCTGTCCTTCGCCCGGTGCCTAGCTGTCCTTCGCTAGGTCTTCAGTCCCAAGCTGTCCTTCGCCTGGCGCCTAGCAGTCCTTCGCTAGGGCTTCAGTACCCTGGCATTCCTTCGCCAGTGCCTAGCAGTCCTTCGCTAGGACTTTTTACCCTGGCATTCCTTCGCCAGTGCCTAACAGTCCTTCGCTAGGACTTTTTACCCTGCACACTAGAGTAACATGTTAGATAACAAGTAAGACTTAACTTTTGAGCCCTGTTGCCATTATCAAGACTCAGGTTTGACTTGGGTGCTTTCTGCACCAACAATCTCCCCCTTTTTGATTTATGGCAACCCTGGTTCAAAAAGTTAAGTTTAATCAAAGCATATAAAAATTACCTTTTGTTCCCTCCCCCTGGAAGGAATCTCCCCCTAGATTTTTCAAAAATTCGTGGGGTTTTTGAAAAATAGGTTTTAAGTCTGAAGATGGTTTTAACCAAAAATTTTTTTAAGCTTTAAAGCTTATATTTTCCAAAATGATTTTCGTTGTGTGCTTTGGAAAGAATTTAACCACTTTGACAAATTTTGAAAACTTTAAGAAGAGTTTTGAAAACTTAAGTTTTGAGTACTGAAAATTTTGATGCCTTAAGTTTAAAGTACTCAAAAGTTTTGAAAACTTTAAGTTTTAAAGTACTTGGATAAATTTGAACACTTTAATTTTAAGTACTTAGAGTTTGAAAAACTTCAGTTTTAAGTACTTAGGAAACTTTTAAGAACCGTTAGTTTAAAGTACTTAGCACCTTTTTGAAAACTTAAAAACTTAAGTACTTAATAAGATTTTGAAACTTTAAGAACTTAGTAAGATTTTGAAAGCTTATGTACTTAGTAGAATTTTGAAGTACTTAGTAAGATTTTGATAACTTGAGAACTTAAGTACTTAGTAACTTAGTACTTTTTGAATTAAAGATAGAGTTTGAAAAATTTTGAAAAACATAAGTACTTAGAAAATTTTGAAAAGGCTTAAGTGTTTTGAGAAACTTAATACTTTTTGAATAAAGGATAGAGTTTTAAAAAACTTTGAGCTAGAAAATTGAGCTAGAAAATTTTAAGCTAGAAAATTTTAAACTCTCTCATTTCCTATCTCTCCCCCTTTGCCATATATCAAAAATAGATAAATATAGCAGAAATTAAATTGCATAAAGGAAATAACTTTCATAAAGGAAAATATTTGCATGATTTTGCTGTACTGAACCAATTCATGCTAAGACTTAAACCAAATCAGTTAATTTTCTCTTGTAGGGACCTGTCTAACCCAATTAGCTACTTACTAACTGTTATAAACAGTAGTTTTTGCTAGGGTTAGTCAAGTTAAGTGTTTCTGTTCAAGTTAGATTTTCTAAGCTTGACACTTAACTTGATTGCTGTGTAAATTGTATTTAGTGCCCCAATTACTGCAGATGCACTGACTTAAAGCATCTTGAATTAAGGCAAAGACCTAAGCATCTCAACCCATTCTAGGTTATCAATCAAAAGTACCCTAAGGTGCTTGTGAGATGCTGGCTTCTAAATCTATAGGTGCATGCAGTTCTAGGGTTAGAGCCTAGGCTAAGTCCATTTGCGAAAAAGCCCTAGTTTTGAAAGGGGGTAGTTTTGAAATAAAACTAAGTCGAAAGAAAAAAATTAAAAAAAACTGATTTTGAAATTAAGTAAAACAATAAGAAAATCAAAAGTAGAGTTAACCTATTCTACAGAGCACAGTAACGATCAGATACTCAAGTCAAATAAGTAGTAAAACAAAATAGGTTAACTGGTGGTTGAGTATCCTAGGAAGATACCTGGGGTTGACTTGGACTGAAATTTCTCTAAATAGTCTTTGGTGTTTAGGATATGGACTTTGCATCCAAAGACCCTTAGGTAGTGTAGATTTGGGAGTCTATGGTAGTACAGTTCATAGGGTGTTTTGTTGTGTCGCTTGTTAACCAGAACCCTATTTTGGATGTAACAAGCCGTACTAATCGCTTCTGTCCAATATTGGTTTGCTAAGCTAAATTCGTTGAGCATAGCCCTAGCGGCTTCCTGTAATGTTCTATTTCTTCTTTCGACTAACCCATTTTGTTGGGGGGTTCTAGGACATGAAAATTCATGTAAATACCCATTGACCTTACAGAATTCCTCGAACTGTTGATTTTCAAATTCTCTCCCGTGGCCACTCCTAAGTCTTTTAATTTTAGTATCGTTTTGATTTTCAATTAATTTACAGAATTCATTAAATAGGTTTAGGGTTTCATCTTTGGTTTTTAGAAACCTAACCCAGGTGAACCTAGAATAATCATCAACTATTACTAAGCAGTATCGGTTTCCGCTTAGTGACTTGGCTCCATGTGAATCAAATAGGTCAAGGTGCAGGAGCTCAAGTGTGGTTTGAGTTAGGTCAGATTGGATTAGTTTGTGATTAGATTTGGTTTGTTTACCTTGATTACATGATTCACATATTAGGTTTTCATTGTTTTTAATTTTGGGGATACCTTTGATTAAGCCAAGTTGGGTGACTTTTGAGATAGTTCTCAGATTAGTGTGACCTAGTCTCCTATGCCAGAGATTTGATTATTCTAACTAAGTTAACTTACATTTGGGTACTAGGGGAAGGTTTATAGTGTATACATTATTTTTCCTAGTGCCCTTAAGCATGATTTCTGAGTCTTGTACATTTCTAATCAGGCAGTTAGAATTGTTGAAGGTGACTATATAACCAGAATCACATAACTGGCTTATGCTAAGCAAGTTAAAATTGAAGTTTTCAACCAAAAGAACTTTCTTAATAACAAAGTCAGATTTAAGCTCAATATTACCTGACCCAATTACCTTGAGTGTAGCATTGTTGCCAAATGCCACTCAGCCTAGGTTCTTAAACTTGAGTTTGGTGAACTTCAATTTATCTCCAGTCATGTGTCTGGAGCAACCGCTATCCAACATCCATTGGTCCAAATCTTTATGTTCCTACACATAAAGAGTTTTATTGATTTGGATCCAATTAGAGTCAGGAATAGCTTAAATTGAGTTTCACTGCCTAGTCTGTCTTACCCAAATCTAGGGTTTTCACTCACGTTAGCCTTATAGGTTTTGTGAGACAGGTTTTGATAAGTAAAATTATATTGAAAAATTAATTTTTATTTAGAAAACCTTAAATTAATTTTTGAAAATAATTAAATTTATTAAAAAAATATTTGAATCTACACCTAACTGAAGATTGATGTTAGATTTGAATTTGACAAAGAATAATTTGAATTTGAAATTCAAAAATTGGCTTCCAGGTCTTGGCGAGGCACTAGGCCTTCTTTGGCCGTAGCCTTATTGGATCATCAACCCTTTCCTTGACAAAGTCGTTTAATGAAATTTCATTTTCAAAATTAATCTTTGAAAAGTTCTGGTCTAACTAGTTTGGATTTTGGATCGGTAGCTTTGGCTAGTTTCACCAGTCTAAAGAGACCAAGTAAACTTGACCTTATTAGAATTGGTTTCCCTAACGTACTATCATCTCACCGCCACCCAATACTATGTTGTCAAGTTTCAGTTAAGTTTGTTTAGTCCTTAAACTACCCATTCCTAAGTCTAAGCATGGTAAATTGCAGAAATCTAAATAAACAATCAAACAAGCAAATTGCAAGAATTAAATTCTATTTAACAATAAATATAGTTTTTAAATTTGGCTCCCCCTGGACTAAAGCCACGGTAATGATTGGGCAAGATGTGAATCTTGTCCTTGGGGATCCAATACTGATTTGATCCAGTTGGTTTGTTCAGGTATAGTTTAGGTACCCATGCCTGAACTTTACTTCTGGACTGATTTAGTACAGCAAAGTAAGATCTTTGTCTACATTTGGTTCTATAGCCAAGTCCGGATCGATTTAGAACTGATTTCTGATTTCCAAGAATCATGTCAAGACCCTTGGAACCAGAAGTGAATCATTCTAAAGCTGATCTAAGATCCTTAACCTGAATTTTCAGGGAGGAGTTCTCTTTCTCAAGTTTTTCAACTTGAGTAGGAGTTCCTTCTTGAACCTTTTCGGTTAAGGGTTTAGAGTCAGCTCCCTCTTTCAGGAGTTTTACTTCCTGTCGGAGGGATTCGACTCGGAGTTTGGCTTTCGCCAAATCTCGAGAAAGATACGAAATTAGTTCATTTAATTGACATCTATTGAATCCACTTACCTTAATTTCGCCGTCCTCTGAGAAGGTCAGTCTGCCATCGTCCTGTTCTGATTCTGACTCGGTCTCGACTTTCTCTGAGGTGGTTAGTGCTAGTAGGTTCGATTGTGGGACCTCTTCTTCTTCTTCGGAGGAGGACTCGTCCCATGTTGCTTGAAGTGCCTTCTTCCTTCTATTCTTCTTGGTTTCCTTTAGGTTCGGACACTCCATTTTGTAGTGACCCTTCTTCTTGCACTCGGAGCAGGTCACGTTGGGCTTGTTCTTTTCATTTGCGGGTTCAGCTGGTTCGTCCTTTCTTCGGTTGGCTTTCCTTTTATTGGTTTGATTTTTTAGTTCTTTGTAGTAGTTTCTTGCCGGTCGGACCAGCTTAGGTCTATCTCCTTCTTCATCTTCTGAGTCTGAGTCTGAGTTAGACTCGGGTTCAGGTTGAGGCTTCTTCTTTGTTGACCTTCCAGTTTTACCTGCAACAAGGGCAATACCTTTCTCGGCCAAATTGCAGTTAGTCTGTTCATGTAATTCTAACTCAGAGAATAATTCATCTAATTTAATCTTTGAAAGATCCCTTGAAACCTTGTATGCATCTACAATAGATGCCCACAAGGTGTTTCTAGGGAAAGCATTTAGCACATACCTTATTAGGTCACGGTTTTCTACCTTGTGACCAATAGTGTGAAGACCGTTCATCAGTTCTTGGATTCGTGCGTGAAGCTGGGCTGCTGTTTCGTTGTCGGCCATTTTGATGGTATACAGTTTGTTCAGGAGCAGATCTCTCTTGCTGATCCAAGTGTCTGATGTCCCTTCGTGCAGCTCGATCAGTTTTCCCCACAGCTCCTTGGCACTGTTGAAAGGGCCCACCCGGTTCAGCTCCTCTTTTGTTAAGCCGCATTGAAGGGTCTGGGTCACCTTTGCATCTGCTTCAATTCTTCGTTTCAGAGCGGTGTCCCACTCTGTGTAGCTTTGAGGTACTCCTTCAGCATTTCTCGGAATCTCCAGTCCGGACTGGATGATTATCCACATGTCCACCTGAGTTTTCAGGTGGACCTCCATTCTGCTCTTCCAGTAGGAGAAGTCTTCTCCACTGAAGAGAGGTGGTCGTGCGGTGCTGAAGCCTTCTTGCATGGCCATTTATCTGAAATGTGAACTAAACAAAAAATATCCCAAGACTTGGTCTTGGATTAGTAGTGTGGGATAAGAAAAAAAATATTCGTCGAGGGGTGTTGCACCAACCTCGATCAATGAGAAGAAATTCGAAAAAAATATTAGAAGAAATTCGAACAAAAAAAAAAACATCCGAAAAATTTTTAAACTGGTGGTTGCACCAAATTTGAACTTCCCCGCTCTGATACCACTTGTTGGATCGAGAGAAACGATAGAGGGGGGGGTGAATATCGTTAAACGTTCAGATTTGAAAAGAGAATGCGTAGCAGAAGATTAAAAACAAAAACACACAAACACCAAGGTTTTTACTTGGTTCGGAGCCTAGGTCGACTCCTACTCCAAGATCCACGGTCGCTGACCGTTTACTGTGGGCAATACTATAATCGCGCAAAATCAGTTACAGAAATGGAATTACAGTTAAAGTGCAGTACTGAAATTAAACTCCTTTTTTTACCGACGTCCGATGTAGATTACATTTTCCGGAGCAGTAGGACGTCGTCGGCGCTTGTATCTTGAGTCGGGAGGTTGCTAGAGCAGAGCGCGGAAGCAGAAGAGCGTAGAAGCGTTGAAAGAATTCGTTGTCTGAAGCTTCGGGGTCGAGGGCCCTTTTATAGGCCCTGGGGGCGCCTGGAACGTCGGGGGCGCCCCCCACGTGTTGGCCGATCCGCCTTTAACTCGGTCAGCTTCTGATCCCTTCAACCTCGGGATCAGATCTTGACCGGGGCGCCCGGGACGGTGGGGGCGCCCGGATTGACCGGGTCAAACTCTTATCCTCTTGGCTTCGCTGGAGCTGCTTCGGTAGCTTCACCTGGGGGCGCCCGGGTGCAGCGGGGGCGCCCGGGAGCATGGGGGCGCCCCGAACATTAACTGTCGAAGCCTTCCTTTGCATTATGTGTTTTGTTTTCACCTTGGGGACACCCGGGACACTCCGGGCGCCCTGGTCAGCTATTGCCTCACTCCTTTGAGGCTCTCTGAGCTGCAGACACTCGTTCCTTCGTTCCTGCATCCAGGGTTAGTCCAAAACACTATAAAGCAACAAGATGTTAGTTTATACAGCCTTAGCTGTCTTAGTTCTGACTTTGGGTCTCCAAAATGGAACCCTAGGTCGAACCGACGCCTACTGTTCCCTCGACGGGGAACGTGTCCTCACCTACTCCTCTCGGAAGAATGTACCTGATGCCAACCGGCTCCTCCGGTGGACTTTTGCATAGCAGTCCTTGGCCAGGTCTTGGACACCAAGCTGTCCTTCGCCCGATGCCTAGTTGTCCTTCGCTAGGTCTTCAGTCCCAAGCTGTCCTTCGCCTGGCACCTAGCAGTCCTTCGCTAGGGCTTCAGTACCCTGGCATTCCTTCGCCAGTGCCTAGCAGTCCTTCGCTAGGACTTTTTACCCTGGCATTCCTTCGCCAGTGCCTAACAGTCCTTCGCTAGGACTTTTTACCCTGCACACTAGAGTAACATGTTAGATAACAAGTAAGACTTAACTTTTGAGCCCTGTTGCCATTATCAAAACTCAGGTTCAACTTGGGTGCTTTCTGCACCAACAGTACTTTTTCTATCTAATTTACACCGAGCATTGTCAGAGTCAGAATATCCTGACAATTCAAAGGTGGAAGTCCTAGGATACCAAAACCCTACATTTAGGGTACCCTTAATGTACCTAAGTACTCTTTTTAGGGTTGCTAAGTGGGATTCCTTAGCACAAGTTTGGTACCTAGCACACATTCCTATAGAAAATAGGATGTCAGGACTGCTATGTAACGACCCAGAAAATTTTCTTAATATTTTCTTAAAATATTAAGCATGTCTAGATAATTTTCCGAGGGACCTAGAAATATTAGTACGAACCTTAGCCTAGAAATCCATGATTTTTCTCATTTAAATTGAGAAACTAAGTACTAATGGGCCTTATATGGGCTTTCTAGTACCATGATTATTGATGAATTTTAGGTAAAAATTTATAGAAATATAAAGGGGTTTTAATGAGAAATATTAACATAATTATGAGGGAATTTTTAGGGGATTTTCGAATATTAGGAAAAATAAAATAAAAATAAAATGGAAAATTAATGCATGCACCAAGGATTTGAACCTTGGACCTCTTGTATGACCATGCATGCTCTAACCAACTCACCTAGCAAGGGATTTCTATGAGGAAATGAAATGGAGTTTACTTAAGGCTTAGGGGAAGAGAAAGAGACACCATGACTCTTCACTTACCCTCCTTAATGTGCTATAAAGAGGGGGTTTGGGAGTTTCTTTCTTCCTCCCTCATTCTAGCCGAAAATCTCAAGAGGAGATTTCCCTTGGAAAAGCTTCACAAGAGGGTCTCATCTCCATGATCTAAAGGGTTCCCAAGGTTACAAGGGCTAGAGGTGACTTAATGTCTAAGGAGTTCGACTTAAGGTCTAAGGAGTTCTTTTGATTCTCTTTCAAGGTTCGAAAAATCAAGAAACCCAAGGTAAGACTCCCTCACCTGTGGTATAATAGTTCCTTATGATTTCCATGATTTTTAGCATGATATATTGGTTAGTTTTTGGATTTGATGTTGAAAGAAAAGAAAACCAAGAACCTTAGGCTTGTGGGTTTCGGCCACCATGATTTAAAGGACTATAATTATGCCAAAAATCTTGATAATGTTATTTAATGTTCCCTTATGATTTGTAGAGGTTAATTATAATTTTTGGGAATTTTTGGAGTACCTAGGACACCCTAGGGTTTCGGCCAACATGAAAGGAACAAAATCAACACCTAGAGACCCTATGGGTTTCGACCACAATGTTTTAGGGTCCATAATGATGCTAAAAATCTTGATAATGTTATTTAATGTTCCCTTATGATGTGTAGAGGTTAAGTATAATTTTTGGGAATTTTTGGAGTACCCTAGGACACCCTAGGGTTTCGGCCAACATGAAAGGAACAAAATCAACACCTAGAGACCCTATGGGTTTCGGCCACAATGTTTTAGGGTCCATAATGATGCTAAAAATCTTTATAATGTTATTTAATGTTCCCTGATGATGTTTAGAGATTAAGAATAATTTTTGGGAATTTTTGGAGTACCCTAGGATACCCTAGGGTTTCGGCCAACAACAAGAACCCTTGTGTAGGGTTGGGTTTAAAACCTCAAGTGTTGGTTCATGTATTGTCATGATATAAGGGAGATGGAGGGTGTTTATGTGAATGTTTCACATGGCCTAGAGACCCTATAGGTTTCGGCCAAGTACCCTAAGGGGGTGGAATGTTAGGACTTATTTCAAGTAAGGGTCCCAATGGCCCTATGGTAAGGTATGGTTAGTGTTTAAGTAATTGATTTGGGGTTTTAATGGAATTTTTCCATACCCCCATGACCTTGAAGTTTCGGCCAAGAGTAAGATTAGGGCTAAAGGATTAGGGTTGGCCTTAAGTATGAGATCAAAGGGTTCCTATGGCCTAGTATATGTGTATGAGATGTTGTTTGGGAAGTTATGTGAAGGTTCATGGACCTAGGGTTCCTTGGGGATTTTCGGCCAAGGGCATAACCTAGGGCTATGTTTGGGTTAAACCTACCAAGATGCTTGAGTATGAGTTACCAAGATATATATTTAAGTAAGATGGAAGAAGTTCTATGTTAACCAAACCCTTAGTTGTATGTCATGAATTATATGTTAAGTCATAGATGGTTAGACATGTGCCATGATTTATGAATGATAGGTATGTATGCCATGTCTTATGAATGATATGCCATGTTTTATGAATAATATGCATGTATGCCATGTCTTATGAATGATACATATGTATGCCATGTTTTATGAATAAGATGTATGTATGCCATGTCTTATGAATGAGGTTAAAGTACATGCCTTTAAGGCATAACGATGATGTTAAGTATGATGAATGAATGATGATGAATGACAAGTATGATGAATGAAAGATGATGCTTATGTCTTTAAGGCATAAATATGCTAAACGGCATGGTCGATGGTCGACGGTACGACGGTCGAGAGGACAGGTAAATGGGCCGGTAGACGGGCCGAGCCGTAACAAGTTATGCTATGTTAAAGATGCCATGAATGTCTTATGAATGATGAAGCATGTAAAGTATTTTACTTTATGAATGGGCTTGTACCTGACCGAAGTATGGGTCCAAAGATGGGCACCTTAAGAACGCCCCGGTTCTGGACTACCGACTAAGCTGTCCACGGTTCTGGCACTACCGAAGCTGTGCAACAGGGATGGACACCTTAAGAACGCCTCGGTTCGGGGACTACCGACTATGCTGTCCTTACCCTAGTAGGTCGAGGCTAGATACCTCGTATTTACTTAGGGATGCGCGCTTATGATGAATGAATGTCGTACAAGCCAGGGCCCAATGAATGATATGATGATTATGTTTAAGCATTTAAAAGTATGTTTTAAAGATTAAGCATCCTTATATATATATATGCAATTGCCACATGCATCCATCCATGTTATGCATTATATTTATGATAAGAATACTATGCAAAGTAAGTTTATGCAAGGTATGTTTATGCAAATGATTTTATGTATGATTATGCTAATATATGATGCCATGATTTTATGCTAGTTTATGTTGCCATGATTCTATGCTAGTTTATGATGCTATGATTTTATGCTAGTTTATGATGCCATGATTTTATGCTAATTTAGGATGCCATGATTTTATTTATGTTCATGCTAGTTTAGGATGCCACGATTTATTTATGTTTATGCTAAGTTAGAATGTCATGATTTTATTTATGTTCATGCTAGTTTAGGATGCCATGATTTATTTATGTTTATGCTAAGTTAGAATGCCATGATTTTATTTATGTTCATGCTAGTTTAGGTTGTCATGATTTAATTATGTTTATGCTAAGTTGGAATGCCATGATTTTATTTAGGTCCATGCTAAGAATGTTTATGAGGTTATGTTGATTATGATTATGTCTATGCCAAGTATTATGCCATGCTATGAATGTTTACGATGTTGAAGTCTATGTCAAGTATTATGCCACGCCATGAATGTTTTTATGGTTATGTTATGCCATGCTACGAATGTGTTTGAGTTATGTTCATGTCATGACGAATGTATGCTAAGTGATGGAAAAGTTTATGTTCTAAGTAAGGCACTAAGTATGTTAATGTCTTATGTGCTCATGATTAAATGATAAATGGTTTTAGTGAGTAGGAAAGAGTCTTACTAAGCCTGTGTGCTTATAGTCTTATTTCCTTATACCGCAGATCACGCAAGGGGACAGTAAGGAAGCAGCAGGAGGGCATCAAAGAATGTGTGTGATAGTGACTTGGCCAAAGAGCAATATGGTTGCTCGTCTTATGATAGAACTCTACCTTTACTATTAAGTACTTGAATGTGACTCTATGACATGATGCTAAAGTATGACATGATATGATGCTAAGTATGACATGATGCTAAGCATGACATGATATGATGCTAAGTATAAAGTTAATATGCCAAGTTCCCATGTTATGATGCTAGGAATGGTAGTAAGTGCCTGTAGGTGTAAGTTTAAAGGTTTCCGCTGCATTAGGATGTCTACATGCCCTAAGTATGTTAACGTAACGCCGCTTTATGAAAAGAAAAAAAAAAGCGGGCGTTACAGGTTGGTAACCATCTCACTACACACACATCAAGCTCTCTTCCTGACGCTTCCAAGTAAGTGTTGGTGCAGGAAGCACCATATCGAACCTTGTTTTGATATTGGCAAAGGATTCAATGTTAAGTGTTATTTGTGATCTAATGTTGTTACTTGAGTGTGCAGAAACAAAGTCCTAGCGAAGGGTTGCTAGGCACCTGGCGAAGGGCTGCCAGGAAACCAAGTCCTAGCGAAGGGCTGCTAGGCACCTGGCGAAGGGCTGTCAGGAAACAAAGCCCTAGCGAAGGACAGCTAGGTACCGGGCGAAGGACAGCTCGGCATCCAAGCCCTGACAAAGGACCGTCAGGCAAAAGTCTAACCAAAGGAGCGGTTGGCATCAGGTAATTTCTCCCGAGAGGAGTAGGTGAGGACGCGTTCCCCGTCGAGGGAACAGTAGGCGTCGGTTCGACCTAGGGCTCCATTTTGGAGACCAAAGTCAGAACCAAGACAGCTAGGGCTGTATAAATCTAATAATTTATTATGTTATCGTGTTTTGGACTAACCCTGGATGCTGGACCGAAGGAACGTGAGTCTGCAGCTCAGAGTGCCTCAAAGGAGTGAGGCAACTGCTGACCAGGGCGCCCGGAGTGTCCCGGGCGCCCCCAAGGTGAACACCAAACACACAATCAAAAAGTGTGCTTCGACAGTACAAGCTGCAGGCGCCCCTGTGCTTCCGGGCGCCCCCGTTGCTCGCGGGCGCCCCCTGCGCTGCGGGCGCCCCCATGCGCACACCTCGAACCGAAACACTTCGAAGCCAGAAGATAAGGATTGACCCGGTCAACCCGGGCGCCCCGACCGCTTCGGGCGCCCCGGTCAAAGCGGATCCAGAGGATCAGACGCGACCGAGAGCTCTGCGGATTAGAGGCCACGTGGGGGGCGCCCCTGACATCCCGGGTGCCCCTAGGCCCTATATAAAGGGCCCTCGACCCCAGGCTTTCTACAACAATTTTCTCAACGCCTCAAAGCTCTTCTACGCTCGTGCATTGCTCCGGATACTCTCCAACTCGAGCCAACGATGTACCGCTGCTCCGAAAAAGTTGATCTACTCCGGACGTCGGTATAGAAGAGCGCTCTTTTTAATTACTGCACTTATACTTGTAAATCTATTCTTGTAAACTGATTTTGCGCTTATATAGAATTGCCCAAAGTAAACGGTCAACGACCGTGGGCCTTGGAGTAGGAGTCGACACAGGCTCCGAACCAAGTAAATCGACTGTGTCTCTGTGTCGTGTTTTTTAATTTCCGCTGCGTACCTACTCTTACTCAAATCCGAAAGTTTTCTGATATTCACCCCCCCTTTATCGATTTTCACGATCCAACAAGTGGTATCAGAGCGGGGAAGCTCAAATTTGGTGCAACCACCAATTTGAGAGTTTTTCTAATTTACGAATTTTTTTTATTTTATTTCTTTTCTTTTTGTTAATCAACACCACTCGAACAGTCTCGCCTTTTATTTTTAAATAAATAATATCTGTAGGTGTATTTAAAATATTCACCATAAGTCTGATTTGATAAAACGAACAATTTTTGAAAATTTGTCATAAAATTTTTTATTATTATTTTAATATTTTTTCTCGAAATTCGTGCTACTTTAATTCGAACAAATTTTTTTAAAACGTTAAATTCTTACTTTTTCATTATTAATCACAATTGACAAAATCAATATTTTTCAAAAATTTGTCATAACTTATTTTTATTATTTTATTATTATTTCGCCTCGAAATTCGTGCAATATTTTTTTTGGCTATTTCTTCCTTCTCCCGCACTACTAATCCAAGACCAAGTCTTGGTACACTTTTGTTGTTTCTTTTTGTGTGCAAGAGGTTATTTTAAATGGCCAACCAAGAGTGGAATAGTGCTCGTCCACCGCTATTCTCCGGCGAGAACTTCAGCTTTTGGAGAAGACAAATGGAGTCCCTTCTGAAGGCCCACATGGATTTATGGCGGATCATCCAAACGGGATTCTCTCTTCCCGTAGAAGATGAGTTATCCATCGAATGGGACAAACTGGATGAACAAACCCTCAACCAAATCGAGACCGATGCAAGGGCAACAGCAATCCTACAATGTGGCCTAACCAAGGAGCAACTCAAACTAGTAGGTTCATTCAGATGTGCCAGAGAAATTTGGGAGAAACTAACCAATCTACACGAAGAGAGCTCCGAAATTGAGATATTAGAAGAGTTAGCACCTGACTGCGAACTCAAGCCAGAGACAGAAGACGAATCGACTGAGACAAAAATGGTAACCAATTTCGAATCCATTTTTGAATTACAATTAAATAATCAAATAGATACTGTAATGGCCGAGGAAGATGTAATTTCTATTGCAGGGAAAACTCCAAAAGAACTGCAAAAGAAGACTCAACCAATACCTGAGTCAAACTCAGACTCAGAATCTAACGATGAAGAAAGAGATCATTGGAAGCTGATTCGAATGGCTCGCGACCACTACAAAGTGCCGAAAGAACAATCAAACACAAGAAAGATGGCCAAAATCAAGGGGGAGCCCTCCAAAAAGAAATCTGAAGGTAAATTTACAGTATTTAAAAATCCATTATTTACCATGAATAATATGATAGAATCTTATAAATTAGTTAAGGCTAATTTGTTAGAAAATTTAACTCATAATATTGCTGTTTTTGATAATCTAGAATATTATTACGATTATGATATAACATAGATCATTTTTTTGTGCTTTAATTGTAAGTTTCTTTTTATTTTATTTTTATGTTCTTTTTGCTTAAAATTAGGATTGATTAGTTTAAGGACTAAAGGTTTAACTGAAATTTGAACAACATAGTATTGGGTGGAGGTGAGATGATAGTACGTTAGGGAAACCAATTCTAATAAGATCAAGTTTACTTGATCTCTTTAGACTGGTGAAACTAGCCGAAGCTACCGATCCAAGACCCAAACTAGTTAGACCAGAAATTTTTCAAAGAATAATTTTGAAAATGAAATTTCATTAAAAGGCTTTGTCAAGGAAAGGGTGGATGATCCCATAAGGCTACGGCCAAAGAAGACCTTGTGCCTCGCCAAGACCTGGAAGCCAATTTTTGAATTTCAAATTCAAATTACTTTTTGTCAAATTTGAATCTAACACAAATTGTCAGTTAATCATAGATTCAAATATTCCTTTTCAAATTAATTGTTTTCAAAATTAATCTAACTTTTCAAAATTAACCATGTTTTCAAAATTAAAATATTTGTCTCACAAAACCCATAAGGTTAACATGTTTGATCACATAGAACTGGGTGAGATATCTAGGACCTAAGAGTATATGTCACTATCCTTTTAAATAAAACTCAAAGTGCTTTCAAAAATTATTCAAAATTATCCTTTTTTTTGGTTTACGGTACCCTACTCTTTCAATTCTAACATTTTTTTTTTAAAATTTCATGTTAATAGACTTGTTTTAAATATAATCTAGGGCTTGTTTTGTTTTAGTCATTAATTGGTCAAACTTGGGCAACACAGTCAACCTTAGTCAACATAGTCAAACCTGGTCAACACTGAAATCCCTTAAGGAATTTAGATAAAAGTTAGACTGTGTCGGATACAGGGGGAGTTTTCTTTTAATATTTTTCAAAAAAAAATAGATTTTTTCAAAAACCTTATGCTCTAAAATTTAGTAACTTCTCAAAATAAGGTTTTCAAAAATTTGATTCAAAAACCTTGTATATTACTCTTTAAATTATTATCATCATGATTTTCGAAAACTGTGCTATCATTTCAAGTCGTGTTTTCAAAAATTATCTTCTTAAAAATTATCATACTTTAAAAGTTGTTCTTTTGATTTTGGTAAACCCTAAAGACATAGAGGAAGGTCCACTACTTCATGATCTACAAAGACTCCAAGGAAGTGTCAAATTTAGGGGGAGTCTAAATCGAAAGAAATTAATTCTAACTATTTGTTTAAATTATTAGATAATTCTTATAATTTGAGTCAAACCTTATGACTCAGAGGAAGATCGCTTGTAGTCAACAAGCTTCCTAGGACTGGGTCAAGCTCAGGGGGAGATTAAATTAAAAGAATTATTAAATTGACAAATAAGTTTTCAAATTATATGTTTTCATGCACTGCACTTTTTAAATCCTGTTGAAAACATAAATAAATATTCTTTCAAAATAAAAGTACTTATAATTTTCTTTTTGCTTATATATACTATCATTTTCAAAATTTTGCTTGACTTGAGAATACTTTTGAAAATAATATTAAAACTTTTCAAAAGCACTTATATTTTTCAAAAAATGCATAATATTTTTCAAAAAGTGCTTATATTTTTCAAAAATACATAATATTTTTCAAAAGTACTTATATTTTTCAAAATATGCAGAACATCTTTCAAAAGTACTACTATTTTTCAAAAAGTACTATTACTTTCCAAGGTACTAATGTTTACAAAGTACGAATATTTTTTTCAATTTCAAAAGTGGAATTTAAGCTTTTTTCTATGCTTTCAAGAATTATACTAAGTTTTTTTCAAAACTCATAGGCTCTGATACACAAACTTTCTCTTAAAACTTATTTTAAAATATATTTCTTTATTGATATATATATAGCCAAGGGGGAGAGTAGAAAAAGTGAAATTAAAAATTTCTTTCTTAAATTTTTTTTCCCTTTTCAAAGAAAGTTTTTCTTAGAATGGTCTAAAACACAAGAAAAAGAATTTCACATTAAGGGGTAGAAAAAGGAAAGAGAGAAAGGAATTTTTTTAAAGTGCTTCAAAAATTTCGAAGTATTTCTAAGTGTTTTCAAACTTGTTGAGTACATATTTTTCTCCTAAGTAAAATTTTCCTGAGTAAACAAATTTATTCCCAATTCTCAAAATTTGAAACTTTGTTTAAGGGAAATCTAGCTTCAAAATTTTGCCTAAATTTTGAAAAATGTTGCCTAAAATTTGAAACAAGTTTTGTTAGTGAAAATGCTTTTACTCCATTTTTTGAAAAACACTTTGTTAAAGACATGAAGCACTTAGGAAAACTCAAAAATCCCTGTTAGATACCTTGTTCGCCCATGTATATTTTTGATATATGTCAAAGGGGGAGGAAAGGTCAAAGTTAAGGGTTATACCACCAAAGTTAAGGGTTATACCACAAGTATTCAGGGATTTAGGGGGAGTATAAATTTTTTTTAATCTACACTTATACTGTTCATACTCCTTCATTTCTTAACTGTTATAAGTTTTTACTTAACTTTGAATTGTGTTGCCATAAATCAAAAAGGGGGAGATTGTTGGTGCAGGAAGCACCATATCGAACCTTGTTTTGATATTGGCAAAGGATTCAAAGTTAAGTGTTATTTGTGATCTAATGTTGTTACTTGAGTGTGCAGAAACAAAGTCCTAGCGAAGGGTTGCTAGGCACCTGGCGAAGGGCTGCCAGGAAACCAAGTCCTAGCGAAGGGCTGCTAGGCACCTGGCGAAGGGCTGCCAGGAAACCAAGTCCTAGCGAAGGGCTGCTAGGCACCTGGCGAAGGGCTGCTAGGAAACAAAGCCCTAGCGAAGGACAGCTAGGCACCGGGCGAAGGACAGCTCGGCATCCAAGCCCTGACAAAGGACCGTCAGGCAAAAGTCCAACCAAAGGAGCGGTTGGCATCAGGTAATTTCTCCCGAGAGGAGTAGGTGAGGACGCGTTCCCCGTCGAGGGAACAGTAGGCGTCGGTTCGACCTAGGGCTCCATTTTGGAGACCAAAGTCAGAACCAAGACAGCTAAGGCTGTATAAATCTAATAATTTATTATGTTATCGTGTTTTGGACTAACCCTGGATGCAGGACTGAAGGAACGTGAGTCTGCAGCTCATAGTGCCTCAAAGGAGTGAGGCAACTGCTGACCAGGGCGGCCGGAGTGTCCCGGGCGCCCCCAAGGTGAACACCAAACACACAATCAAAAAGTGCGCTTCGACAGTACAAGCTGCGGGCGCCCCCGTGCTTCCGGGCGCCCCCTTTGCTCGCGGGCGCCCCCATGCGCACACCTCGAACCGAAACACTTCGAAGCCAGAAGATAAGGATTGACCCGGTCAACCCGGGCGCCCCGACCGCTTCGGGCGCCCCGGTCAAAGCGGATCCAGAGGATCAGACGCGATCGAGAGCTCTGCGGATCAGAGGCCACGTGGGGGGCGCCCCCGACATCCCGGGCGCCCCCAGGCCCTATATAAAGGGCCCTTGACCCCAGGCTTTCTACAATAATTTTCTCAACGCCTCAAAGCTCTTCTACGCTCGTGCATTGCTCCGGATACTCTCCAACTCGAGCCAACGACGTACCGCTGCTCTGAAAAAGTTGATCTACTCCGGACGTCGGTAAAGAAGAGCGCTCTTTTTAATTACTGCACTTATACTTGTAAATCTATTCTTGTAAACTGATTTGGCGCTTATATAGAATTGCCCAAAGTAAACGGTCAACAACCGTGGGCCTTGGAGTAGGAGTCGACACAGGCTCCGAACCAAATAAATCGACTGTGTCTCTGTGTCGTGTTTTTGAATTTCCGCTGCGTACCTACTCTTACTCAAATCCGAAAGTTTTCCGATATTCACCCCCCCTCTATCGGTTTTCACGATCCAACAGTAAGTACCTCTCTACATATCTGATAGTATTAAGATGTTTTATGATTTTAAGATATGCAAGTATGAATGGTATTTATGATGAAAAGTACGTTAAGATATGTAACGATGAAAGATATTTTATCTTCTTTTAGGAATTAAATACTTTAGAGTAATATGGGGGTAGGAATAACAATAACTCATATTATCCATACTTGTCCTTTATGAAGGAAAACATGGCTAGAAGACAGAGTAACAGAATTAATGAGACTACTTCATCGTCTGACCTGACGCTCAATATACCTTATATCATAACCTATCTTAAGTCACATCATAAGACAATCATGTATAAGTATTCTGCCTGATTACATTAGGTCTAAGTTAGTCATAATATAATTAGTCATAAGTGTGACTCAACCTTATGTTCATAAACATGGTATTAATTGAGCACCATCATAATCTTAGTAATTAAGGTGAACCTAGTATATAACCTGTACATTATATGAGTTACCAATCATATAATATAATTATATTATATTATATAAAGCAAATGATAATAATAATATGAGAGTATGTACTAATATAAAATTAGTATAAATATGACTATAATAATTCACCTATCATATAGGTTCTTAATATGAGCCTGCATACAGGTTGACATGTATCATCTCAACTTATAAGTTATCACCTACACATATTATTCCATAAGCAATTATAGGTATTATACCTATAACTTATATGATAAATAACTATAATTTATGATATCATGTATAACCTATAATATAGTCTCATGTAGGGAATTATATGATAGCCTACATACATAGGATTATAACTCTCTCACCTATGTTAGCGTATAGTATTAGTTCCATTATACTAATACTAATATAATTAATGGTATAAGTCATATGGTATAACCTAAAACGATACGCATAGGGTAGTGTTCTACTTACATTAACACTTATTATAGATCATGTGTCCACTATATTTTCATACTAATTATAAATATTAGTATTATCAACGTATGTTTCACTATTATCTGATATATAATATATAAGATTACCTTGAGTTATTTTATGGTAATATAATAAATATGATCTCACTTATCATATAATAACCATTAACTAATATAATTCATAGCTCATGTTGTGAACTAATATTTCAGAACCATACTATTATTAGGTTTACCCATAATTATAATAGGTATATAATTATGATATATGCATATAATTACATCATAGGGCTATTAATGGCACTAGCTCAATTATACGCTAGGGATATAATTAGACTCCATGGAGTTTCCAAGACTATCACCTCTGATAGGGATGGTCGCTTTATCTCACATTTTTGGGAGTGCGTCCAGAAGTCTCTGGGCACTAAACTGTGGTTCAGTACTGCTTTTCACCCTTAGACTGACGGGCAAACTGAATGAGTGAATCAAGTACTGGAGGATATGTTGAGAGTTTGTGCCCTGGATTTCAAAGGAAGTTGGTGCCGATATCTATGTTTAGCGAAATTCGCTTACAACAATAGCTACCAAGCTATTATCGGAATGGCACCTTATGAAGTTTTGTACGGGAGGAGATGTAGATCTTCAATCTGTTGGTACGAAGGTGGTGAAAAGAAGGCAATGGGGCTCACGACAGACCTAATCGACGACACCACCTGAGCGATACAGAACATTCGGCAACGGATAGAAACTGCTCAGAGCCGGCAGAAGAGTTATGCCGATGTTCGGCGTAGACCCCTGGAGTTTAATGTTGGAGATTGAGTGTTTCTGAAAGTGGCTCCTATGAAGGGGGTGACAAGATTTGGGAGGAAAGGAAAATTAAGTCCGCGCTACGTGGGGCTGTACCTGATTCTGAAAAGAGTTGGTAAGGTGGCATATGAGCTGGAGCTGTCTCCAGAGATGTCAGCTATCCATAACGTATTCCATGTGTCCCTGCTTAAAAAAAGTGTATTCCAAATATGGACCAAGTGATCGATCCGCAGACGGTACAAGTGCAAGAGGACCTAAGTTATGAGAGCAGACCCATCCAGATTTTTGATAGGGAGGTCAAGAAGCTGAGGAGTAAGGAGGTACCCTTAGTCAAGATCCTATGACAAAGTCAACGGTTCGAGGAAGCTACCTGGGAATGCGAGGACGAGATGAGGCGCAAGTACCCGGAGTTATTCTAAGTTCGAGGACGAACTTTCACGAGGTATGGGGGATTGTAACGACCCGGAAAATTCTCTTAATATTTTCTTAAAATATTAAGCATGTCTAGATAATTTTCCGAGGGACCTAGAAATATTAGTACGAACCTTAGCCTAGAAATCCATGATTTTTCTCATTTAAATTGAGAAACTAAGTACTAATGGGCCTTATATGGGCTTTCTAGTATCATGATTATTGATGAATTTTAGGTAAAAATTTATAGAAATATAAAGGGGTTTTAATGAGAAATATTAACATAATTATGGGGGAATTTTTAGGGGATTTTTGAATATTAGGAAAAATAAAATAAAAATAAAATGGAAAATTAATGCATGCACCAAGGATTTGAACCTTGGACCTCTTATAACCATGCATGCTCTAACCAACTCACCTAGCAAGGGATTTCTATGAGGAAATGAAATGGAGTTTGGTTAAGGCTTAGGGGAAGAGGAAGAGACACCATGACTCTTCACTTACCCTCCTTAATGTGCTATAAAGAGGGGGTTTGGGAGTTTCTTTCTTCCTCCCTCATTCTAGCCTAAAATCTCAAGAGGAGATTTCCCTTGGAAAAGCTTCACAAGAGGGTCTCATCTCCAAGATCTAAAGGGTTCTCAAGGTTACAAGGGCTAGAGGTGACTTAAGGTCTAAGGAGTTCGACTTAAGGTCTAAGGAGTTCTTTTGATTCTCTTTCAAGGTTCGAAAAATCAAGAAACCCAAGGTAAGACTCCCTCACCTGTGGTATAATAGTTCCTTATGATTTCCATGATTTTTAGCATGATATATTGGTTAGTTTTTGGATTTGATGTTGAAAGAAAAGAAAACCAAGAACCTTAGGCTTGTGGGTTTCGGCCACCATGATTTAAAGGTCTATAATTATGCCAAAAATCTAGATAATGTTATTTAATGTTCCCTTATGATGTGTAGAGGTTAAGTATAATTTTTGGGAATTTTTGGAGTACCCTAGGACACCCTAGGGTTTCGGCCAACATGAAAGGAACAAATCAACACCTAGAGACCCTATGGGTTTCGTCCACAATGTTTTAGGGTCCATAATGATGCTAAAAATCTTGATAATGTTATTTAATGTTCCCTTATGATGTGTAGAGGTTAAGTATAATTTTTGGGAATTTTTGGAGTACCCTAGGACACCCTAGGGTTTCGGCCAACATGAAAGGAACAAAATCAACACCTAGAGACCCTATGGGTTTCGGCCACAATGTTTTAGGGTCCATAATGATGCTAAAAATCTTTATAATGTTATTTAATGTTCCCTGATGATGTTTAGAGATTAAGAATAATTTTTGGGAATTTTTGGAGTACCCTAGGATACCCTAGGGTTTCGGCCAACAACAAGAACCCTTGTGTAGGGTTGGGTTTAAAACCTCAAGTGTTGGTTCATGTATTGTCATGATATAAGGGAGATGGAGGGTGTTTATGTGAATGTTTCACATGGCCTAGAGACCCTATAGGTTTCGTCCAAGTACCCTAAGGGGGTGAAAGTTAGGACTTATTTCAAGTAAGGGTCCCAATGGCCCTATGGTAAGGTATGGTTGGTGTTTAAGTAATTGATTTGGGGTTTTAATGGAATTTTTCCATACCCCCATGACCTTGAAGTTTCGGCCAAGAGTAAGATTAGGGCTAAAGGATTAGGGTTGGCCTTAAGTATGGGATCAAAGGGTTCCTATGACCTAGTATATGTGTATGAGATGTTGTTTGGGAAGTTATGTGAAGGTTCATGGACCTAGGGTTCCTTGGGGATTTTCGGCCAAGGGCATAACCTAGGGCTAGGGTTGGGTTAAACCTACCAAGATGCTTGAGTATGAGTTACCAAGATATATATTTAAGTAAGATGGAAGAAGTTCTATGTTAACCAAACCCTTAGTTGTATGTCATGAATTATATGTTAAGTCATAGATGGTTAGACATGTGCCATGATTTATGAATGATAGGTATGTATGCCATGTCTTATGAATGATATGCCATGTTTTATGAATAATATGCATGTATGCCATGTCTTATGAATGATACGTATGTATGTCATGTTTTATGAATAAGATGTATGTATGCCATGTCTTATGAATGAGGTTAAAGTACATGCCTTTAAGGCATAACGATGATGTTAAGTATGATGAATGAATGATGATGAATGACAAGTATGATGAATGAAAGATGATGCTTATGTCTTTAAGGCATAAATATGCTAAACGGCACGGTCGATGGTCGACGGTACGACGGTCGAGAGGACCGGTAAATGGGCCGGTAGACGGGCCGAGCCGTAACAAGTTATGCTATGTTAAAGATGCCATGAATGTCTTATGAATGATGAAGCATGTAAAGTATTTTACTTTATGAATGGGCTTGTACCGGACCGAAGTATGGGTCCAAGGGATGGGCACCTTAAGAACGCCCCGGTTCTGGACTACCGACTATGCTGTCCACGGTTCTGGCACTATCGAAGCTGTGCAATAGGGATGGGCACCTTAAGAACGCCTCGGTTCGGGGACTACCGACTATGCTGTCCTTACCCTAGTAGGTCGAGGCTAGCTACCTCGTATTTACTTAGGGATGCGCGCTTATGATGAATGAATGTGGTACAAGCCAGGGCCCAATGAATGATATGATGATTATGTTTAAGCATTTAAAAGTATGTTTTAAAGATTAAGCATCCTTATATATATATATGCAATTGCCACATGCATCGATCCATGTTATGCATTATATTTATGATAAGAATACTATGCAAAGTAAGTTTATGCAAGGTATGTTTATGCAAATGATTTTATGTATGATTATGCTAATATATGATGCCATGATTTTATGCTAGTTTATGATGCCATGATTCTATGCTAGATTATGATGCCATGATTTTATGCTAGTTTATGATGCCATGATTTTATGCTAATTTAGGATGCCATGATTTTATTTATGTTCATGCTAGTTTAGGATGCCACGATTTATTTATGTTTATGCTAAGTTAGAATGCCATGATTTTATTTATGTTCATGCTAGTTTAGGATGCCATGATTTATTTATGTTTATGCTAAGTTAGAATGCCATGATTTTATTTATGTTCATGCTAGTTTAGATTGCCATGATTTAATTATGTTTATGCTAAGTTGGAATGCCATGATTTTATTTAGGTCCATGCTAAGAATGTTTATGAGGTTATGTTGATTATGATTATGTCTATGCCAAGTATTATGCCATGCTATGAATGTTTACGATGTTGATGTCTATGTCAAGTATTATGCCATGCCATGAATGTTTTTATGGTTATGTTATGCCATGCTACGAATGTGTTTGAGTTATGTTCATGCCATGACGAATGTATGCTAAGTGATGGAAAAGTTTATGTTCTAAGTAAGGCACTAAGTATGTTAATGTCTTATGTGATCATGATTAAATGATGAATGGTTTTAGTGAGTAGGAAAGAGTCTTACTAAGCCTGTGTGCTTATAGTCTTATTTCCTTATACCGCAGATCACACAAGGGGACAGTAAGGAAGCAGCAGGAGGGCATCAAAGAATGTGTGTGATAGTGACTTGGCCAAAGAGCAATATGGTTGCTCATCTTATGATAGAACTCTACCTTTACTATTAAGTACTTGAATGTGACTCTATGACATGATGCTAAAGTATGACATGATATGATGCTAAGTATGACATGATATGATGCTAAGTATAAAGTTAATATGCCAAGTTTCCATGTTATGATGCTAGGAATGGTAGTAAGTGCATGTAGGTGTAAGTTTAAAGGTTTCCGCTGCATTAGGATGTCTACATGCCCTAAGTATGTTAACGTAACGCCGCTTTATGAAAAAAAAAAAAGCGGGCGTTACATGCTAGCTGTATGGTAAAGTAGACTTCCAATCATACTTCGGTATAGCTTAAGGTCTACAAGCTTACCTTCAGGGTCACTATCAATTTTGACATTTGTGGCCATAGGGGCACTTATGCTTTTGAAGTTATCCATTTTAAATTTTTTTATTAACTCTTTAGCATACTTGGACTGGTGAACATAATTACCATCTCTATTTTGCTTAATTTGCAACCCTAAGAAAAAGTTGAGCTCACCTACTAAGCTCATTTCAAATTCATTTTCCATTATTTTTACAAATTCTTTTAGAAAGTTTGAGTTGGTGGATCCGAAAATTATATCGTCAACATAAATCTGGGCAATGAAAATGTCTTTTTCTAAGGTTTTAACAAAAAGGGTAGAGTCAATTTGTCCTTGGTTAAACTCCTTAGAAATAAGGTAAGTTGATAGGCGTTCATACCATGCCCTAGGTGCTTGTTTTAACCCATAAAGTGCCTTTTTAAGTTTGAAAACGTAGTCAGGTTTCTCTAGGTCCTCAAATCCTGGGGGTTGTCCTACATACACTTCCTCTTTGATAAACCCATTCAAAAAGGCAGACTTAACGTCCATTTGGTATAGCTTGAACCCTCTATGGGCTGCAAATGCTAACAACATTCTAATTGACTCAAGTCTGACTACTGGAGCATAGGTTTCATCATAGTCTTGTCCTTCGACTTGACTGAACCCTTTAGCTACTAAGCGGGCTTTATTTCTAACTATTTCCCCTTGGTCATTTAGTTTATTCCTAAACACCCACTTAGTATCTATAATAGATTTGCCCTCAGGTTTAGGTACTAGTTCCCAGACTTGGTTTCTTTCAAATTGGGCTAACTCCTCTTGCATAGCTATGATCCAATCAGGGTCAGGTAGGGCTTTCTCTATAGTCTTAGGTTAAAATTTTGAAATCATTGCTATCTGACTAAGATTTCTATAGGAGGACCTAGTTTTGACTCCTAAGGTTGGATCACCCACAATTTGATCAGAAGGGTGACTGAGTCTGGGTTTCTTCGTTCTTCTAGAACTTGGTTCAGCCTCAGGTCCGGCTGGACGGTTCGGTTCAATGTTTCGTTTAACTATTTGGGTTGGTTCAGTTTTTGGTTCAGTTGACGCAGTAGTTGGTTCAAGAGTTAGTTCATTTAGAGGTTCAATTAGTGGTTCAATTGATGGGTCAATTGTTTGCTCATTGTCTTCCTGATCAATATTTGATTGGTTCAAGTCTTGATTATCAGTTTTTGGTTCAATTTCCTCATCAAAGATTAAGTTAGTCGTTTCTTCAATTTTGTGAGTTTGTTTATTGTAAACCCTATAGGCCCTACTAGTTGTTGAATATCCCAAGAAGACCCCTAGGGTTGACTTGGATTGAAACTTACCTAAGTAGTCCTTAGTGTTTAAAATATGGACTTTGCACCCAAAGACCCTTAGGTAGTGTAGGTTAGGCAGTCTATGATAATATAATTCATAGGGTGTTTTATTATGTCATTTGTTAATTAGGACCCTATTTTGGATATAGCAGGCCGTCTTATTGCTTCTGCCCAAAATTGGTTAGCTAGGTTAAATTCATTGAGCATGGTCCTAGCGGTTTCCTGAAGGGTTCTATTTTTTCTTTCTACTATCCCATTTTGTTGGGGGGTTCTAGGACAGGAAAATTTGTGAATATATCCATTTATTTTGCAGAATTCCTCAAACCTTTGATTCTCAAATTCTCCCCCATGATCACTCCTAAGTCTTTTGATTTTGGTATCATTTTGATTTTCAATTATTTTGCATAAGTCAATAAATATGTTTAGAGTTTCATCTTTACTTTTTAGGAACCTAACCCAGGAAAACCTGGAGTAATCATCGATAATAACTAAGCAGTACCGGTTCCCGCTTAGTGACTTGGCTCCATGTGAATCAAATAGGTCAAGGTGCAGGAGCTCAAGTGTGGTTTGGGTTAAGTCTGATTGAATTGGCTTGTGATTAGACTTAGTTTGTTTGCCTTGGTTACATGAGTTACAGATTATGTTTTCAAAGTTCTTAATTTTTGGTACCCCTTTAATTTGACCAAGTTGGGTAATTTTAGAAATTAGTCTAACATTAGTGTGACCTAATCTCCTATGCCAGAGGTTGAATTCTTCTAATTGAGTCAAGAGGCATTTTGGTACTAAAGGTAGATTGATAGTATAAACATTATTTTTCCTAGTACCCTTAAGCATGACATCTGAGTCTTGAAGGTTTCTAATTAGGTAGTCAGAGTTGGTGAATGTAACTACATAGCCAGTATCACATAATTGACTTATACTAAGCAAATTAAACTTGAAACTTTCAACCAAGAGTACCTTTTTAATCACAAAATCGGATTTGAGTTCAATGTTACCTGACCCAATAACTTTGAGTGTAGCATTGTTGCCAAATGCTACTGAGCCTAGGTTCTTGAACTTGATTTTGGTGAATTTCAATTTGTCTCCAGTCATGTGTCTAAAGCATCCACTATCCAACATCCATTTGTCCAAATCTTTATGTTCCTACACATAAAGTATTTATTGATTTGGATCCAATTTAGAGTTAGGGATAACTTGAAATTGATTTTCACAACCTAGTCTGTCTCACCCAATCTAGAGTTATCAATCACGTTAACCTTATGGGTTTTGTGAGACAGATTTTAACAAACATCAAGATTTTAATTTGAAAAGCATGGTTAAATTAAAAAAAATAAATTAATTTTGAAAATTTTTATAAAGTTTAAATTTATTTTGAAAAATTGTGTTGAATCTAATAGTAGTTGAAATTTGTGTTAGATTCAAATTTAATAAGTAGTAAAGTGAATTTAATTTTCAATAATTGGCTTCCAGGTCTTGGCGAGGCACTAGGCCTTCTTTGGCCGTAGCATTATTGGATCATCAACCCTTTCCTTGACAAAGCCTTTTATTGAAAATTCATCTTCATGTTACTTCTTGAAAGATTTTGGTCTAACTAGTTTGGGTCTTGGATCGGTAGCTTCGGCTAGTTCCACCAGAATGGCTTCCCTAACGTACTATCATCTCACCTCCTCCCAATACTAGGTTTTCAAATTTCAACTAAATCATTTTGTCCTTAAACTAATCAGTCCTAAGTCTAAACATGATGAGTTACAGAAGGAAATAAACAGGCAAGCATGCAATAAAGAAAAATTGCAATTAAAAAAAATATTATCTAATTATGAATATGGTTTTTATATTGGCTTCCCCTGGACTATAGCCTCGATAATGGTTAGGTAAGATGTGAATCTTGTCCTTTTGGATCCAATACTGGTTTGATCTAGCTTGTTTGTTCAAACACAACTTGGGGACCCATGCTTGGACTTGGGTTCTAGGTTGGTTCAATACAGCATAATAAGAACGTTGCCTAGACTTAGTTTGATACCCTAATCCAGATCGGTTAAGAATGGACTTCTGCTTTCCAAGGATCATTTCAAGACCCTTGGAACCCGAAGTGAATCGTTCTAAGGCCAATCTGAGCTCCTTGACTTGAGTTTTCAAGGAGGAATTCTCTTCCTCAAGCTTTTAAACTTGAGTGGAGTTTCCTTCTTGAACTTGCTCAGTAGAGGACCTCGAGTCGGCTTCCTCTTTCAGGCGTTTTACTTCCTGTCGGAGGGACTCGACCCGGATTTTGGATTTTGCTAAGTTCCGAGACAAGTAAGAGATTAATTTAGATAGTTCATATTCAGAATAACCTCTTACCTTGATTTGCCCATTCTCCGAGATTGCGAGCCTTCCGTCATTTGGCTCCGATTCTGATCCGGTGTCGACGTCTTCTGAAGCTGTTAGAGCGAGAAGATTTGTATGCAGGACTTCTTCTTCTTCTTTGGAAGAGGATTCATCCCAAGTGGCTTGGAGAGCCTTCTTCTTTCACGCCTTCTTTATTTTCTTCAAACTGGGGTACTCTGACTTGTAATGCCCCTTTTTATTGCACTCGTAGCAGGTAATATTGGGCTTGCTCTTTGAAGTTGTTGAAGGTTTTGCTGGATCTTCCTTTCTTTGGTTTGCTTTTTTCTTGTTCGTTTGGTGCTTTAGCTCCTTGTAGTAGTCCCGAGCTAGCCGAACCAACTTGGGTCGATCCCCTTCACTGTCTTCTAAATCTGAGTCTGAGTCAGACTCGGGTGCTGGTAGAGGTTTCTTCTTGGGGGCTTTTCCTTGAGGTTTTCCTGCAATAAAAGTAATACTCTTCTGACCAAAGTGGCATTAGTCTGTTCATGCAGTTCTAATTCAGAGAAAAGTTCATCTAATTTAATTTTAGAAAGATCCCTGGACACCTTGTAGGCATCTACCATGGATGCCCACAGTGTGTTCCTTGGGAACGCGTTTAGAGTATACCTGATTAGGTCACGGTTCTCGACCTTGAGACCTATCGTATGCAGCCCATTCATCAGCTCCTGGATTCTGGCGTGGAGCTGTGCTACTGATTCTCCTTCGTTCATCTTGATCGTGTAGTGTCTGTTCAGCAACAGATCTCTTTTGCTGATCCTGGTGTCGGAAGTGCCTTTGTGCAGCTCAATCAGCTTGTTCTAAAGCTCTTTGGCACTGTTGAAGGGTCCCACCCGGTTCATCTCCTCCTTGGTCAAACTGCATTGCAGAGTTTGGGTTGCCTTTGCATCAGCCTCGATCTTCTTCTTCAGCGAGGCGCCCCATTCAGTATAATGTTGTGCCACTCCTTCTGTGTTATTGGGAATTTCCAGGCCAGATTGGATGATTATCCACATGTCCACCTGAGTTTTCAGGTGGACTTCTATCCTGCTTTTCCAATAGGAGAAATCTTCTCCACTGAAAAGAGGAGGTCGGCCAGTGCTGAATCCCTCTTGCATGACCAATTGTATTTTCTAAAAAAAATTAACAAAAACTTGTTCCAAGACAGAGTCTTGGATTAGTAGTGTGGGAAAAAAAATATAGTAACGAAAAGAAACAAAATCGAGTGGTGTTGCACTAACCTCGATTAACGAGAAAGATTTGAAAAAAAATTAAAAATTTCGTAAATATGAAAAAATCTTTCAAACTGGTGGTTGCACCAAGTTTGAGCCACCTGCTCTGATACCACTTGTTGGATCGGAGAAAATCGATATAGAGGGGGGGGTGAATATCGATCTTAAATTTTTCGGAAAAGTAGAGTGATTACGTAGCGGAAAATAATAAAACAATCGCGAACACAAGTTGTTTTTACTTGGTTCGGAGTCGCGGTTGACTCTTACTCCAAGGCCCACGGTCCTTGACCATTTATGTTGGGCAATTCTATATTCGGAAAAATCGTTTACAACTTCGAGTACAGATATAGAATTGAAATTGAAAGTACAACACTTTTCGTAAATTAAATTTACTGACGCCCGAGGAGGATCGAAGTTCGGAGCAGAGGGTCATCGTTGGCGCTGGAATCGTGAAGTCGGAGCTTGTTGGAGCATAGCGCTTGAACGAAAGTGTTGGAAGCAATGTGAGCGAGAGTGTCTGAAGCCTTGGGGGTGACCCCCTATTTATAGCAGCCATAGGGGTGCCTGTATCGATGGGGGCGCCTGACACGTGGTCTCTCCTGAGCGAACTCCAATCCGCAGGCTCGGTCAGCGCTTATCCCCTTCACTGGGGCGCCTGGGCTGATGGGGGCGCCTGTGTTAACACAGGCGCCTGAGCTGACTTGGTCCAGAGGCTTCATGGCAGTTTGCTTCGATGGTTCTGTTTTTGCCTTGAACTGGGGCACCCATATCCATACGGGCGCCTAGCCCAGTGAGGCACCTCATTCCATTGAGGTGCCTGAGCTGCAGAGACACCTTTCCTTCCTTCCCTGCAACCAAGGTTAGTTCCAAAACACAAGAAGCAAATATGTTAGTCATTATTTACAGCCTAAGCTGTTATGACTTTGGGTCTCCCAAATGGAACCCTAGGTTGAACTGACGCCTACTATTCCTTCGCACGGGAAACGCGTCCTCACCTACTCCTCTCAGGAGAGTTTACCTTTTGCTAACCGGCTCCTCCGGTTGGACTTTTGCTCAATCCTCCCGATCAGGTCTTCGTGCCCAGTCCGCGACCAGGACTTCTTGCCCAACTTCCGGTCAGGTCTTCGGTGCACAGCCCTTTGCCAGGACTTCTTGCCCAGTCCTCGACTAGGACTTCTTGCCCAGCCCTTTGCCAGGACTTCTTGCCCAGTCCTCGACCAGGACTTCTTGCCCAGCCCTTTACCAGGACTTCTTGCCCAGCCCTTTACCAGGACTTCTTGCCTAGCGTACCTAGGACTTTCCTGCACACTTAGTAAGCTTGTTAGATCACAATAACACCTTAACTTCTGAACCCTTTGCCATTATCAAAACACAGGTTTGACTTTGGTGCTTCCTGCACCAACATTTGGCTCTTATCTGTCGGATGCATACGAGCCTGCAGCTCATCCTTATGTCATCCTTCGCGTATGCCTCGAAGTGCGCTTCCCTTGGGTCATCGTTCCTGCTATGTCCATGGTCCCTCGGATGCATAATAGCCCACAACTTATCTCCTTATATCATCCTTCATCGGACTCGAAGCCGTCCAGCTAAGCCTATGTGTATCCTGCAAACCTACACACTCACATACACATATCAAATACAAGGGTGAACCTAACTTAACCTCTTTGCCCAAATATCAAAACACATGGTCACTCTGGACCATAGATTGCTCCAATAATCGGTGCCCAACCCTCAGTCAGGTCTTCATGTCCAGTCCTCAACCAGGCCTTCATGCTTAACTCTGCAGGTCAAGACTTCATGCCTTGGTAAACTAGGACTTTCCTGTATAGTGAAATATATTAGATCCAAAAGCATACTTATCTTTAAACCATTTGTCATTATCAAAATCAGGTTCAATCAAGTGCTTCTAGCACAAACAATCTCCCCCTTTTTGATCTATGACAACCCAGTTCAAAAGTTAAATTAAAACAAATATTTACGCAAGTAGCAAAAATATTAAAGGAACACAGTTCAACATTTTTTCAAGGTAAGAGTAATTTTTCAAAGTATCATTTCAAAGTTAGAAATATTTGTAGGTTAAAATTCAATTTCAAAGTATTTTAAGAAAACTTGTAAAGCTCCCCCTTGATCAGTTAAGTTTTGAAATGTTTGAGTAAAAGTTCATGTTCAAAGTATTTTAAGAAAACTTGCAAAATTAAAAATACATGAAAGTCCCCCTTGATATGTAACTCTCCCCCTGAAGCTTTGAAAAATGTGCATTTAATGTGCATTTTCAATTGAAAGGCTTTTTTTGAATTTTTTTGAAAACAAGTCAACTTAAAAAAACTCTAAGTAAAATATAAAAAAAAATAAACTTTTCCTTTCTCTCCCTCTTTGAAAATAGAGTTTTGAAAAGCAAAGTATTTTGAAAATGTTAGAGTTTTGAAAAACTCTTTTGCTACTTAGAAAAACAATTTTCTTTTAACTTTTCCATTCTCTCTCCCTTTGACATGTATTAAAAAATATTTTGGTTAAGGGAATAAGCTTTAGAAAAAGAATTCAGGTATCAGAACCTGTAATAGTTTTTAAAATGCAAGTAAATCATACTAAGTACATTTTGAGAAAATAATGCTAAGTAATATTTTGAAAAAAAAATTTAAGTGAGGCAAGTCAATAACGCTAAGTAAATTTCGAAAACATATTTTAAGTCAAGCAACAAAAAAAACTAATAGCTATTTTAAGTGAAACAAATAATACTAAGTAAAAATTAATGTTAGGTAATAAGAATAAATTAAGCAATAAAATTTAAGTTTTAGAACCAATTTGATTCACCCATTAGAGTTCAAGCATGATTTGAGTCTAAGCATACAAATTTCAAGATAAAAAAGAATTCTAAAATATAAAATTTCTAAAACAAAAGGATAAATTTTCTGAGTGAACATATCTATTAATATCTATAAAACACAGTTTTGCATGCAGACGTGGCATTCACAGGGAGCTTAGGATTCCCGCCTAAACTGAATATAAAATTTCTAAATAAAAAACTTATAATTAAAAATACAAATTCAAAAGAAAATATATAATTACAAATTCTAAAAAGAAAAATTCAGATCTTAATCCAAAATTAAAATTTTAAAAAATAATTTTGATGTAAGAAAAATGATAGTCCCACATCTGAAATTACCAAGGCGAATTACACATAGAGCAATTATAAAAATGGACAAAGAACGGTAAAGTAACTCATACCTTTCTCGGCCTTTTGGCTAAGATCAAGTGTAGTATCTGTTCTTATCAGTTTAATATCTGATATGTGAGTCATTGGTCCACTTTGATATTAAATTAATTTTTATATGGGGATGACTCATCACAGAGCTTGCTACTAGGGATTTCATATGTCGCCTATGTGTTGCACTATAGCACATGACCTGACACACACCTATCAAAGCAAAGTAAACTTTAGATCGCATCCACATCCATCACCCTTATAAAACTTATGATCAACATTAATATCTTATATTATAAAAAATAATACTATATGTTATATTAACATGAATTCATAATTCATGATGAAATAAAATTATTTTTTATTTAAATTTTTATTTAATAATAAAAATTAACGTATATATTATCTCTAAACATATTATTTGAATTGTGTAAGCTTCCCTTGTATCGCACGGGTATTATACTACTTACTATTTTAAAATAGCAAAAAAAATCTTAAATAAGAGAGACTTTTGAAAAATTTTCTAAGAAAAATATTTTAAAAAATATTTATTAACTTAAAATCTAAGTAATAAAAAAATAGATTTTTCTTTTTTTTAATCATGCTCCTCCTTAATGTATTACTCTCCTTTTGAAAAAAAAATATATATTTTGAGAGTTTTGAAAAAATATATATTTCATGAAAAATAAGCATTTTAAAAGAGTTTTAAAGGACTGGTTAAGCCTTTAAATGAGATCAGATTAATTAAAATGCATATCTTAAAATCTAATTGAAAACAAGATAGGCTTTTGTAAAATTTTAACTAAAAGATTGGAGATTTAAAAACTTACTAAAAAAGATAGTTAAAAAAATTTATACTGAGAAATAATATCCTTTTCAAACAAATTTAAAGAACAAACTTTAGGCATAGATTTGAAGTTATTTTTTAGCACTTAATTAATATTTACTATGAATAAATAACTACAGTAATTTAACAATTAAATTGAGTTTGAAAATAAATTATATTTGAAATTAAAAAAAATTAAATTGAGTTTGAAATTTGAAAATTTTATGTTTGAAATTTAAAAGGATGAATTTGAACATGAAATTTGAAAAATTAATTTGAATTTAAAATTTGAAAATTAAGTTAAGTATGATTTGAAGAGTTAATTAAGTTAAATTTGAAAATTTTAATTAAAAAGAATTGATTAAATTAAATGTTTGATTTTGAGTTTCAATTTTGAAAAATAATTTACATAAGTTAAATTTGATTTTGAAAAATTTATTTAATTAAATTAAATTTGAAAAGTTGATTTTGAAAATAAGTTAAATTAAATTAAATTTGGTAAGGTTGATTTTGAAAAATTAATTATGTTGAATTAAATTGAGAAGGTTGATTTTGAAAAATAAGTTAAGTTAAATTAAATTTGATAAGGTTGATTTTGAAAAATAAATTATGTTAAATTAAATTTGATAAGGTTCATTTTAAAAATTAATTAAGTATTTTATGAAAGAAATTTATTAGGGGTAATATCTTAAATTAAGTAAATAAATTAATATGTAAAACTAATTAGGTTTACTAGTTGGTTGAGTTGGACTAGCTTTTTACATCCTTAACATTTCACTCATTTTTAAGTGATAAAATAAGGAATCCTTATTTATTTTGTGAGATGTATTAATTTTATCTTGAAATTTAAAGTGAAAACTAAGATTTGATTGAATCCTTGAGTTAGATTTTAGTTTAATAAGTAGTAAATTAAAAATACATTTTAATAATTAGCTTTCAGGTCTTGGCGAGACACAGGGGCCTTCTTGAGTATTAGAGCAACGACCCTTTCCTAGATAAAACCTTTTAAAGAAAGTATATTTTTAAGTTACTCTTTGAGAAATCCTAATCTAACTAGTTTAGCATGTGGAGAGGTAGCTTCAGCTAGTTCCACCGCGCTAAAAAGACCAAATAAGGTAAGTCTTAGCCTACCTGACTCCTTAGACAGGTTTTCCTAATGTACTATCAGCATGCCCCACCCTGATACTAGGTTGTGCAAGTTTCAATCAAATCAAGTCCTTAACTAATCATTTCTAACCTAAGCATGACAAACTTGCAAATGTTAAATAAACAAGCAAACAGAAAAGCATATAAGATTTATCTAATAATAGAAATAGTCTTTCTATTGGCTCCCCCTAGATTAAAACCTTGATACGGTCTATCTAAGTAATGAATTTTATCCTTACACCCTGTTTGGAAAGGAAGGAATTGGAATTCCCATGGGAATTGGAATTCAATTCCATCGTTTGGTAGCAATTTTCAGGAAGGAATTGCTAAGGAATTGAATTCCAATTCCTTTCAAACCCCTCAAAACAAATCACACCTAAACACGTGTGATTTGTGAAAGGAATTGAATTTCTTTCACTTAAACAAATTAAATTACCAAATCACCCCCTCACAAAACAAATCAAAGTTGCTCCGGCTCTATCCTCGCGGGATAAAATTGTAAAAGTATAATAATTGAATTGAATTCAATTCTCTTTTTACAATTCATTCCAAACATGGGAATTGAAATTCAATTCCAGATGCAATTCAATTCCGACCGGAATTGAATTCAATTCCGACCGGAATTGAATTCCAATTCCTTACTTAAAAGGTTTCCAAACATGGTGTTAGGGATCCAATAATGGTTTGGTCTAGCTTGATTTGCCAAGCTATGTTTAGGGACCCATTCTTGGACTTTAGTGCTATTACGGTTCACAATAGAAAAGTACGATCTATATCGCGAGTTGGTTTGTATCCAAGTCCGGATCGGTTAAGGACAACTTTTGTTTTCTAAGAATCATATCAAGATTCTTGAAACCCAAGGTAAACTGTTCTAGGATGACTCTGAGTTCTTTGACATGTGTTTTCATAGAGGAATTTTCTTCCTCAAGTTTTTGGACTTGAGTTAAGGTTTCTTCCTAAACGGTCTTAGACAGGGAACTTGAGTTAGCCTCCTCCTTAAGGGCTTTAACCTCATTTTGGAGGGACTTAACTTGGATGTTGGACTTATCCAACTCGAGAGACATATAAGAAATTAAGTCATAGAGTTCGAGTTTAGAATAGTCACTTACAGTGAGTTTACCTTCTTCAGAGATGGATATCGATCCATTGCTTTATTTTGGCTCATCTTCTATTTTGGACTCGAACATGATCTTGGTAAGGTGAACTTGACCGGTAGTGCAAAGAGGCTCAGTTGCATTTGTTCTTCTTCGTCAGACTCTTCTGATGACTCGGACCATGTTGCTTTTAGGGCCTTTGATTGGATCATCCTCTTCTTCTTATGTATATTTCGAACGAGATTGACTATTCTAGTGGTGATTTCATCATCGTCTTCAGAGTCCGATTCATCTTCGAGTTCAGGCTCGATTCATGATTTATGCCTCTTATGATTTGGCTCCTTGGTCTTGAGTTTTCCTGCAAGAAAAGCAATATCCTTCTCAGCTAGAGTAGTATTAGATTGTTCGTGCAATTCAAATTCAATAAAAATCTCATCTAATTTAACCTTCGAAAGATCCCTTGAATCTTTATAAGCATCTACCATAGATGCCCACAACATATTTCTTGAGAATACTCTCCAAGTGTACTTGATTATGTCACAATTTTCGACCTGCTATCCGATTGCGTGAAGTCCATTTAGGAGATCCTGGATCTGACTGTGTAGTTGACTTTCCGACTCTCCTTCCTGCATTTTAACATTATACAATTTATTTAATAATAAATCACGCTTAAATGCCTTTGTTTCAGATGTTCCTTCGCGCAGCTTGATCAATTTGTTCCACAAGGCCTTTGTACAGTTGAAGGGTCCAACTCGGTTCAGTTCTTCCTTAGTGAGGCCACATTGTAGGGTTTGAGTGACCTTAACATCAGCCTTAACTTTATTCCTTAGTGTTGTGTCCCATTTCTCACATCCCACGTGTTCTCCGTGTCTATCGAGAGGTAGCTCAAGACCAATTTGGATGATAATCCACATATCCACCTGAGTCATCAAGTGGACCATCATTCGGCTCTTCTAGTAGCTGAAGTCCTCTCCAGAGAAAAGAGGAGGACGAAGGGTATTATAACCTTCTTGTAGGGCCATTCAAGATAAATCTCGCATACAAGAAAAACAACAAAGAAGGTACCAAGACTTGGTCTTGGATTAGTAGTGCAGGAGAGGGAAAAAATGACTCGAAAGGTGTTGCAACAATTTCGAGGAAAAATAAAAAAAATTATAAAAAAAATTTATGAAAAATTTTCAGAAAATGATGGTTATATCAATTCTAACTTAAGGTGAAATGATGAGAATTCAAAATTAAATAATGTCACACAAATATATTTTTTATTTGAAAGAAACGATGAAAACTCCGAAAGCGAAAGAAATTGCTCAAATGGTGGTTTCAACAATTTAGAACGACCCCACTCTGATACTAATTATGGGATCATAGAGAGCGATAGAGGGGGGGGTGAATATCGCATTTCAAAAAATTCTGGATTTAAGTAAGAGTTTACTCAGTGGAAAGAATAAACACAAGTAGAACAATCACTAATACGTTTGTTTTTACTTGGGTTAGAGTCTGTGACCGCTCCTACTCCAAGGCCCACGGTCCTTAACTGTTTACTTTGAGTAATTCTATAATTCACAAATGATGTTACAAAGATACAATGTTAAGTACAGAAAAAATAGTAAAATATATCGACAACTTTAAGTAAGAAGAAGAATTTGTGCGTCGTTGTCGGAGAAATGTTTCGGTATTTCTGGATCACTTCAGAGCAGCACACTATTTTTTAAAGCTATTTATTACTTCAATTAACTAACAGACATCTTTGTTTAAAGATAAATAAAAAATTTGAGTTGTTATTTTTCAGGAGTAATTCACTCCCCCCTCTTGCTGACCTTCGATCACCGTCAATTGGTATCAGAGCAAGGATGCTCCAGAAGGACTAACCGCCATCTGAAGCAACTTTCAAAATGGCCAGACCGGTCATTTACCCACCAATGTTCGAGGGGGAGTTTGCCTTTTGGAAACGCAAAATGGAGGTATTTTTCAAAACAGACCTTAGTATTTTACTAACAATGAAATTTGGTTTTGAAGTACCCACAGATAAGAACAGAAATGAACTCGAAGAACATCTCTAGACCGAAAAGTAACGCAATGAATTTACGACAAACTGTAAGGCTAAGTTCCATCTTCTATGTCTACTATCAGCCGAGGAAATCGAAAGAATCAGAATATACAATTTCACTAAAGACCTCTGGCATAAAATGCTGGAACTCCATGAAGAATCGAAGGAAGTACAATCTGATTCCTCAATAGACACTGACTCATCTTCAGAAGAGTCTGACATCGAGGAGGTTAATGGACTGGCACTAACGGCCGAGTTCCTACCAGAAGACAATGAAAGTTCATTCAAGATGAGCCTCGACGAAGGAAGACTTCAGAAAGAAGCAACGATGAAGGGGTAGTTTCCTATGGTAAGTGAGGTATGTCTTTTACCTCCTGATCAGTTATATTTTGGAATTAAGGAAATGATGAAATCCCTATGTAAATTAAAAACAAAAAATACAAAACTGAAAAAATAATTATCATCTTCTTGCCTACTAGAAATGTATGATAAAATAAGATTTAAAAATGAAATTTTGAAAATTCAAATTGAAATTTTGAAAAACAATAATTCATGTTCAAGATGTTCACAAAATTCAAAAATTAAATATTATGAAAAACTCAGTTGGTATTTTAGAGTTCAGGTCAAATTATAAAAATCCCAAATCATATATTTTATTTAAGTTTCTGATAATTCCTGTTGTCAAAAATTTATATTGGGTTTCGAAATGTATCTTAAACAATTGATTTTCTTTTGATTAAATTAATTTTATTAATTAATTCTTTATCTTGATAAATTTTTTTGATAACTGTTTGTAGAAAAATTAATTTAAGGTTTTTATTGATAAAAGTTTGCAGTGTTGAATCTACAAAAATATTTTTGAAAAATTTTCAAATAATCAAATTTATTATAATTTTTCATTAGAAATCACTATTTTAAATGTTAAAAATACATTAATTAATTTCATCGAATTTGAATTTTCTGGATCTGTTGATTATCTTCTAAAACTTTGAGAATTTTTTTTAAAATTATTTTTCTAAATTGTCAACATAAAATTCAAAATTAATTTTCAAAAATGTTAGTAAATTATTTTAAATTTGACAATTTTTTAAAGATAATTCTTTGAAAATTCTGACTTATAAATTCTGGAAAATATTTACTGTGTTAAAAATATTTTCCCTTAGCATTTTATATTTTTGATATGATCAAAGGGGGAGAAGTTGTATTAAGTTAAGGGTTAGACTCTAATTTTAATTTTTTTTCTTAGTGGTTACACTGTTATATATTTATTCATATTTTTTTATATTTGTTTACCCTAACTTAACTCGGGTTGAAGCATATCAAAAAAGGGGAGATTGTAAGTACCCCAGGTTGGTTTTAATGTGGTCAACCGATTTAAGTTAGGTCCTAGTGTTTTCAATCCCTGTGTCTAAGTGTACAGGAGCTTAGGAGCGCATGAAGTCGAGTGGAAGATGAAGCGGTCGAAAAGGATGGCACGGAAAGGGAGCCGACGAGCTTGGTGCATTTGATGGATGCGGAGCTCTGCGAAAGAGTACGCCAGTAGAGTGAGAAGGGCGCGCACGACATCCAAGGGACGAGAAGCCGGTGTTGGGAATTGGTGCACCTCTAGAGGGGGTGAATAGCCCATTGCCCCCAATTCGTCGATTTCTTCCTACAAGTGTTAGCATGCACAAGCAGAAATATAAACAACAAATAATAATACAAATGCAAACACAAAACCTTTATGTGGTTCGGAGATTATACTCCTACTCCACGGCTATCCGTGAGGTGGACGATCCCGATCTGTCGGTGGATTAGTTCCCGGAAGACCTTTGGCTAGCTCGCATAGCTCCTTGTGGGTGGAGAAACCTCACCACAACTCGCACAAGACCTCTGAGTGTTTAGACTACTAATTAGCGTTTAACCAAAGCCAATTTCGTTAACCCTAGCCTGCCAAACCGAGCTCCCTTAAATAGAGCTCGTGGTTGAACTAGCCGTTACCAGTCGACTGGTGTCAACACTAGTCGATTAGTTCCAACTGAATCTGAACGTTACAACCCAATGTTCGAATTCCAGCCGACACCAGTCGACTGCACAGAAGATTAGTCGACTAATCTTTCTGTGCCCTACACCAGTCGACTGCTACAAGCCATAGTCGACTGCCCAAACCCTAAACCTAGGGTTTCCCTTCCTGAGTACAATTCTCTCAGCACTCGGACCCTCATGACTCAGCTGACTCTTTACTTATTAGCCTCGACCTGTTGCCTTCAATCCTTCTTCGACTTTGCCTCTCGTCCCTCGGATGCATGCGAGCCCACGACTCGTCCTTATGCCATCCTTCGCGTATGTCTCGAAGTGCGCTTCCCTCGGCTCATCATTCCTGCTTTTCCCATGGTCCCTCGGATGCATACAAGCCCATAACTTATCTCCTCATGTCATCCTTTACCGGACCCGAAGCCGCCCAGCTAATCCTATATGTATCCTGCAAACCTGCACACTCACATACATATATCAAATACAAGGGTGAACCTAACATAAACCCTTTGCCCAAACATCAAAACACATGGTCACTCCAGATTATAGATTGCTCTAACAATCTTTCCCTTTTGATGTTTGGCAATCCGTTTAAGTTAGGGAAAACAAATAACAAATACAATGCTAATAATATTTTGGACTTACATTGCCAAGGCTTCACCTTGGACTTATACCGTCAATGCATATGCAATCATGCAATGCAAACAATGCTCCCCCTTTACCTTGGATCCTATCACAAGGCATCCCTACACTTAAACTCCCCAAGAGTTAGGATTTTTACCAAGTGGGATTTTTAAGAACCTCTCCAAGGCTCCCCCTACATTGGACTTACAAAGTCTTTTTAAGAACCTCTCCATGGTTCTCTCTTTGCCAATAAATGAGCAACAATGCTCCCCCTTCACCTAGGATTTCTTACAAAGGCGTGTTTGGTTTCCCATTTAAACCTTACACTTCTCCCCCTTTGACACACATCAAAAGGGCTCCAACACTATCCCAATTATTGGATCCTTTAACTTCTAATGAGTATAAACGTTGTGTATTAACCCTCCATAAGATTATACACAAGTTTAATATCATTGGGACACATTTTGACCTAGTTGAAAATAGTTTTAGCCTGTATTAGTCGACTTAGACAATTACCAGTCGACTGACCTAGTCGAAAACCTAACTTACAGAATTATCAGTCTATTGCCCTTTGCACTAGTCGACTGATACCCTAATATTAGCCCTTTCAGCATTCTGAACCCAATTTCAGGAATTCGCTGATAATTTCACAATTCTCCTAAAATTTCCAAATTTTGTAGAGAGGTTTGTGGCACCCGTGTCTACTTGGGAAAAATACTTTCAAAAATATATCTATCACCTATTCCAAGATTGACACAAAACCCAAAACTATCTAAATGATTCAATAGAACCTTAGCCTAAAGTCCTAGTTTTGACTTCCTCTTGATGTATCTACCCATACCAAACCATAATGCATCCCCAACATTGGTTTATATGACATCTATATATCAAAAACTAATTTTTATGCAATATGATCCCAATGTCATATTTTTATGCATGACACTCAATTCCAATGTGTCAAAATTCTAGGATTGAGACTTAAATCCGTCTCCAAATCCTTTGGCATACTCCATGGTCCATCTAGACTTCCAGGAGAAATCCTCCCGAGATCCATTGACCATGGGTCCCAACTTGACTCCTAGAGCTCCCCCTTGAGCTCTTAGCCTTAGCCACCTCCCTAGGTGACTCTTCTACAAACACAAGGCCACACCAGTGTACCTCCGGTGATTCTTGTCCTACAAACCGAACATTTCTTAACTTTGGACACCTTGATTTAGTTAAGATTTTTCTCCCTTTAACCTTGGACATCTTATCCCTAGTCAAGGTCTCTTTTTGCCTTAAATGACATTTCCTTTCCATTTTTGGACTTCCCTTTGCTATAGTCATATGACATCCTTGCATATGACTTCTCCATAACCTTTGAGAACATAGATCGGTATCCTAGACCTGATCTATCATTGTTGAGTTTTTGACCACCCAACACCATACCTAAACCCTTAGATCCAATAGTGAATCTATCTAGGCTTTTATCTAATTTATCATGTTTTGTCCTCAAAACTTGATTTTTCCTTTCTAGGCTTCTAAATCTAGAATCAACATTTCTACCTTGGATATTCCTAGACCTACCCATTTGTCTAGGCATATGTCTCCCTTTCTTGGGATTAATACCTTGGTCCTTAGGTATAAAGGTTCTAGGTTTATCATGATGCATGAATTGCCTAGGATTTTGATATGCAACATTAACCCTATTTTTATCATGATATCTAAAACCAAAATTATTCATGACAAAATAATTTTCATTATTTCTAACATGCACGGAGAAGTTTAACTTTGAATTACATTTCAAATTAAAGTTAGAGATTACCTCCCTTACCCTTGTAGTTCCCCCTTAATGTGAGCTCTTCTTCTTCTCCTTTTTCTCTCATTTTCTCAAATGCTCCAATTTCTTGAATTCATCTTTCTTTGAGCATTTGGTGTGGTAGTGTCTTAGCTCACCACACGTCAAGCACCTTATATGCTTCTTCTCCTTCTTTGCCCCATCCCTATAACTCATGTTAGTTTTCAAATTAATTGTATTGAGTTTAGGATTTACCTTCTTTTTACCTAATGGGCATTTGTCCTTGTAGTGTCCCTTGTTATTGCATCCAAATCAAATGATGTGGTCCTTTGACTTTGCTTTGGTGGAGGTGGAGGCTTCTTCTTGCTCCGATATTGAGGATGGACTCTCCTCCCCCTCAATCCTTGAAGTGGAGACTTCTTCTTCACCCTTTGATAAGGTGGATGATTCTTCTTCATCTTGTGTCACTTCACTTGAGGAGATGGATAATTCCTCATCTTCTTTCTTCTCCTCCTCAAATTGATCATTCACTTCCTCTTGGACCATTAAGCTCGTCTCCTTGGGATCTTCTTCTTCTTCTACTCGTGTAGGGTTTTCATGATGCGCCAACATCTTGTTCCATAATTCATGCACATTTTTATATTCACCTACATGGCTAATCACTTCGTTAGGCAAAACATTAAGTAAAATTGAAATTACCTTATCATTTACTTTCGATTGTGTTTGTTGTTCCTTAGTCCAATAGTGTGGTCGGAGTTTCTTCCCATTTTTATCTCTTGGGGCTTTAAATGGTTCTTCGAGCACGATCATGAGATTCCAATCCATGTTGAACCAAGTCATTGCCCACAACCTCCTATAGTCAAAACTCTCGCGGTCGTAGGGAGGTAGAACGTTGATATCGTCTCCTAATCTTTCTTCAGCCGCCATTTCCTTTAACTCTTTGCTCTTCCAGCGGTTAGTCCATAGACGAGCAACCCCAGCTCTGATACTACTTGTTGGGGATCAGTACACCGGCTAGAGGGGGTGAATAGCTCGTTGCCCACAATGCGTCAATTTCTTCCAACAAGTGTTAGCATGCGTAAATGGAAATATAAACTACAAATAATAATACAAACACTAACACAAAATCTTTACGTGGTTTGGAGATGATACTCTTACTCCACAGCTATCAGTAAGGTGGGCGATCCCGATCCATCAGTGGATGAGTCCTCGGAAGACCTCCGGCTAGCTCGCGTAGCTCCTTGTGGGTGGAGAAACCTCACCACAACTCGCACAAAACCTCTGAGAGCTTGGACTACTAATTGGCCTTTAACCAAAGCCAATTTCGTTAACCCTAGCCAGCCAAACCGAGCTCCCTTAAATAGAACTCGTGGTTGAACTAGCCGTTACCAGTCAACTGGTGCCAACACCAGTTGATTGGTTCCAACTGAATCCAAATGTTACAACCCAACATTCGAATTCAAGCTGACACTAGTCGACTGCACAGAAGATCAATCGACTGATCTTTCTGTGCCCTACACCAATCCACTGTTACAAGACATAGTCGACTGCCCAAACCCTAAACCTAGGATTTCCCTTCTCGAGTACAATTCTCTCAACACTGAGACCCTCACGACTCAGCTGACTCTTTACTTATCAGCCTCGACCTGTTGCCTTCAAGCCTTCTTTGACTTTGGCTCTTGTCCCTCGGATGTATACGAGCCCGTGCCTCATCCTCATGTCATCCTTCGCGTATGCCTCAAAGTGCGCTTCTCTCGGCTCATCGTTCATACTTTGTCCACGGTCCCTCGGATGCATACAAGCCCATGGCTTGTCTCCTAATGTCATCCATCACCAGACCCGAAGTCGTTCAGCTAAGCCTATGTGTATCATGCAAACCTGCACACTCACATATACATATCAAATACAAGGGTAAGCCAAACTTAAACCTGTTGGTGCAAAGAGCATCAGACTTGAAAGTCATCCTCTAGTGTTTAGATGTTTGACAATATACCAAGGTATGGTCAAAGTGATTAAGGGTTAAACCAAACAGGACTTGATGTTTGGTAGGGTAAACCCAGGTTTGATTAGTTTGACCAAAGGGTCAGCCAATCATGATCTGATGTTTGGCAGAAAGAATAGTAGCCAGGGTTGGTCAGTTTGACCAAAGAGTTAGCCAAATAGGACTTGATGTTTGGTAGAGTTATAAGAACCCAAGGTTGGTCAGTTGACCAAGGGATCAAACCAAATTGGGCTTGAGGTTAGTTAGAGAGAGAGTATACTTACCTGAAGTTTGGAAGAAAGAAGTCTAGTCATGATTAAGATGACTAATAAAGAAATTCTAGTGTGTGAAGCTGAGTCCTAGTGAGTGAAGTTAGGTGGATGAAGTCCTGGTCAGTTATGCTGGGAAAGAAGACTTGGTCTGGGGGACTGAGCAAGAAGTCCTGGTTCAGGGAATTGGGCACTAAGTGTTGGCCGAGGATTGGTCACCGAAGTCTTGGTCCAGGGGATTGAGCATGAAGTCTTGGTCAGGGATTGGGCAACGAAGTCTTTGCCAAGTGAGAACTATGGACAAAAGTAGAGATAGGTCGAGGATCGAACGTCTCAAGATCCAGGAGTCTCGGAGGTCGAGAACGAAGTCTTGGTCCAGGGGACCGAGCAGAAGAATTTGCCTAGCGGGGATCGCGGACAGAAGTAGAGACGGGTCGAGGTCGGAAGCCTCGAGATCCGGGTTCTCGGAGGCCGAGCAAATGTCCAACCAGAGGTCCTGGTTGGCAAAATATAGCTTCTCCAGATTAGAGTAGGTGAAAGACGTGCTCCTCAAAAAATGGAATAGTAGGCGTCAGCTCGACCTAAGGTTTCAGGTGAAATCCAAAAGTCAAAACCAGACAGCTCTGGATGTCAATCAACTAAGGCATAAGATTGTTTGTCTATTTGTTGTGTGCTTTGTTGTCTTGCAGGTACTTGGAGTTAGAGGCAAGATAGGAGAACAAATGCAAAACAAACAAAGGCTAGGAAAAGGGGTTCCCAGGCGCCTAAATGAATTCAGGCACCTGGAACCCAGGTGCCTGAAAGCATCCCAGGTGCCTGCGAGGTAATTCTTATCCCGTGCACAGAGTTAGCTACTTCGGATCAGGTTTGACCACGGTTAGGCGCCTGAATTGGCTTTAGGGTGCCTGGGAGCATGCTATAAATAGAGGTGCCATCCCCTTAGTTGATGAATCAAGTTCTATATCTGTTTAATCATTCTATGCGAAGCAAAAGCGCTAAGTTGAAGCTCTGCGACCAAGGAGGCTCCAAGAGGAAGTGCGTTGCACTTCGGACTTCTGGATTGGCCGGATCTTCGTTTCTGTTGGTTTGCTTTTTGTTTACATGTTATCTTTCAGTTTATCATTTTGTACTTGTAAATTATACTATTAGACGGGTTTTCTCTACCTCCATAAATTCTAGAAAGGAGACCATTAGTGGACTCACGCCGAGAATATAGGCCTTGAATGTACTGACCCTGGGAGGTTGGGAACCAAGTAAATAAATCCCACGTGTCTGCTGTGTTTGTCTTTTACAATTATTATTCCGCTGTGCTACTAACGATTTGATTACGAAGTTAAACATACAAAAGACGAAACGAAGCAGGAGTCGATATTCACCCCCCTCTATCGATGCCACCGATCCTACAATTAGTATCAGAGCAGGTGGCTCTGATCAGACTCACCGTCGAAGGAGCAAGAAGGCCAGGAACTGAGGGAGAGTTAAGGGTCAAAGAGGTATTTCTTTAATTATGTCTGAATTTACATTCCATATAATTTGTTTTAAGTGTAGGGAGAGAGGACACTACAAAAATAAGTATCCTACTCGTCAGATTCATACTTCATCACCGACGACAACGAAGGAATCGACGCTAAGAGTCTGGAGGGACAAAAGCCAATCCGATGCTTCAAGTGCCAAAAGCAGGTACATTACAAGAACCAGTGTCCAGACTGGAAAATGGTCCGATCCACAATGTCAGAAAATGTGACGAATGTAATGGAGGTATGAAAAGTTAATTTCTGCAAGAGTCTTTTTCAAATTTCTGCAAAGTTTGATATTTCTTCTGATAACTTAGATAATCATGTTGATTTTACTGTTAAGTTAGATTATTTACACAATAATTAAATATGTTGCATGATAAATTAGCTAGTAATGAATCCAAATCAAATATTGACAATATTAAAATATTGAATATTAATTCCTTAATCTTTAATATTAATGTTATAATTTTTGAAATTAATTCTAATAACTCTGAGGATAATGATGTAACTTTAATTAATAATTTTTCTGATAACTCTAATAACTCTGAGGATAATGATGAATCTTTAATTAATAATTTTTCTGATAATTCTAATAATTCTGAATATAATGTTGATAATACTGATGATGATGCTCAATCCTTTATTAATATTTTTGAAAATAATATTGATAATTCTGATGATAACATTCAACCCTTTATTAATATTTCTGAAGATAATGCTGTTAATTCTGATGATACAACTCAACCCTTAATTAATAATTCTACTGATTTTGAATATAATGCTACGACCTTAATTTGTAATCCTAAAAATTATTCTACTTATTGTGAAGATAATAATATAATTTTAATTAATAATTCTGAATACAACTCTGAAGATGAAGATAGAGATGAATTTATTAGAATTGAAGCTATAATTAAAAAGGCTTACAAGAATTCAAATAAAACATAAGTACTAAATAAACTTAAAAACAAAAGAAATAATAAATGATTCAAAAACTTTTGAATTAATGGAAATGATGCAATTAGACCCAAAATTAATCACAAAGTTAACAACTTAAATCCTAATTTAATTCTTAACAACTTAAAATTTAATTAATTCCTAAAAACTTAAATTCTTAATTAATTATTAACAACTTAAAACTTAGTTTAATTCTTAACAACTTACTTATTAATTTAATTCTTAATTCTTAATTCTTAATTCTTAACAACTTAATTCATAATTAATTCATGAAAACTTAAATCCTAATTTAATTCTTAACAACTTAAATTTTAATTAATTCTTAAAATCTTAAACTTAAATCTCAATTAATAATCAAATCTTTTAATTCTTAAAAATTTAAACTTGAAACTCAATTAATAATCATATCTTTTAATTCTTAAAAACTTAAACTTAAATCTCAATTAATAATCAAATCTTTTAATTCTTAAACTTAAATCTTAATTAATAATCAAATCTTTTAATCCCTAAAATATTTGAAGCTAACTGAATACAGCTTAAATAACAATTCAACTTTAATAGCAAATTCAATCCTTAATTCAAAATTTTTACAAAATCCATAAACTAAAATTCAAATTAATTACCTTCAGTTATGAAACTAAATAAAATCCTACCCAACTGAAACATTCAATTTAATAATAATAAATATGTTAAAGTGGGTTGACATATTCACGGGTTCACATGTTCTGTATCAAATCGAGAATTTGATACTTTATTAGAAATCTAATTAAAACAATTTGACTTGCTTGATACCTGCATAACTGCCATGCTCATGCATCTGTTTATTTTCTTTATATATATATATATATCTGCCATTTTAGTCATGCAAGATTATTTTTGCTTAACTTAGAATGGTTAAATAGGAAAAAGATTGGTTGATTCTTGCCTAACATTGTACCAGGGTGGGGCGAGATGATAGTACGTTAGGAAAGCTTGGTCTAGGAAGTCAGGAAGTGTAAGGAGTACCCGACCTGGTCGACCTAGCTAATTGGAGCTAGCCGAAGCTACCTTGCCACATCCTAGACTAGTTAGACCAAAGTTTTCCAAAGAGTAAATTGAAAGTATCATTTCTTTAAAGGCTTTGTCTAAGGAACGAGTTATTGATCCAATAAGGCGTTAGCCAAAGAAGGTCCCTGTGTCTCGCTAAGACTTAGAAGCCAATTATTGAAATTTACTTTTAAGTTACTAATTGTTAAACATGAATCTAACTCAAGGTCAAGTAATCTATAAAATTAAATTGAGAAAAATTATTTAAACATCTCACAACACCCATAAGACAACCATGCTTGTTTGTATTGTGACATTCAGAATGGGTGAGATAATAAGGACTAATCAATTGATAAATCTTCTCAAAATGTTTTCAAAATAGTTAAAATATTTTCTTAAAAATTATTTTCAAAATAATGATTCAATATAATAATGTTTTAATGACTTTCATGATTGATTGTGTGTACCTATAAATACATTTCAAAAATTATATATCTTAAAAAGTTATTTGACCTGCACTTAGACACAAATCCTCTAGGTCAACACTAAAGTCCCTTTAGACATTTAAGTAGAGTTCCTTGTAATTAACAAGGGTAGCCAGAAGGTGTCAGGTTCAAGGGGAGTCTATCTTTTTGCGAAAGTTTTTTTTAAAAAAACTTTATTATTCTTTCCAAAAATTTATCTCTTTCAAAATAATTTGTAAAAAAAAAGTATCATCTCTTTTAAATGCATTTCAAAAAATGTTTTTCCAAAATTCATTATGCCTTTCAAAATATTTTGAAAAATACTTTTTCAAAATTTTTATATTTTCAAAGGGAAGTTTGAAAATGCTTTAAAAGATACTTCTTCACTTGTGATTATATCTTTTAAAAAAATACTTTAATTACTCTTATGATTTGGATAAACCCTAAAGTCACATAGGAAATTTTCTTTATCATCTACAAGGATTCCTAAGATTGTGTCAGGTTTAGGGGGAGTGCTAATCAAAAGAAATTAATGTACCTCCTTTTCTGATCACTTTAAATTTAAAAAATTATTATGTAATTCATTTTGTTTGAATCAAACCCTAAGACTCAGAGGAAGATCAACTTGTGGTCAACAAACTTCCTAGGATTATGTCAAGTTTAGGGGGAGTTCCAATTAAAAGAACTATTAAAAGTTTCAAAAATATTATACTTTCAAAAACCACTATCGTTTCAAAAATACTTATTTTATGAAAATTCAATATTATCATTTTCCAAAACATGTTTTGAAAAACCTTTTCATATTTTTAACAGTTTTTTCATCTTTTTGAACATTGTTGAAAATCATTGAAAAATTACTTGAGTTTGGAAAAATCTCCAAGACACATAGGAAAATTTTCCTTTTAGTTAACAAGGTTTTCTAAAATTGTGTCAGATTGGGAAAAAAACCAAATCAAGAAATTTATTCATCAAAAATTCAAATTGGATATTGAAAATACTTAATTTTGATTGGAAAATCCTTAAGACACATAGGATTTTTTTTATGGTCAACAAGATTCCTAAGATTGTGTCAGATTTAGGGAAGTTCAAATTTATATAGTAAATTTTATCATTTCAAATTCTTTTCAAGTACTTAGTGCCTTTTAGAATATTTTTAAAAAAAAAATTAATTAGTTTTTTTAAAAACAAGGAGAGAGTTTTGAAAATCATGTTTTTTTCATAAATGTTAAGTATTTTCAAAAATTCCTTTCACGTTCACATATTGTTGGTGCAAATTGTTAAAATACTTGTATTTCTTTTTGATGTCTATCAAAGGGGGAGAGAGTACTTAAGTTAGATTTTTTTGATTTCTCACAAGTTTTGACCTAGAACCCTTAGACCAAATCCTAAATTAAGATTATTGTCAATCATCAAAAAGGAGGAGATTGTTGGTGCAAAGAGCATCAGACTTGAACAATCAACGTCTAGTGTTTCGATGTTTGATAATATACCAAGGTTTGGTCAATGTTATCAAGGGTTAAATCAAACAGGACCTGATGTTTGGTAAGGTAAGCTCAGATTTGATCAATTTGACCAAAGGTTCAGCCAAATAAGATCTGATGTTTGGCAGAAAGAATAGTGCCCAGGGTTGGTCAGTTTAACGAAAGGGTCAGTAAAACAGGACCTGATGTTTGGCAGAGTTATGAGAACCCAGGGTTGGTCAGTTGACCAAGGGATTGAACCAAATTGGACTTGAGGTTTGGTAGAGAGAGAGTACACTTACCTGAAGTTTGGAAGAAAGAAGTCTAGTCAGGATTAAGATGACTCATTTGTTGAGGCAATCAACCTTGAGATGAACTGGAGGATCATAGGGTTTTGATGTGTGTGGGCAATATGGTTAAGTTAGGGTTTATTATGTTCTCATATGTGTACATGAGTGTGCAGGTGTACAGGTACACATGGACTTGGTTGATGTCTTCGGGTGAAGGATGGCATGAAGGCAAGATGGAGGCTTGCGTGTGCATCCGAGGGACTGGTGGATAGCAGGGACGATGAGCCGAGGGATGCGGACTTCGAGGCGTACGTGAATGGTGGCATGGAGGCAAACTAGAGGTTTGCGTGCACATCCGAGGGATGAGGGTCGAAGATGAAGAAGGCGTGAAGGCAACAGTCGAGGCTGCTGGTGAAGAGTCAACCGGGTTGTGAGGGTCTGAGTATGAGTGATTATACTCAGGGGCTAAGCCGGGAGGGTTTGAGTGTGGAGAGACTTGTACTCGGGAGTGAAACCCTAGGCTTAGGTTGGACCAGTCAGACTACCCGGTGTAGGCTGGAACAGGTTGGCAGATTCGAACGTTGTACTATAACGGTCGAATCTGAGTGGGACCAGTAGACTGCCCCAGGGGCAGTCAACTGGTAGCGGCTGTTTCAGACTCGAGCCCTATATAAAGGGGCTCGTTTCCTACTATCTTGCTTGACGAAACTCGCTTGGGTAAAGTGAGTTAGTAGTCTCTTGTGCTCAAATAGCGTCCGAAGTACTGTGGCGAGGTTTCTCCACCCACAAGGAGCGATAGAGTTAGCCGGAGGTTATCCGGGGATTGATCCACCGACGGATTCTTGGATTAGTCACCCGTCCGGGGTGGATACCAAGTAAACCTGGTTTGTTAGCATTGCTTTGCATTGGTTAGTTTTATTTTTATTGTATGTCCGCTGCGCTAACAATCTTGTAGATAAAATGACGAACAAATCGCTATTCACCCCCCCTCTAGCCAACATCTTCGATCTATCAATTGGTATCAGAGCTAAGGACCGCTCTTGATCGGACTAATCGTCGAGGGAGCACACGCTAGAGGAAGAAAGAAAATGGAAGTCAAACTTGGGGAAGACATCTACACTCCACCGCCCTACGATCATCAAGATTTCGACTTTTGGAGGGCGAGGATCGAAACTTGGTTTGGAATGGAGTGGGAACTAAGAATTGCGCTTGAAGAGCCATTCGAGATTCCAAGGGATAAGCATGGGAAGAAGCTTAGGCCTAGATGTTGGAATCAAGAGCAACTAAATCAATCCAAGGCAAATGAAAAGGTAATGGAAACTTTAGTTAATCTTTTGCCTAACAATGTTTTGAATTGTGTAGGTAAATATCAAAATGCATATGAATTATAGAATAAAGTGAAAGAATATCATGAGAACCCTACACAAATTCAAAAAGTTGAAGAGATGGGAGAAAGAATTTCTAGTGACCAAGAAGATCAAGAGGAAGAAGAGTTGATCTTCTCATTGAGTGAAGAAGCATCCACCTCATCCTGAAATGAAGAAGTATCACCACCAAGGGTTGAGGGGGAGAAGAGACCCTCATCCGAACAAAAACAAGAATAAGTTCCAATATCCACCAAAGCCAAATCAAAAGAACACATTCTATGCTTTGAATGCAACCAAAAGGGGCACTACAAGGACAAGTGTCTACTAGGTAAGAAGAAGGTAATCCCTAAATCCGGGTCCATTCAAGTTAAATCTAATGAGGATCACTACAAGAAAAAAATGCTTTTAATGACATTGAAAAGTGTCATCATATATTACTTATACTGACATTTTTGATATAGTGACATTAAGTTAAAATGTCCTCTATAGTGATGTCTTCTAAAGTCTTATCACTTATGACAATTCTTAATGTCACTATAAAATAAAAATAGTGACAACACTAATAGCATGAATAATTGTTATAGTGACAAAAAATAGTGTCACTATAAGATTTATAATGACATTTATATATGTTATTTTATTATAGTAATGATGACAAATTTATATGTCCTTTAAAATTATTTATCAAGACAATTATAAATGTCTTGAATTTTATTTATAGTCATAATAAAAAATGTCACTAATGATAGTCTAAAAAGTTAATTTAAAATGCCTCATTATGTAATTTATAGTGACACATATAAATGTTTGCTATATTAATCTATAAAGACATTTAAAATTATCATTAATAACTATTTATTATGACATTTTGAAATGTCTTCATATGAATTTTATAATGATATTTTTATCTACATGATTTGGTGTTCTATTGTGACATAAAAAATATCATATATTAATAAATATCTCACCCATTTTCAATATTTTCATGATATAAATATTTACGCATATAACTAATTAACATAAACACAAATAAAAATCTTAAATTGAAATTAAAGTGATAATAAATAATTGTCAATTTTTTTTGCAATACAAGACTGTCAAATTGATCACCTCAAAAAATATCTATGCACTAATCACAATCACAAATGTACCCAATGCATTTAGTTTAAGAACTAAAAAAAAAATTATGTCTCTCCTAAAACAAAACATAACCAAACTTCCAAACTTTGCTACATCTTCAATCTTCAACCATCACATCTTAAACAAAATCCAATATTCTTGTCAACTACAAAAAAAATCATATATTAATTAGTTTGTGTAAATGAAATAAAATTAAAGAAGTATATAATAAAGAAAAAATATATATATATAATCTAGATCTAGATTTTTTTCATAAGCAAACCAAACCAATAAATGTTAAAACTTAAGTAGAAGGCAAGATGACCATGGTAAGGTTGCAAAATGAACATGATAAATAATCAACCAATAGATTTGAACACGGTAAAAGAATATAATGTAATGCCATGTCATATAATGAACACGGTAAAAGAATATAATGCAATGTCATATAGATTTGAATTCCTCCTGCACAAAAAAAAATATATAGGTAAATCCATGAGGTTAAAACTTAAAAGAATATATATGATTATGTAGATCATAGTTGCCAACTGCTACAAAAACCAATTATTTTCATTGGCTTCGATAAGATAATTATACAGTGAACCAATCAATTTAATGGAAAGGGAAAGTCGTTCAAGTAGTAAGATCCTGGAATTCAAGCTCTAAACAAATATATATATATGCTGATATGCATGCATAAGCCTCCACTATTTAAGAGTATACAAAATAATCTCATGGACGACGCCACTCTGTTGGTCCATGAACAAAAATTAGTATTATGTTAAAATGTCTTACTAATGTTAGCCACCTTGGCACATGCCTCCTACCATTACCATATCCATGCATAAGCCTCCTACGTACATCTTTATTGGACAACGCAACTTCAAGGCTGTGAGAGCAAATGCTGTTGCAATCTGTGAGCATCAGGGAAAAACCATAGTCTTAGAGTTTATTAGCTAAATCATAAACATTCCAAAGCCAGAGAGGGAGATATAGAAAATGACATCATACTAATTATTGTTTTGCCCAAAATGTAGAAAAATGATATGATTGAACGATTTTGAGATTTGAGACATTTTGATTAGATGTACAATGAGCTAAAAATATAAATTACATCAATTAACAAGAAAAACCAGAAGCAATTACTGCAATAGGGGAAGCATTCTACAAAAAATTTAACATGATTTACCAAGCCAATATAAACAATTTTTTTTTATTGAGCATAATTTCATTACATAATACCAAGGATTTCACTTTGCTCTTAAGGTTTCCATATTTTTTATTTCGTGAAAGAATTACATAACGCTGCTTTGTTTCAATAATAGAGAAAGTTAACTAAGGAACAGGTTAAGAAATCCAAATAGAGGTAGCAAAAATAGATATGAAGAACATAATAAAACAAGATCCTACCATTAATTTTTTCTAAAGGATCTCCTATAATGATGCTAGCTTATATGCCATGCAAAGACTTATGTAATTTGTATTCAACACTTATGCGCTTCTGTATTTTAAAAAATAATAATACAGTTGATTGTTCTGTATTATCTATCACCAAATGATATCCTTATTAAATAAAGTTCAAAGAAATATTTAAAGTTCTGATTCTCACAGGATTTGATCGAAAGGCTTTCCCACCAAAACCTCATCTAACTCTTCTAGTAATCACACAAACATTATGTTGTCGTATTCCAAGGCATTTTGCAATAACACCCTGCGTACTCTCAGGGTATTGAGTTGAACTGTAAACCACTATACAATTATCTTCATCTGGTATGGCAAAGGCTGTTAAAATTAGTATTATGTTAAAATGTCTTACTAATGAACAAAAATTAGTACTATGTTAAAATGTCTTACTAATGAACAAAAATTAGTATTATGTTAAAAGGTCTTACTAATGTTAGCAACCTTGGCACAAGCAACATATTATTTAGCATATGAATTGCAAGTAAGCCTTAGTTATTTGAAATAAAAATTCAGGCTATCGGTAGAGCAACAGTAGAAGTCCTTGCGTGCCCTATTCCACATGCTATAATTTACCAAGAAACTTTACCTCCACCGGCATAGGAATTTCAGCTACCAGCTGTGCAACAGCACCAGCACCACCTAGTTTGCTCATGCTTAGAACCTGATTCAGTGGATAAACACATTTGTGTGATGATGTTTCCAACATTCCATTTTAGAGCAAACCATCAATATATTTAAAAAGAATGATTCCGAATGTAATTATAGGAACACAAGAGTTATCATGAGGCAACTCAGAGTTCAAACGTATGAAAATAAAACAAAGATGTAGTGAATAAAAAATATAATTTGTTCCACTTGCTATTTAGGAGAGAGAGTTGCTTCCTAATATCAAAAGTACTCCAGAAATGCATTCCTGTGTAAAGGTGCCTAGATTGAGTATTTTCATACGTTTGATTTATATTTTTATTGTAACAAAGTGTGCATCAAATATAAGAGAATCAGAGATTTCAATGTTGACCTTATTTGTGTTGGGAACCAATTCTTGCAAAGCTCTTAGGCTTTCTGCTATTCATTCTCTCCGTTGCCGCAACCACAAAATAAGAGGCAATGCTTATTAAACCTTTATTCTTTATCTTTTTGCATATATTAAAAACATAATCTTTGTTCAATAAAAAAGATAATACACTGAGGTGATGAACTTATTTGTATTTATGCTGATATAGTATCCATTAAACATGAGGCTAAAAATCATCTTGAATATGAAGTACTTTCAGCAATTTATTCTCAAATCCAAACACCAGAAAACAGATTAGACAAACCAAGCTAATTACACCTAGTCCAAATAGTAGCAACATATGAGAAACCATGAGAAAATCTCAAAGATTCAATTACCAAAATAAAAACTGAAAAATACATCTATGAACATCTCAAAACAAAGAAATTTTTATAGTTCTAGAAATCATGCAAGCATATCATAGCTCTTACAAGAAATACTAAGTGGAAAAATTCTTAAGTATCATTTGATGGCTGGGCAAGGCTTAAAAACTATAGCTGACATCTTCCGGAATAGTTGCAAATAGAGGTTATTAGGCTTGACATGAGGTAACCATTACGTGCGACAATAGGTAGAAAACACAACCACGAAAAAGGCAGCCGGGGGAAAGAAAGGCAAAACAACCACAACACTAAGCCCCTTACCTAGTTATAGCCGAAGAAAAAGATTTGAGGCACCAGTTCCGACAATGGATTGGGAAAGGGCAAAGTAAGGGAAATCTCGAAGAATCGCTACGGTGTCGGCATTGGCTCCTGTTGATCGACGATGGCGAGGGGAGTCCTGGTAAGACACCGAGCGGTGATTGTCACGCGCCATAGCCGCCCTTCTCCGACACCCACAACAATCGAAAGGAGGGATGGCTGGCTCGGCCGGCGATCGCGCGAGGATGGGCATCATAATGCCGATCGCGTAGAGGAGAAGATTGTCAGTGACTTGCTTGCGCGAGGGTGAGGGGGCGGCACTCCAACCTTGTTCGCATGCGACGAGAGGGGAAAGGGAAGATCGCAAGGAGAGGCGGCGCCCTTCCGGCTATCTTCGCGTGCGCGAAGGGGAAAGGTTTGTCGGCGAGGATGTGTTCGAGTGGAGATGTTAGGGCACGGCAAAGGGACGGGTGAAGTGAGGTATTTATAAAAGTTTTATAATATATATATATATATATATATATATATATATATTATTTCTATTTCTAACTCTTATTTATGATATTTATATATATTACATATATATAAATTATTATTATTATTATTATTATATTGGTTTATTCATTTATTATTATTATTTCGAACCGTATTTTACAAAAAGTTTAGGTTAAAGAAATTAAATAATTTTGATTAATTTATAATGACGACATGATTAATTTATAATGACATTTATAAAATGTGTCATGACAAAGGATCTAATCAGATATTTTATTTATAAAATTAATCTGTTTTAATAAGTGTCATTATAAATAGTTTATAATGACATTTACTATTAAGTGTCATAAAGTAAATGTCACAATAGGTCTTTTTCTTGTAGTGGGATTGTAGGGAAAGAAAAGAAAAGAAGCATATTCGATGCTTCACATGTGGGGAGTTAGGACATTACCATACAAAATGCTCAAGGAAAGGAGAGTTGAAAAAGATGGAGCACCTTAAGAGATGAGAGAAAGAAGAAAGAACAAGGAGCACATATCAAGGGGAAGCTACAAAGGTAAGGGAGGTAATCCCTAACCCTATTTATGCTCAAAATGTTTGTATGAATGCTAGGAATGTAAATGATTGCTTGCCTAGATGTAATTTTGGCTTTAAATATCATGATAGAAACAGAAATATTTTTGCATGCCAAAACACCAAAACCTCTATATTCCACGACAAATCTAGGAATTCTAGGACTAAGGACCAAGGCATAAATCCTAAGGAAAGGAGATATATGTCTAGAAAAATGGATAGACCTAGGAATAATCAAGTTAGGTCTAGTGATCCTAAGGTTAGAAAGTTAGAAAAGGAAAATCAAGATTTAAGAGCAAAACTTGATAAGTTAGAAAGAAACCTAGGTAGAGTAATTCAAGGGTCAAAGAAATTGAACGTGATACCAAAGGACCAAAACCATAGAAATGGTAGGTCAGGTCTAGAATACCATCCTAGGGAGGTGAATATTGATAAAATGTCATATTCAAGGATGCCCTATAACTATGATAAAGAAAAGGCATTTAAAGGAAAAGAAAATGAATTGACCAAGAAAAAGGTCTATAGGGTCAAGAGGGTAGTAATGGAAGACCAAGAAGCACCAGAGGAGTACTGGTGTGGTCTTGCATTTGTAGATAAGTTACCTAGGGAGGTAACTAAGGCTAGGAGCTCAAGGGAGAGCTCTAAAAGCCAAAATGGGATCCATGGTCAATGGATCTCAGGTGGTTTCCTTTTAGGAGATTAAATGGGCTATAGAGTGTGTCAATAGGTTTAAGAGGCTAAGGTTAGCCTTAATCCTAGAGAATTGGCACACTAAAGGGAGAATTATGGAGAAAAAGGAGAAAATTGGATTATAATTGAGAGAAAATTGTTGTAACATGGAAATACCATATAAATTGATGCTCTTAATGTATTATGAACAAGTATGGGAAGAAGCATCAAGAAGAGGTTTAAATTAGAACTTTGAGTTGAGTTTAAATCATCAAATTTGGATAGTTTTGAAGTTTGTATCAATTTAGGGATTCGGGATAGTTATGATTGAAATTATATTTTTCCCAAGTAAACATAGGATCCACAAATCTCTCCATGAAAATTTAGAATTTTTGGAGATGTGTGGAATTAGTTAGGATTTTCTGAATTTCGGACTGGGAAACTGAAAATTCAGTATCAGTCGACTGCCCTACTGGCAGTCGACTGGTCCAGGACTGGGAACCTACTGTAAGTTTTACTAGTCGACTGCCTTGGGGGCAGTCGACTGGTCCTGGCTGTAATAACATTTTGTGAACTCTCGTAGTTGACTGGCCTCCTGTTAGTCGACTGGTACGCAGATTCTATAAAAGAAAAAGCGTGGGGGGGGGCCAGCCAAAACCTAGGGTTTTGGTGTGCCACCCCGACGATTCATCTCCTACCGAGCTCCCCTTCTCGTCCTAAGCCTTCCCTAAGCTTCAAAACTCCTCCCTAAGCCATCTCTAACCCCGATCTACGGTCTAGGGCTTGTAAAACCCTTCTCTCCCAAGTCTAGAGTTTCAAAATCATCATCATGAAGAGAATGAAAAGGTATCATTGTTTAAGGTTCAATTTTGTCATTTAAATCATGTTTTGGAACTAATGTGATGTTTTGTGCATGTTTTTCTTTGATATTTTTCCTTTTGGGGGGGGGTGTCTTGGTGTGCATGGATGTGTGTGGTATTTAGGATGGCTTCTAAGAAACCTAGGGGTGAGGGATCATCCCAACAAGGTCAGAGAGGTTCCAGGGATTCAAGGTTTAGGTCCCTCGAGTGTAAGAAAAGATTCGAAGACAATGAGTTTATCGTAATGAACTGTCGGTACCTGAACAAGGCATTCTTCCAAGAGAAGTCGCCTCAATTGGCTGAGATAATTACCCATTTTGGGCTGGAACAGCTGGTCTACTGCCAGCATGATATAGATATTGATCTATGCACAGAGTTTTACGCCAATTTAACTTGCATTGACTCGGATAATAACTTGTACGAGTCTAGGGTAGTCGGGGTTACTATTCCTTTTTCAATCATGAGTTTAGCTGGGTTCTTAGAGTGTAGAGCATCGGATAATACATCTACTTATTTCCCCACTGTTGTTGAGCCACTTGAGTTTCTTGGTGTCACCATTGACCAAATATACATGCATTATTTTAGGAGGCACAGGAATGAGTCAGAGCGTATTTTTGACGCTAAACCTATGAGACCTTTTAGCCATGTATTGTACAAGATTGTCATAGAGTGCATTTTGCCCATCGTCACCAAGGGGAGGTCTAGGATCAGACTCCCACACTTGGTGATGATATACGCATTGGAGAGGAGGTTAGATATAGATGTCTCCCTGTAGGTGTTTAGTGCTATTTGTCATTCTTCCCATAGTGTTAATGGGAAGATATACATGCCCTTCTGCCATATCTTGACTGAGTTTTTCCATCTACGGTTTGGTATCCATGTGGGTAGCGTTCAGGTTAGGCACCTGTCTAAGGATTATGACCAGATCGGTACACGTCAGTTATCCTTAGCAGACATAGAGAGTCGATAGGGGGCATTTGTCTGGAGGGAGCGTCCGGAGGCCCCCAGCTCAGATGAGGAGCCCACTGGGATTGTTACACGTGCGGAGTTTACTCAGCTCCGATCTGATGCCCACGGGATCCAGGAGGGCATGCACGGTAACCGAGAGGATCTCCAGAGCTTCCAGCAGCATCACTTGAGATTCCAGGAGACTATTCAGGGGGAGATCCATGGGACCGAGGCAGATAGGATGATATATATGAGATGCTGAGTCAGATGCATCTCTCACACCAGGCTCCTCCTTCTCCTCCTCCTCCAGGCGATGACTTCATGATGTAGATGGGCTTTGGTGACTGAGTGTTGAGAGTAGTTGTATTTGTTGTATTCCTATATCTCTCAAACACTTCCTAGTTTGGCATTGCATTATTCTGATACTTTAGGGCGTTGGTCCCTGTAACTTCTTCATGCTTTTATTTCATGTATGAACTAGTTGGTTATGTTCTATTTATGTTATGAAATTTCATGGTTTGATGTAAGTTTGCTTAAATGTTTTGAAACTAGTGTCGAGCAATAAGCTATCATTTTGGGCTAAACTGATATCTTATGCAATTTTATGTCATGATTTCATGTTGTTTGTAGTGCAATTCATTGATAAATCTTATATGATAAGATTGTTTTGCTAAATGGTGGCATAGGAGGGCTTTTCATGTCGATTGTTTAGGGTTAAGAGGTAATGAGGGGGAGTTTTGTCAAAATGAAAATATATTTATGAAAAGGGGAGGTTTAGAAACCATTCTATGTGTCAAATAGAGGTGAATGAAATTGGAAAATATAGGAAATCATAATTGAATTTCAAAGTTGATACAAAGTTGACACTATTTGAGGATTTTTGGGTTTGTACCAGAAGTCAAGTACGGTTGATGTTTTTCATGAACCAATATTTTTCTAGTGTAGGAAATACCTTAACAAACGTGCTTGCAAATTTTCACATTTTTCTAAATTTTCTGGAATTTTATACGTGTTTCTGAATTTCAGCTGGAAAATCAGGAAACAGCGTATCAGTCGACTGCCCTGGGGGTAGTCGACTGGTAGTGTGGACAGAATGCTATTTTGTGATTTCTGAGGGGGTTTTCAGAAATCAGGTTGAAGTTCTATTTGGCACCAAGGGTAGGGTTGCTTGGGGCAATCTTTTGATGGTGTCAAAGGGGGAGAACTTGGATATTAAGTTAGGTTTGGGTTGAAACTTAACTTTGATTGATTGATGATATTGTGGAGTTAAGTTGGGAAACTTAACTTGGAATTAGCAATAAGGATTGAAAATTGGGAGAAAGCATAGGTTAAGGGGGAGGTTGCCTCTTGTGTTGTAACGACCCAGAAAATTTTCTCAATATTTTCTTTAAAATATTGATCATGTCTAGATAGTGTTTGAGGAACCTAGAGATACTAGTACGAATTTTAGCCTAGTTATCCATGATTTTCCCATTTAAATTGAGAAGCTAAATCCTAATGGGCCTTATATGGGCTTTCCTAGTACCATGGTTATTAGTGGATTTTAGGTAGAATTTAATATAAATATAAATGGGTTTTAATTAGGAATATTAGCATGATTATGGGTGAGTCTTAGGGAAATTTTCGAAAATAAAGAATAAAAAAAATAATAATAAAGTGCATGCACCAAGGATTGAACCTTGGACCTAGTATACCATCATGCATGCACTAACCAATTCACCTAGCAAGGGAGTGCTATGAGGGAATGAAGTAGATTTTTGTTAAGGCTAAAGGAAGTGAAGAGTCACCATGAGAGGAGGCATCATGTCTCTTCACTTGCCCCCTCTTCATTGTGTATAAATGAGAAGGATGATAACTTAACCCCTAGGATAGTTATTCCTCCTCTCTTTATCCACTAAGCCTCTCCTCTCCTTCTTCCTCCTTCTAGCCGAACCCCATAGGAGGGTTCTCCCTTGGGAAAAGTTCACAAGAAGGCCTCTCCTTCAAGATCCAAGGCTTTGTTTACAAGGTTACAAAGGCTAGGGGTAGTCAAGGGACAACAAGGTCTTCATCCTCCTTCCTATCTAAGGTCTATAACCAAGATAAACCAAGGTAAGACTCCCTCACCTGTGGTGTAATAGTTCTCCTTGATGTTTATCATAATATGAAGTTTCGTTTGGGTTTTATGTTGAGAAAGCCATGGACTTGACCCTATAACTTTCGGCCACCATGTTTTTTGGGTCCAAGATGATGTTAAAAACCTCACTCATGCTTTCTAATGTTTTCTCATGATGAATATAGAATAAAATATGATTTGGAGAACTTTTGGAGTACCCTAAGACCCTTTAGGGTTCGAGCCCTCACCACGACTCCATGGTTAGGGTTGGATCTAACCCTTCAAGTATGTACCTTGTGTATCCTCATGATACAAGAGAGGTTGAGGGTGATTTATGTGAATTTTCACATGGCCTTGTAACCCTACAAGTTTCGGCCAAGATGGGTTTTTGGGCAAGGAGTTAGGGCTTACTTTATGTACGGGTTCCAATGGCTCCTATGGTATGGTATGGATAGGGTTAGATGATTGATTGGAATTTTATGAATTTTTTTCCATGTACTCATGGCCCTTGCAAGTTTCAGCCAACCCCAAGAAGTAGGGCTAGGAGTTAGGGTTAACCCTAATCATGAGCCCTAATAGCTTCCTATGGCCTTATAGGTAATGTATGATCTTTCCCTTTCTTTATGCTACCTTACATGTCACTTGAATGATAGAACCTCTTCCTTACAAGTTTCGGCCAAGCAACTTGATTGGGGTTTAGGTGGAGTTAGGGTTTCAAGAATGATTGTTATGGCTTATTATGATGTATATATATATATATATATGTTCAAGCATGTGGTAGAAATTATGTTACCCATAACCCTAACCTTAAGTGTCATGTTTCATGTTTGGTATGTTATGTTAGATGCCATGCTTAGTAGGGTTTGTTCATGGATGTCGTATGTTCTATGCCATGCACTTAGATAGCACGTAGCATGGTTATAGGAGTCCTACCCATGTATGCTTGTGATAGATACTATGTTTATGTATGCAATGCAATGCTTACCTTATGTATCATGATAATGCAAGCTCTATGAATTAGGATGATGGTCTATGTAAACATGTCATGTTCTATGAATACAAGGCGATGCTTACCTTATGTATCATGATCATGCAAGCACTATGAACAAGAATGATGTTTTATGTAAGCATGTCATGTTTTATGAATGAAGATAATGCTTATGCCGTTAAGGCATAATAATGCTATGCATTAAGTATGAACGATTAAAGGTCAAGTATGCTTTATGTCATGCTTCATATAATAAGGTTATGTTATGGTTAAATATGCTATGAATGTCCTATGAATGATGAAGCATGTGAAGTTATTTTACTTTATGAATGGGCTTGTACCGGACCGAAGTATGAGTCCAAGGGATGGACACCTTAAGAACGCCCCGGTTCTGGACTACCGACTATGCTGTCCACGGTTCTGGGACTACCGAAGCTGTCCAACAGGGATGGGCACCTTAAGAACGCCTCGGTTCTGGGACTACCGTAGCTGTCCTTACCCTAGTAGGTCGAGACTAGCTACCTCGTATTTACTTAGGGATGCACGCATATGATGTATGTATGTGGTACAAGCCGGGGACCCCAATGATGTTATGATTATGTTTAAGTATTTAAAAGTATGATTTTAAAATTAAGTATCCTTATGTATATGCATTTGACTCATGCATTCATTCATGTTATGCATTATACCATGATAGAAAATGTTTTACGCTTATGTTTTATGTTAAGAATTATGGCATGATAGAAAATATTTTATGCTTATGTTTTATGTTAAGAATTATGCCATGATAGAAGATGTTTTATGCTTATGTTTTATGTTAAGAATTATGCCATGATAGTAAATATTTTATGCCTATGTTTTATGTTAAGAATTATACATGATAGTAAATGTTTTATGCTTATGTTTATATTAAGAACATGCCCATGTTTTATGTTAGGAATCATACCATGTTAAGTATATTTATGTTTATATTTATGCCATGTATCATGCCATGTTAAGTGTATTTTATACCCATGTACTATGTAAGAACTATGTCATGCCAAATGATTTTATATGCTTATGTTCTATGTAAAGCACCAAGTCATGTTAATGTTTCATATGCTTATGATTAAGGGACGAACGGTTTCAGTGAGTAGGAAAGGGTCTTACTAAGCCTATGTGCTTATAGTCTTATTTTCCTTATACCGCAGATCAAGCAAGAGGACAATAAGGAAGCAGCAGGAGGGGCAAGAATGTGTGTGTGGTAGTGACTTGGCCAAGGAAAGATATACTTACAAGTCTTATGCTAAACCTAGGATGGTGTTGTCAAGAACAATTTACACTTGCTACTTATGTGCCTAATGGATGACTTATGTGATTTTATGACATGATGTTAAGTATGACGTTAATATGCTAAGTTCCCATGTCACCATGTTAGGAAGGATAGTTAAGTGCATGTATGTGTAAGTTTAAATTATTCCGCTGCATTACGATGTTCACATGCCCCTACGTATGTTAGCGTAACGCCGCTTAAAAAAAAAGGTGGGCGTTACATGCGTGTTATGCTTTGATTTTCAATTGCTATTACTTTCGTTATTTCTTTTGCTATTATTATTGTTATGTGTTTACCTAACTTAACATATTGTCACACATCAAAAATGGGGAGATTGTTGAGGCAATCGGCCCTGAGATGATCTGGAGGATCATAGGGTTTTGATGTGTGTGGGCAATATGGTCAAGTTAGGGTTTATTGTGTTCTCATATGTGTACATGAGTGTGCAGGTGTACAGGTACACATGGACTTGGTTGTGTTGGGAACGAGATGGCTAGAGAGGGGGGGGTGAATATAGCCAATCACTTCTTCTTTGAAGAGTTATCAAGTTTCTGCACTTGAAGTCGTTAAAAGCACAGCGGAAGTATGGGAAAACAAAACTTGCAGAAACTAAAACCAAAACCTAACTAGCAAGATTAGCAAGATCGCTAACAAGGAGATTTTACAAGGTTCGGGGATAACTTGCCCCTACTCCTTGGCGTGCCCTTAAGGTGGGCGATCCCTTGATCGTCGGCAGATCAAGCCCCGGTGATCACCGGATAAATCAGCAACCTCCTTCTCGGTGGAGAAACCTCTCCACAGCGTTTCAATCAAATATAAGTGTTTAAGCTCAATGAAACTACAAGAAAGATCTTACTCAAACCCTTGACAAGGACAAGAACACAGCAAGCTTCCCTGAGCTCCACCCAGTGGCGATCTCACGCAAGAACCCTTCACCATGTCTTCCCACTGTCGGACTCCAAGCTTCTTGTTCCCTCCTTCAAGGCTCAAGTAAAAGATGGTTGCTTCTCAATTGCTTGCTCAAAAAGTGATGAAGATCGCAAGAACACAGCAGCAAGTTGTGGAGAACTCAAGGCACGACAAGAACAACACGTTCGCAAGACCTGCTTCCTCGAAGCTATACACCGCCCTTTTGATTCTTCACAAGGTGACAACATCCTATCATGCTTCGATATTGAGTTAGATCAACGGGTTTGCCACTCTCATCATTGTCTAATCTTGTGTTTGTAGCCATGGGAATGGTTATCTCTTTCGAATCACTCATATTGAATTTTCGAAGCATTTCATGTGTATACTTTGATTGGTGCACATGGATACCATCGCGAGTTTGCTTGATTTCAAGTCCCAGGAAGAAAGTCAACTCTCCCACTAGACTCATTTCGAACTCACTCTCCATGTGTCCAATGAACTCATTTAAATAGCCCTTATTGTTTGAGCCACAGATTATGTCATCGACATATACTTGGGCTACAAATATATTGTCACCATCTCTTCGTAGAAATAGTGTAGGGTCTATTTGACCTCTAACAAAGCCCTTTTCAATCAAGAATGTCGACAACCGCTCATACCAAGCTCGAGGTGCTTGTTTAAGGCCATAAAGTGCCTTTTTGAGCTTGAACACGTGGTTTGGATATTCGGTACTCTTAAACCCCGGGGGTTGTTCGACATAGACCTCTTAGAAAGGCCGATTTGACGTCAATTTGAAATAATTTGAAGCCACGGTGTGCTGCAAATGCAAGCATCAATCGGATGGACTCTAATCATGCGACGGGAGCATAAGTCTCATCATAATCAAGGCCTTCAACTTGACTGTAGCCCTTAGCTACCAAGCGTGCCTTGTTTCTAATGATTTCTCCCTTATGGTTCAATTTGTTCTTGAAGACCCATTTGGTTCCAATAACGATGGTCTTCTTAGGTCTAGGGACTAAGTCCCAAACTTGACTCCTCTCAAATTGACCTAGTTCATCTTGCATCGCGATAATCCAATCGGGATCATTTAATGCTTCATCAATCTTTCTAGGTTCAATTTCGGAAATTAGAGCAACTTCATTAGCCTCATTCCGGAAGAATGATCTAGTTCTAACCCCTTGATGGATGTCTCCAACGATTTGGTCTTGGGGATGACTAGAGGCTAATCTCGTTTGTCTTGGTGTTGGTGGTGCTTCTTGAACAGGTTCACTAGACACAGGTTCAGCCTCAGGATCCGGCTGATCAATGGGTTGTCTAGGCTCACCGTCATCAGACTCATCACCATCAATAACACTTGGAGTTTCATTCAAAATTAGTCTCCTAAGTTCGAGTTGAACTCCTTCTACATTTTCTGACTGGTCAATTGATTTTTGAACTTCTTCAAAGACCACATCAGCAGACTCTTCAACTAATCTAGTTTACTTGTTGTAGACTCGGTAGGCTTTGCTAACTAGGGAGTACCCGACTAGTATCCCTTCATCAGCCTTTGCCGTGAACTTTCCAAGGTGATCCTTGGTGTTTAGGATGAACACCTTACAACCAAACACCCTAAGATGTTTAACCGTAGGTGGTTTCCCAAACCAAAGTTCATGGGGAGTCTTTCCTAAAAACCTATGGATGAGAACTCGATTCTGCACATAGCAAGCTGTATTTACAGCTTCGGCCCATAAGTAACTCGGGAGTGAGTACTCATTGAGCATGCTTCGTGCAGCCTCTTGAAGTATACGGTTCTTGCTCTCTACAACACCATTTTGTTGTGGTGTTCTAGGAGTAGAGAACTCATGTCTATACCCCTTAACTTGACAAAATTCTAGAAACCTTTGGTTTTGAAATTCACCTCCATGATCACTTCTAATTGTCTTAATTGTTGATGATTTTTCATTTTCAATTCTTCTACAAAAAGAAATAAAAATATCTAAGGTTTGGTCCTTATGTTTTAAAAAGAAAGTCCATGTATATCTAGTGAAATCATCAATGATAACAAAGCAATATCTACTTCCATTCAATGATATGATAGTGCTACAATCAAATAGATCCATGTGAAGTAAATCTAATGCATTGGAAGTACTTACAGTGCTTTTACCTTTATGTGCAGATTTTGTTTGCTTACCCATTTGACACGCATCACATAATTTATCTTTTCCATACTTGATGCTCGGTAAGCCTCGAACTAGTCCCTTGTTGGCCAGCTTCCGGATGTTCTTCATGTTCACATATGCTAGCCTCCGGTGCTAAAGTGTGGACTCTTCTTCTTTTGACATGAGACACTTAGCAAAAGCATTAGTAGCACTTTTAAATGAAACTTGATAGATATTGTCTACTCTTGCTCCTACTAGTACCGTGTCCAAGGTGTCATTTTGTCTAACTAGACATTGACTTGGTTGGAAATCAATTGTGTAACCCGTGTCACACAATTGACTGACACTTAGGAGATTAAACTTCATCCCCTTGACTAGAAGGACATTCGAGATTCTAAGACATTCGGATATTTGAATGTCTCCTATTCCTATGACCTTAAGACTACCATTGTTACCAAATGATACATTACCTCTACTCTTCTTGTGAAATGTGGCAAACAATGATCTATCCCCGGTCATGTGTTTGGAGCATCCACTATCAACAAACCAAGTTGATAGATGCTCCCCCTCAATCATAACCTACACAATTCGAAAAATAGAAGTCTTAGGTACCCAAACCTTGGGACCTAAAGCATCAACTAAACATGACTTAGGCACCCATGCCTTGACAACTTTCTTTTGAGTCTTGGGTGTCCTAGATTGTCTCATGTCAGTCCTAGACATGAGAGACACAAATGAGGGTTCTTTAGGGCGGTAACCAATACCGACCCTATTGTAAACCGCTCTTTGGGCATTTAGAATCATATCTAGGGTCTTGGAGCTATTTGAGAATTTCCCAAGAATATTCTTGAGCTTCTCAACTTCACTCTTCAATAATTGGTTTTCCTCTACTAACACGTTATCATGCAAATCACTGATTTCCTCAACCTTAGAGGATTTCAAGCTTACAATCTCATGTTTCAATGATTTAATTTCATCTTCTAGTAATTCAACATGTAAATCATCAATGTTATCATCCCTAGAAGCTTTCAATTGATCAATTTCCAATTGCAATGTTTTAACTTTGTTCTTGGATTTTTTAAGCATACTAGTTAAACATGCAATTGCTCTATAGCATTTTTCAAGCTCGGGAGAAGTTACCTCTTCATCATCCGAAGATGATGAAGCCGCGTTTGAGGAGCTTGAAGATTCTTCACTGCTCTCCTCTCCAAGAGCCATGAGAGCCACTTGCCTTGTGCTCTTCTCCTCCTTTTCATCATCGGATGAACTAGAGGATGACTCATCCCAAGAAGCCTTCAAAGCATTCTTCTTCTTCTTGGATCTCTCTTCTTTTCTTTTGGGTTTCTCCTCCTTCTTCTTAAGCTTCGGACACTCATTCTTAAAATGCCCTTTCCTACCACATTCGAAACAAGATGCATTATTCTTATCAAGTTTGGATTCACTAGTGTTACCTCTACTTTTGAAACGTCGATCTCTTCGCATCATCCTCCTCACAAAGTTGTCCATTTCAGATGAAGAGGAGCCACTGCCATCTTCCTCGGAATTTGACTCGGATTTGGAAGAGGATGAAGATGATGAGACCTCCTTCTCCTTCTTCTTCTCCTTCTTCTTCTTATTGATCCGGTCCCCTGCAACTAAGGCAATCCCTTTCTCCTTGGGGCCTTTGTTAGCCATTTCATGCAATTCCATCTCACAAAATAAATCATCTAATTTCACAATAGATAAATCCTTGGATACTTTGTAGGCATCCACCATGGATGACCACAAAGCATTCCTCGGAAATGCTTTCAAAACATACCTCACAAGGTCGCGATTCTCAACCTTTTCATCAATTGAATGAAGTCCATTAAGGACTTCCTTGAATCGGCTATGGAGCTCACTTACCGACTCATTCTCCTTCATGGAGAGATTTTGGAGTTGATTGAGGAACAAGTCCCTCTTGGCAATCCTCGAGTCTCGGGTGCCTTCATGGAGCTCAATGAGTTTATTTCACAAGTCCTTGGAACTTGTGAAAGGACCAACCTTGATGAGTTGGTCTTTGTTCATGCCACATTGTAGAGTGATTACCGCCTTCGCGTCGGCTTCACTCTTCCTTGTTTGTTCGGCAATCCACCTCCATGACTCAAGTTCTTTGCCTTCATCATCCTTAGGAGGGGTGAATCCCTCCTTCACCGCGAACCAAGTATGGATGTCCATCTTCAAATAGTATTCCATCTTTGATCTCCAATATTGAAAGTCGGCGCCATCAAAGAATGGAGGTCAGGTGGTGGAGAATCCTTCTCTCAAAGCCATCTTGTTGAGATCTCTCGGTTGTTAAGCCGTAAACAGAGAACCTTGCTCTGATACCACTTGTTGGGAACGAGATGGCTAGAGAGGGGGGGGTGAATATAGCCAATCACTTCTTCTTTGAAGAGTTATCAAGTTTCTGCACTTGAAGTCGTTAAAAGCACAGCGGAAGTATGGGAAAACAAAACTTGCAGAAACTAAAACCAAAACCTAACTAGCAAGATTAGCAAGATCGCTAACAAGGAGATTTTACAAGGTTCGGGGATAACTTGCCCCTACTCCTTGGCGTGCCCTTAAGGTGGGCGATCCCTTGATCGTCGGCAGATCAAGCCCCGGTGATCATCGGATAAATCAGCAACCTCCTTCTCGGTGGAGAAACCTCTCCACAGCGTTTCAATCAAATATAAATGTTTAAGCTCAATGAAACTACAAGAAAGATCTTACTCAAACCCTTGACAAGGACAAGAACACAGCAAGCTTCCCTGAGCTCCACCCAGTGGCGATCTCACGCAAGAACCCTTCCCCGTGTCTTCCCACTGTCGGACTCCAAGCTTCTTGTTCTCTCCTTCAAGGCTCAAGTAAAAGATGGTTGCTTCTCAATTGCTTGCTCAAAAAGTGATGAAGATCGCAAGAACACAGCAGCAAGTTGTGGAGAACTCAATGCACGACAAGAACAACACGTTCGCAAGACCTGCTTCCTCGAAGCTATACACCGCCCTTTTGATTCTTCACAAGGTGACAACATCTCTGTAGCTCCCAGCTACTCATCTGCCAACGCCAGCCTCTACTGAGCTATCTCTGGACTCACTGAGCTTCCCTCAGTCAAGCTCCAGTCTCCGCTCCAGTCTGCAACTCGCCGTTGCAACCTGAGATGGGAAAATGGACAAACCTGCTCCAAGGAAAGCTCTCTTTGACTTCTCCTTGAGTGTTTGAATCCTCCCCTGTCACCTGAAACTCACTCAGAGTATTAGAGTAGCAAATCAAACAGCATATCAAATATCAGAGGAAAGTGGCAGCGAATCGGTTGAGTTCAGACGCGATCAGAGCGTCTGACAATGCAATTTGAATTAAAGTGATCGGTCACCTGACCGATCAGAGAGCCTCCTGATCGGTCACCAGACCGATCAGGCTGGTTCTAGACCGATCAGGCTTCGTCCTGATCGATCCCCAACGCTCAATTAGAAATCGCGATTTCTTTGAGATTCTCCTGGACCGATCACCAGACCGATCCCAGGTCTTGGATCGTTCACTGGATCGATCCACCCTTATATTGGGCGATTTCTGAGTTTCGCAGGCTAAGCCTTCTGATCGGTCACCGGACCGATCAGGCAGCCTCCTGATCGGTCACCAGACCGATCAGAAGCTGACCAGACCGATCAGGCTCCGTCCTGATCGATCATAGAGAGGAACCTGCAATGCTTGATCGTTCTCCGGAACGATCTGCACAGTAAACCTGATCGGTCACCAGACCGATCAGGAGCAGTTCAGCAAGAGAACTCAACCACACTGCTCGCTCCCTGATCGGTCACCAGACCGATTAGGAGCCAGTCAATGGGTGAAACGCATACTCCCTGATCGGTCACCAGATCGATCAGGAGCAACACAGTAGGTTCCCAACCTCACTGTGTGATCCCTGATCGGTCGCCCGACCGATCAGTCATCGCTGGATCTATCACCAGACCGATCCACGAAGGAGCAGCGTACCAAAATCCCTGATCGATCACCAGACCGATCCAGAGACTCAAAGTCAGCCCTCCAAGCTAAGTTTCCATCCATCTTAGCCCTCCAAGCTAAGGATTTTCCATCTAACTCTCCAAGTTGGGAATTTGCACCTAACCCTCCAAGTTAGGACTTTTCACCTAGCCCTCCAAGCTAGGACTTTTCACCTAGCCCTCCAAGCTAGGACTTTTCACCTAGCCCTCCAAGCTAGGACTTTTCACCCAACCCTTCCGAGTTAGAACATCATCCAACCTAGCCCTCCAAGCTAGGCACCTGACCCTCCAAGCCAGGACTTTTTCACCTAATTCTCCAGGATGGGAATTTGCACCTAACCCTCCAGGTTAGGACTTTTCACCTAGCCCTCCAAGCTAGGACTTTTCACCCAACCCTTCCGAATTAGGACTTTTCCAACACCTAGCCCTCCAAGCTAGGATTTTCCACACCTAACCCTCCAGGTCAGGACTTTTCAACACCTAGCCCTCCAGACTAGGATTTTCCATCCCTTGCCTGATCCCCGACCAGGACTTCATCATAATCATCATAATCAACCTAAACTAAAATCGATGTCAACACCAAAACAACAATCAGGGCCAGACTACATCAACAGGTTGATGTTTTCGGGTGAAGGATGGCATGGAGGTAAGCTGGAGGCTTGCGTGTGCATCTGAGGGACCGGTGGATAACAGGGACGATGAGACGAGGGACGCGGACTTCGAGGCGTACGTGAAGGGTGGTATGGAGGCAAACTGGAGTTTTGCGTGCACATCCGAGGGACGAGGGCCGAAGATGAAGAAGGTGTGAAGGTAACAGTCGAGGATGCTGGTGAAGAGTCAACCGGGTTGTGAGGGTTTGAGTATGAGTGATTGTACTTAGGGGCTAAGCCGGGAGGGTTTGAGTGCTGAGAGAATTGTACTCGGGAGTGAACCCCTAGGCTTAGGTTGGACCAGTCGACTGGCCAAGGGGCAGTCGACTGGTGTAGGCTGGAACAAGTTGGCAGATTTGAACGTTGTACTGTAACGGTCAAATCTGAGTGAGACCAATCGACTGCCCCAGGGGCAGTCGACTTGTAGCGGCTGTTTTAGACTCAAGCCCTATTTAAAGGGGCTTGTTTCCTACTATCTTGCTTGACGAAACTCGCTTGGGTAAAGTGAGTTAGTAGTCTCTTGTGCTCAGATAGCGTCCGAAGTGCTGTGGCGAGGTTTCTCCACCCACAAGGAGCAACAAAGTTAGCCAGAGATTATCCGGGGATTGATCCACCGACGGATTCTTGGATTAGTCACCCGTCCGGGGTGGATACCAAGTAAACCTGGTTTGTTAGCATTGCTTTGCATTGGTTAGTATTATTTTTATTGTATTTCCGCTGCGCTAACAATCTTGTAGAGAAAACGACGAACAAATCGCTATTCACCCCCCTCTAGCCAACATCTTCGATCTATCATTGTTAAATATAGGAAATCGAGGGGGGTTTTGCATATAGGTCAATATATATATATATATATATATATATATATATATCAATTCCCAAATTTCCTCACTTAATTTCCCTCCATCCCTCCTTTCAATCATTCGGCTTTCTCCCCCAAAGCAGCATCGACAACGATTCTAAAACCCTAACTACCCCAAATAGGTAAACCTCCCAATATCCCATCTCCATCTCCATCTCCAACTCCATTCTCCAGCCTCTAGGCAAGACAGTGGCGACCTGGCGGTCCTGGCAGCAACGGACAAGTCACAGGAGCTGGCAAGGTTGATCTCAGGCGTGATCGTGTGATGCGGCAGGTGACAACAAGATCATAGGGTTGAACTTCATTCTTCTCCATCTAGATAAAGGAGTGGTTGTTGAGTTGCTGCACCTTTAGGACTGTTGTGGTTATCTGATCATAGAAGTGAACCATCTAAAGGCCATGTATGGAAGGCGTGCATCCCAGCTTTTGAAAGAGCAAGCATGTTGTGAAGCATGACAATTAGCATCATTTAATAGCGATGCATTTGAACGAGTCATCAAGGAATGTGATGAGCACAACCTGCAGCTTCAATCATTAATCAGGAAAATAGAGGAGCAAAACCTAGATATACAAAGAGCTAGGAATGAAGACCACTTTGGTGTAGTACTTCATCATCTTTCTTTGATTCGGAACAAATGCTGTCTCATGGGTTACATATATAACTAGGAATCAATCATTCAGAGTTTGAGATGGAAACTAGGCAGCATTCTTCCCCATGAAATAGTAGTAAAGCTGCAAAATTTGGAAATTGAGTATTTCAAAAAATAAAAAATCTCTCGGAGGCCTTAGAGTCCTACATGTCTAAGATGGATCTAGATTTGACTGTGGATATGGTTCCGTCAAAGGATCCAAATATTCAAGTGAGGGTGCTAGATGATATTGGTGATGTATGCCTTTGATCACACAGTGGCTCTTACTAAGAACTCTTTCCATTTTCTTAGGCGTAGTGATGCTGAACCATTCATCTCACAGGGTACGTTGGAAGAATTTATAGACTAATGCCTCACTGCAAATTGCAATTATCATAGAAAGGACCCTGATTGGATACAGATTGGTTGGACGGGTGGTTCTTTCCAGTATTACACACATCAATTACGATGCAGGTTCCTTCTGACTTATCTTTGTAGATATTTCAGATTTCTATATATGGTTCCCTGTATGCATAATAGTAGGATTTACCTTTATTTGTCTCTTGGTTATCCTGCTTGGTACTTATTGCTTGGCCTTTGACATGCTCAAATTTATTTTCCATACAGTCTCTATGCTTGATATTCTGATTTTGGATAGTACACATGTTTGTTGATACCTAGCATTTTACATGCCTAGTAGGTTATTGGTATATCATGATTTATGATTCAGACCAGTGTATATTATTTGAGGTTATTTGATGGGTGTTAGCATCATGCACCATCTTTGCATTATTGCTTAACTGACGATCTTTGAGGCTCCCTTGTGGTTGAGACGGATCGTCAGTCATATCAGGATCTACACACACTGCCACTCATGGGTTAGTGGTGCAATCAGGAGGGTGTGTGTAGTTGCCCTGTCAAGGCTCTGCTCGACTGCTCACGGGTAGTGGTTCCGCAGCGTGGTAGCAGACAATGATCCCTCCTCTTTCCTGTGATACGAGGAGATGAGAGCGGTGCTCCCTCATATAATTTGAGGTAGGACGGGTGTGACCTCCGCCAGCATCCTGTCCACTTGATCATTCAGGAGTAGTGACGGCAGAGTGCGTACAATTGTCATAGCCCTACCCACTCGACCTCACCCATGACCAGTGACGGTGGCTGACTGACGTCAGGGGTGACCATGTCATTGCATCATATGCACGATTGCATATTTGCATTGTTTGTGTTTGCTACACTGGTTTGAGCTATGCCTGTTGCATTTGGATGACATATACATACAGGAGGGATTTACTTTGTTTATGGTCTGGCGACCATTCGGGTTCAGGGACTTATGACCTACACACCCCCGGGGGTAGGTATGAATATATATATTTGCATGTAGTGTTCCGATCATGTATCATGATTTTTCTTTTGAAATTGTATCAGTTTGTTTCTATACTACTATTGTATAACCTTTTTACCGTCATACATATCTATCTGTTTATATACCCACGGAGTCCCCCTGGACTCATAATCGTTTGTTTGTTTTTGCTTTTCAGGATGATGCCGCCAGGAGAGCCTAGTAGCTAGTCCCAGTCCCAGTGATAGCGTAGTTGCTTTATTTAGTCTATATTTTATTTTAGTTATGGTTGGGATGTATTTCTCATTTTATATATGTTGGTAGATGTGTCATCCAGGGTTATGATAATTTTTTTGTATTTTGCATTGTCGGTCTACCCAAAGGGCAATTTGGAATTTGTTTTTTATAGTATAGGCGTTGGTATATGTTTTTGATAGTTTCGATGGTTGTTTATTCATTTATTTATGATATAGTTTGATCATATATATCTATGGAGGTCGTAGAGGCCATTTGATGTATGTATAATGTTGAGATTGTGCGTCGTACAGGGAAGGTGTTGTCCGATTTTCATCGGACATGCAACCTCTCGGGGTGTGACAGTATATTTGGTATCAGAGCGAGGTTGTCGAGTCTTTTTGAATTTTTTTGGAGTCATTCTCTTGATGTGGTCGTGTTTGGGACTTGGTGCAACGAGACTTCTCTAGGAGATAGGTATTTCCTCTGGTTTCTTATACCCTCTATCTTATTTAGGTATGGTAAAGATTCTTTCATTCAATCATGTATCTGTTCTTGTACTTGTCTATTAGGTATTCATGGACTTTAGTTAGCATGATGACTTGTAGTCACTTATCATCACTCAGGCTATATTAGTTTGAAGTCCCTATCTTTGTATTCAAATTACATTTATGTAAACCTCAAGAATCAGATTCACCTAAGTTAAGCTCTCCTAGAGTTGTTGCCAGCAATTTCTTTCCCTTATAGTTTGAGAAAGGTTCTTGTGTTGTCCAGTTATTGATGTATCATTACTTAATTCCTATGGGTGAGGCAAGTTCATGAAAAGAGAGAAGAGAAGAGGAACTCATGCCCTATTAAACCTTACCCAGTACCGGAAAGAAGAAAACCAGGATGGAAGAATGAAATCAACAACTTGAAACTCATTGAATAGAAATGAGGTTGTAACTCTCAGGGTAATATACACTAAAGCCCAAAATTGAAACCAAACTTGAGCATGATTAGGCTATTTGAACCAAACACCTTGGCAGGCCTTTAATCAAGCCATTCATGTCATATTTGTTTGTTTCAACTCTTTGACTGATAAAGGTGGGTCTTCATTGTGCCTCGAACTCAAATTCGTAAATAGCCTCGCAAGGCACCTTGATCTAATATTGGTGTAGTTTTTTTTTCCTAACCCTTTAATTGTCTTTTGTTCTTATCCTCAACTTTTGTAGCTTCATTCTCGCTTCCCTTAAGTCTTAGAATGGCTTGGTACATATATGTTGTGAATGATGCATTTCGTTACCTCCAAGTGATAGGAATGATAGACAAATATGAGTAATTGACTATCCATTGTATGAGGAAAGACCAAACCTATAATTTGAAGTATGTTTCTTCCAGCATCTTGTTTTCTACCTCACTGTTTAGATGAACAAATCACAAAATGTTAGCATATGAGCATCCAGTCCTTGAGAGTTCTCACTTGTTAATATCAATATTTGGATCTGCGACCCATAATACAATCATCAATTCTCTATATAAGGTTGGTAAGATAGACAATATAAGTGATATCTCAATTGATGTTATCAATGATGATTTTGCATGTTCTATACAATTATATGGGTTTCTCAAAGAAACAGATGTAGGAGATATGATAGAAGATGCTCACAAGTTGTTTGACGAATTGCCTTTGATGGGTTTGATTCCAAATTAAATTACTGATTGTATTGAGTGATGGTTACTTCAGAGAAGGTTTGGTTGAAAATGCATCGATGTTGTTCAATGAGTACTTAAAGGATTTTGCATTCACTAGCTCATCCATTCGTGGTTATATGATTCAAGGATTATGTAGGCATAGTTGACAATTTGGTGCTTTAATTAGTTGAAAAAAAATTGCTATCAGAGTGGTTGAAGATCTTATTGAGAATAACCTATTTCTAGAAACAATTACTTGTGGGATGCAAAGTCAAACTATATTTAGTGAAGAGGGGGCGCTTTCCAAATGCATCAAATGTGTATGCTCTTGAGAATGAAATACTAGCCAGTCAAGAGTAAATCATATGATGTGCTTCTGAAGGTTTTCACGAATTCGAGATGAACATACAATTAAAATACTAATGTGGGAATTCATCCAACAATATGAGACCTTTGCATCTGATAAGTCAAATGTCATCTTCCCTTACCTTTGCAAGAAATGTATAGATGCAATTTGAAGAAAATGAAGGTAGGACATCTAAGTGATGCAGTGGGAGCGTAGCGGATCTATAACCCACAGGAAACAGCAGAACCCAACAAAAATGTACTTTGGAAGATTGTATACCTAAGTAGAACAAAGGTAAATTATTCGATTCGGAGGATTTTGATCGAGTAACCCAGTTCGTATATTTATTATTGACTTGCTAGACTGACCTTTTGGGTTTACTTTACGGAGTTTCTAATGGGTCATGTGTAGAACTATATTTCTATGTAAAGGTTCAGACAGACATACGGAGTGCACCATTCACTAACTGGAGGACTTATTACGAGCATGTGAGGTGGACATTGAAGACAACTGGAAGGATCACTTGCACTTAGTTGAGTTCACCTACAACAATAACTATTATTTGGCTATCCAGATAGCATCGTTTGAGGCGTGGTATGGTAAAGCTTGTCGGGCACTCACCCTCTAGGAAGAGGTTAGGGAATCACAGTTGTTAGAACCTCAGAATATTTAGCGTGATGCAGAGGTTTGACCGCAAAGGTAAGCTAGCTCCACGTTGCATTGAAACTTTTCAGATTCTGGAGAGAATTGGACCAGTAGCTTACCGACTATCACTACCACCACCACTTGCCGGTGTTCACGATGTATTCTGTGTTTCCATGCGGAGGAAATGTGTCAAACCTTGCTCATGCCTTATCAGAGGTGTCAGCTCTGCTGAAGCCTGATGCGACTTATGACGATGAACCGGTGCAAATTCCGGAGCATAGAGTGCGTTAGTTATGGAACAAGACAATCTAACTCGTCAATGTCAAATGACATCACCATTCTAATGAAGAGACAACCTGGGAGCTCGATGATACGATTAGTGCTCATTACCCACATTATTTAATTGAGGTACGTATGGTTTGGTTCATAGAGTATTAGTACTGCATGATCATACTTGTTGCATGTAAGTAACAAAAATTTGGGGACCAAATTTTTATTAGTGCGGAAGAATGTTAAATATAGAAAATCGAGGGGGGTTTTGCAAATATATATATATATATATATATATATATATATATATTGCTAAATTCCCAAATTTCCTCACTTAATTTCTCTCCATCCCTCCTTTCGATCTTTCGACTTTCTCCCCCAAAGCAGCGGCAACTGCGATTCTGAAACCCTAACTACCCTAAATACATAAACCTCCCAATCTCCCATCTCCATCTCCATTCTCTAGCCTCTAGGCAAGATGGTGGCGACCTGGCGGTCCTGGCAGCAATGGACAAGTCACAAGAGCGGGCAGGGTTGATCGCAGGCGTGATCGTGTGATGCGGTAGGTGATAGCAAGATCACAGGGTTGAACATCATTCTTCTCCACTCTATCTAGATAAAGGAGTGGTTGTTGAGTTGCTGCACCTTTAGGACTGTTGTGGTTATCTGATCATAGAAGTGAACCATCTAAAGGCCATGTATGGAAGGCGTGTATCCCAGCTTTTGAAAGAGCAAGCATGTTGTGAAGCTGGACAATTAGCATCATTTAATAACGATGCATTTGAACGAGTCATCAAGGAATGTGATGAGCACAACCTGCAGCTTCAATCATTAATCAGGAAAATAGAGGAGCAAAACTTAGATATACAAAGACTTAAGAATGAAGACCACTTTGGTGCAGTACTTCATCATCTTTCTTTGATCCAGAACAAACATTGTCTCATGGCTTACATATATAACCAGGAATCGATCATTCAGAGTTTGAGATGGAAATTGGGTAGCATTCTTCCCCAAGAAATACTAGTAATGGTGCATAATTGGGAAATTCAGTATTTCAAAAAAAAAAAAAAATCACTCGGCGGCCTTAGAGTCCTACATGTCTAAGATGGATCTAGATTTGACTGTGGATATGTTCCTCCTAAGGATCCATATATTCGAGTGAGGGTGCTGGATGATATTGGTGATGTATGCCTTGGTGATCACATAGTGGCTCTTACCAAGAACTCTTTCCATTTTCTTAGGCGTACTGATGTTGAACCATTCATCTCTCAAGGTACGTTGGAAGAATTTATAGACTAATGCCTCGCTGCAAATTGCAATTATCACAGAAAGGACCCTGATTGGATACAGATTGGTTGGACGGGAGGTTCTTTCCAGTATTACAAACGTCAATTATGAGGCGGGTACTTTCTGACTTATCTATGTAGATATTTCAGATTTCTTTGTATGGTTCCCTGTATGGATAGTAGTAGAATATTCATTTATCTGTCTCTTGGTTATCTTGCTTGGTACTTATTGCTTGGCCTTTGACATGCTCAAATTTATTTTCCATATGGTCTCTATGCTTGGTATTCTGATTCTGGATAGTACACATGTTTGTCGATACCTAGCATTTCTGCATGCCTAGTAGGTTATTGGTATATCATGATTTATGATTCAGACGAGTATATATTATTTGAGGTTATTTGATGGGTGTTAGCCTTATGCACCACCAGTGACCACTAACGGTGGCTGACTAGCGTCGGGGGTGACCATGTCTTTGTATCATGTGCACGATTGCATATTTGCATTGTTTGTGTTTGCTGTACTTGTTTGAGCTATGCTTGCTGCATTTGGATGACATATATATACAGGAGAGATTTACTTTGTTTATGGTCTAGCGACCATTCAGGTTCAGGACTTATGACCTACACACCCGGGGGGGGGGGTAAGTATGGATATATATATTTGCATGTAGTGTACTGATCATGTATCCTGATTTTTCTTTTGAGACTGTATCAGTTTGTTTCTATACTGCTATTGTATAACCATTTTACTGTTGGATCAGTGTCGTCGATAGAGGGGGGGGGGTGAATATCGACCGTAAAAATCATTCGGAAACTTCATAAACTTTTCAGTTCAACACTTTGAGATTCGTTCTAAACAGAGCGTTAGTAGCATAGTGGAAAATAAAACAGAAAAAATAAAAGACAACACAACTCAGAATGCACACGAGACTTACTTGGTTCCCAACTCCCCAGGGTCAGTACATCCAATGCCTAAGCACGGGAACACCCGTCCACTAATGGTCTCCTTTCCGGACTTTCCAGAGGTGGAGAAACCCATCTTACAGTGCAAGTGTTATGAACAAAAAGTATAGATAAATTGAAATGTAGAATGTAAACTCAAACCGAACACAAAGGATTGAAGACTCGGCCGATCTGGACCTCCGAAGTGCCACGCACTTCCTCCTGGAGCCTCCTAGTCACAGAGCTTCGTCGTTAGCGCTTTTTCGTCACTTGGGAAGTTTAGAATGGTTTCAGAAGTTGTTTTTTGAGCTGAGGGGTCGAAACCCCTATTATAGTCTTCATTAGGGTGCCTGTGATCACTGGGGCGCCTCACAGGGCTTGGTCAAAGCTTATCTCCACGCCGAACTCGCCGCAGCCGATAAAGCCCTTGACCAGGGCGCCCTGGACCATTGAGGCGACTCAAAGTGCTTGGTCAAAGCTTATCTCTGCTTCGAACTCGCAGCAGCAGATACAACTTTCAACCAGGGCACCTGAATGAATGAGTAGCTTGGTTCAATAAGGCCCTCCATTCATTGAGGCGGCCTAGTAGCCCTTTTCCAGCCTTGTTTGTTTAGTTGTTTGCCTACTTTGTCTTCACTTTTAGGTACCTGCAAGATACATAAATACAAGGCAAACATGCAGATAATCTTAACCTTAAGGAAATGGTTCTGACTTCGGATTTCTACAAAACCCTAGGTCGAACCGACGCCTAAGTTCCCACCCCCGAGAACGCGCCTTCAACCTACTCCTTTCAGGAGACAGTTGCCACCCAGTCCATTCGGGTGGACTTTTGTTTACTTTTGCTTAGCCTTCGATACTCTCGGATCTCAAGACGTCCGACCCTTGACCCGTCTCTACTTCTGTCCTTAGTCATCGCTCAGCTAAGTTGCTCAATCCCTCGGACCAAGACTTCGTGCCCAACCCCTAGGTCCAGGACTTAGTGCCTAACTTCACTCATCATGACTTTTGCCCAGCTTCACTCACCAGGTCTTAGTTACCAACCCTTGGCCAGGACTTAGTGCCCAATTCCACGAACCAGGACTTAGTGCCCAACTTCACTCACCAGGTCTTAGTGCCCAGCTTCACTCACCAGGTCTTAGTGCCCAATTCTTAGAACCAGGACTTAGTGCCTAGGTTAACTAGGACTTTTCTTCACTTTGTTACACCTTTCTTGATTAATCCTTCCCTTGTTCAATGTATCACTGACTTAAGTATATTGTCAAACATTGAAACATTTAGAGGAGGACATCATTGATGTAACTTGCACCAACATTTACCGCCATACATATCTATCTGTTTATATACCCACGGAGTCCCCCTGGACTCATAATCGTTTGTTTGCTTTTGCTTTTCAGGATGATGCCGCCAGGAGAGCCTAGTAGTCAGTCCCAGTCCCGGTGATAGCTTAGTTTCTTTATTTAGTCTATATTTTATTTTGGTTATGGTTGGGATGTATTTCTCGTTTTATATATGTTGGTATACGTGTCATCCAAGGTTATGGTAATTTTTATGTATTTTGCATCGTCGGTCTGCCCAAAGGGAAATTTGGAGTTCGTTTTTACAGTATAGGCATTGTTATATGTTTTTGATAGTTTCGATTGTTGTTTATTCCTTTATTTATGATATAGTTTGATCATATATATCTGTGGAGGCCGTGGAGACCATTTAGTGTATGTATAATGTTGAGATTGTGCGTCGTACAGGGGAGGTGATGCCCGATTTTCGTCGGACATGTAGCCCCTCGAGGCGTGACATGACTAGCAAAGAAATCTTGGTGAGTGAAGCTGGGTCCTAGTGAGTGATGCTAGGTGGATGAAGTCCTGGTGAGTGATGCTGGGCATGGAGACTTGGTCCGGGGGACTGAGCATGAAGCCCTGGTTCGGGGAATTGGGCACGAAGTTCTGGCCGAGGGTTGGGCACCGAAGTCTTAGTCCAGGGGATTGAGCATGAAGTACTGGTCGGGGAACGGGCAACGAAGTTTTTACCAAGCGAGGACTACGGACAGAAATAGAGACTAGTCGAGGATCGAACGTCTCGAGATCTAGGAGTCTCGGACGCCAAGCATGAAGTCTTGGTCCGGGGGATTGAGCAGAAGACTTTGCTGAGCGGGGATCATGGACAGAAGTAGAGACAGGTCGAGGTCAGACGTCTCAAGATCTGGGTTCTCAATGGCTGAGCAAAAGTCCAATCGGATGTCCCGGTTGGCAAAAGGTAGCTTCTCCAGATTGGAGTAGGTGAATGACGTGTTCCTCGAAAAATGGAACAGTAGGCGTTGGTTCAACCTAGGGTTTCTGGTGAAATCCAACAGTCAGAACCAGACAGCTTTGGCTGTCAATCAACTAAGGCATAAGATTATTTGTGTGTTTGTTATGTGCTTTGTTGTCTTGTAGGTACCTGGAGTTTGAGGTAAGATAGGAGAACAAATGTAAAACAAACAGAGGCTGGAAAAAGGGGTTCCCAGGCGCCTGAATTCTGGAACCTAGGCGCCTGAAAGCATCCCTAGCGTCTGAAGGCATCCCAGGTGCCTGGGAGGCAATTCTTATCCCGTGCGCAGAGTTAGCTGCTTTGGATCAGGTTTGACCATGGTTAGGTGCCTGAATGGGCTTTAGGGCACCTAGGAGCATGGTATAAATAGTGGTGTCATCCCTTTAGTTGATGAATGATCTTCCATATCTGTTTAATTATTCTGTGCAAATCAAAAGCGCTATGTTGAAGCTCTACGATCAAGGAGGCTCCAGGAGGAAGTGTGCTGCACTTCGGACTTCCGGATTGGCAGGATCTTCGTTATATTGGTTTGCTTTTTGTTTACAAGTTATCTTTCAGTTTATCATTTGTACTTGTATATCATACTGTAAGATGGGTTTTCTCTGCCTCCGAAAATTTCGAAAAGGAGACCACTAGTGGACTCACGCCGAGTATATAGGCCTTGGACTTATTGACCTTGGAGGGTTGGGAACTAAGTAAATAAATCTTGCGTGTCTACTGTGTTTGTCTTTTACATTTATTATTCCGTTGTGCTACTAACGATTTGATTATGAAGTTAAACGAACAAAAGACGAAACAAAGCAGGAGTCGATATTCACCCCCTCTATCGACGCCACCGATCCTACAAAACCATTTGCCTAAACATCAAAACACATGGTCACTCCAAACCATAGATTGGTCGAACAGCCGGGAGGAAGGACGCTCGAGGGGCGAAAGGTCGGATGTCAGGTTCGGGTGAGCCTAACTCTAGTTAGCCAGAAATCACCCAAGAAGACAAAGGAAGCCATGCTGGAGAGTGGTCAGCAGCTGCTGACGAAACCATATCTCTGGCACCCGTAAGCATATGGGTGCCTGGGCTCTCGGGCACCCGAGCACTAGGCGCACAAGCACTCGGGCACCCGTGAGCCATCGATGCCCGAGAGGCTATTCCTAGCCATTTGTGAACGTTGCTCGTTGGATAACCATCAGGCCACATGTCAGGCGCCGAAGAATTCTTGAGCGCTCTATAAGTGCCACATCAGCAAACGGATAACTCTGACCGGGGCTTTAAATAGAGCCCTGGAGCTCAGTTTCATTTCATTCATTCAATCCAAGAATTAGCAAACTAGTTTTGTCTAATCTGTATTTCTTGTTCTGAGATTTCCATGTGTAAGAGGCTTCTCCACCCGAAGAAATTTTATTCAGGTGAATCGAGCCATTTTGCGCCTTGGATTAGTAACCTCCCCGGTTGCTAACCAAGTAAAATCTGATTGCCTCTTTCCTTTATGTTTGCTATATTTTTTTAATGCTATTTATTACTTTAATTAACTAACAAACATCTTTGTTTAAAGTTAAACAAAAGATTTGAGTTGTTATTTTTTAGGGGTAATTCACCCCCTCTTGTCGACCTTCAATACCGTTATAATCTAGGCAGCATCCATAGTCTTCCTACAAACTACGAAATGTGTCATCTTTGAGAATTTGTCAACCATAATAAGAACTAAATCTGAGGGTCATTGGGTGCAGGGTAATCCCAGTACAAAAACCATGATGATATCAAACAAAAGAGCTTTAGGAATGGGTAGGGGAGTATATAAGCCTGCATTTGTGAGAACCCCCTTATACCACTAGCATACAGAACATCGGTCAACAAAGTGAGCCATATCGTTTGTCGACATGGTCCAATAGAAATTGGCAGAGATGAGGGCCAACATCTTATCATGTTCGAAGTGCCCCTCATTATGAAGCTCACTCATAATTTGCAACCTGAGAGAGCAATCTAGAATGCACAACTACAACATGAAATTGAAAACTGTTATGCAAAATAAAATTGTGTTGGTGACAATCATGTACCTCTTGGAATATCCTTCCAAATGATAGATTAGCTGCATACATATCTGGTTAAACCTCAAGGTCTACAACGATGGTACTCATGGTGGTGAGTAATGTAGAACACTGACTTAGGGCCTCGACAAAATGGTTTAGACTTCCATCTTGGTGACTTAGAGTAAAGGTGAACTCTTGTAAATAAGCCACCCACTTGACATTCCACATACTCAGCTTGTGTTGACCATTGAGGTACTTTAATGCTTCATGATCAGTAAACAGGATGAACTCTTTCTGTACTAGGTAGTAACGTTAATGCTTCACGTACTTCACAATAACTATAACTCCAAGTCATAGGTAGAATAATTTTTCTTAGACCCGGAGAGCTTCTTGCTGAAGAAAACAACTGGCCACCCAGATTGACTTAGAATACCCCCTATACCTATGCTGGATGTATTACAGTTGATCTCGAATAACTCGTCAAAATCAGTAAGGGCCAGAATTGGTGCTTCTGCCATCCTCTGTTTGATCAATTGAAAGCTAGCCTCTGATTCTTCATACCAATTGAAATCTCTTCTCTTGAGACACTCGATGATAGGAGCAATCAAAGTGTTGAAATGCTTGATGAACTGACAGTAGAAAGAAGATAAGCCATGTAAACTTTTGACATCGTGCAAGGTCCTCTGTTGAGGCCACTCCATGACTACATCTATCTTTACTTGATCTACATGTATACCATCAGTAGACACAATCAAGCTGAGAAATGATATCAATATAGTAAAGAAAGAACACTTCTTCTTATTTACAAATAAGCACTCCGTTTTCAGCTTTTCGAAGATAGCAAGAAGACGATTGAGGTGTGATGCCCATGTCAGAATGTAAACGAGGATATTATCAAAGTAATACCATCACAAACTTTCCCATAAAGGACCGCAAGACTTGATGCATAAATCTCATGAAGGTGCTAGATGCATTGGACAATCCAAAAGGCATGACCATCCACTCATATAACCTATGCTACGTCTTGAATACCATCTTCCATTAATCACCATGTCTTATTTTGATCTAGTGGTATCCACTTCTAAGGTCAATTTTTTTGAATACCATAGAACCTATAGCTGATCCAACATGTCATCCAAGTGGGGAATTAGAAATTATACTTTATTGTAATATTGTTGATGGCTCTGCTATTAACACACATATGCCACAATTTATCATTCTTCGGTACTAGTAGGGTAGGAACTGCACAAGGGCTCATGCCCTCTCGGATGTGTCCTTTTTCCAGCAACTCCACCACCTGATGCTACAATTCTTTAGCTTCCTTAGGCTAAGGCAATAAGTTGCCTGATTAGGCAAACTTTGACTATAGAACAAGGTCAATATGATGCTAGATATATTACATAAGCTGTAGCCTAGAAGGAGGATCCTCTGGCATTAGCTCATCAAAATCCGCTAACAATTGTTGTACTTCGGTTGGTAACTCAGCGTTCAAGGCAAAAGCAATGTTTTGGCACGGTAGCAAACTATATACAACTCCATGCTCCACTGCATCTAAAAATCTAGATATAGAAAGTAGATTAGTATTTTTAGCTATCGGAATTGGAGTAGTTTCTTCCCGCCATGGCGCTAATACAATCCCTTGATGTAAAGGATATATGTATTCTTTTGCCCATTATGAACAACACTGTGATCATACTACCAAGGTCACCTCAATAATACATGACACACATCCATGACCACCACATCACTCCAAGCACTATCAAAATATTTGTCATTTGAAAAGGAAATGACATCTCTGGTCCACGATTACCTCACTTTCATTATTCAACCAGGATAACTTATAGGGTTTAAATGATGGTCTATCTTTAGTTAAAATTTGTGGACAACCTCAATAGATATTCCTTTCTCATAACTGTCACTGTCGATTATCATCTTGCATACTTTATCCGCAATGGTGCAGATAGTGTGAAAAATATTTATTCTCAACCAATCATCTCCTAAATCACCCTTAGGAGTCAGCAATCTTTTACGAATGACCATAGTATCATGACTATCACCATAAATCAATTCATCAGATGCATCATATATTAGATCGCCAATTGTTATTGTATCCTGTATCACTTCTTCCTCGATCAACATGTTTTTTTCCCTTTGGATCAGTAGAATAGGGTTTCTTACATTGGTGCGTCATATGTTCCTGTTCACCATATTGATAACATCTTATAGGGGCTTAGAGTAAACCTGCGGTGACCGCTACGGTGGCCGTGCTATGATGGCTGCTACGATGGCTACTGTGGTGAATGACGAGATTTTTTAGAGTGAGTTGGCCGACTGTTCTAGTCATTTTCCCCCACTTGTTTATAATTTTGTTTCTTTTTAGCTGCCAGTGCATGATAAAAGGTCTCTGACACCATCAAAAATGAATGGAAATTGAGAGCATCTTGCAAGGCCAAGCGCAAACCCCCGATGTGTCGTGCCACCTTTTGCTCCTTCATCTCGGATAGATCATTTTGGTCCATCAGCTAGAAAAACTCATCTATATATTCATCGACCAATTTTGCACCCTGTCTCAACGAGTGAAGTCGCTGGAATAAGGTTTAGGTGTAGGCGAAGGGAAAGAAGTGTTCCTTTATTTTTTTTCTTTTATAATCTCCCAGTCATCTTTTTGGGATTTACCTTATTTGTCTAGAGAGTGTCACATCTGTTTCCACCATACCTGTTGGGATCGATGGCATGGCTAGAGGGGGGGTGAATAGCTTGGTCACCGCAATTCAGAATTCTTCCTACAACGTTAGCACAAGAGGATGCTTAACAATTAAAATAAACAATGCTAACACATTACCGGTTTACGTGGTTCGGAACTTTCTTGCTCTTACTCCATGGTGTGTCCTTGAGGTGGACGAACCCTTGATCCTTTGGTGGATCACGTCCCGACAATCTCCGGCTAAGTCTTTCTCCTTCTCGGTGGAGAACAATCTCTCACAATCCTTCTTCCTCCTTACAATATGGAGTTAGGGTTTTGGGGAGGAAGATAAGCACTTGGAGCTTGAGCACATGAGCACTAGAGTGAAGATCTTACAATGAAGACCTAACCTCTTCCAAGTCTCAAGCTCCCATTTAAATAGTGGAGAGAGCTATTAAACAAACAACTCAGCCCCGACATTAGTAGACTGCCCCTAGGGCCAGTCGACTGGTACCTCAGCCAATGGCTCTATTTCGATCAGACCAGTCGACTGCTCTGGAGATCAGTCAACTGCTCCCTCCTGTTCAACCTCACAGAAAGATGAGTCGACTGGTGTCTATACCAGTCTACTGCTATAGTGCGCTCTCAGTAGTATTAGTGGACTGATCCCTTGCCAGTAGACTGATCTACTTACAAATGCACTCTCAACCTCACCAGAGTTCACCCTTCGCATATGCCTTAAAGTCTACTTCCTTGTCTTGCCTCTGAAGTCCTCTTCCTTCGGATCTCGACCCTCGGATGCGCATTCAAGCCCATGGCTTGTCTCCATGCCATCCTTTACGTATGCCTTTGAAGTTCACTTCCTCGACTTGCCCCTGAAGTCCTCTTCCTTCGGCTCTCGTCCCTCGGATGCTTCACTTCGTTAATCCTTATGTGTGATTCACTAAGTCCTGCACGACTCAAGCACACATATCAAATCAACATGAAAACCTAACTTAATCATATTGACACACACATCAAAACCCATGATCTACCCGATCAACCTTGGGTCGATTGTACTAACAATGTCCCCCTTTTTGATGTGTGGCAATATGTTTAAGTTAAGTACAAAGATAACAATTGAAAATTAAAAGCATAGCAAACTAAGAAGTATAAACATGTATCCTCCCCCTTAACCTATGCCTTAACACATAATTTTCAATTTTAGCACAACCATAAAGAATTAAGTTAAAATCTAACTTAAACTTTTCAATTCTCCCCCTTTGACACCATTAAAAAGATTGCTCCAAGTAATATTACCCTTTGGAATCAATTAGATACTTCTTTTTTTTTTCTGAAAAATCCTAGAAATCAAAAAATTCTGGTGCTAGTCGATTGAGTCAGATACCAGTCGACTGGTCTCAGCGAAATACCAAGTCATACAATGTTCAGTCGACTGCCCCCTGGACCAGCCGACTGATACATATCAGTCTGAAAATTTCAACCTTTGAGCTAAAATTCAGAAATGCATAAAAAATTCCATAAAATTCAAAAAATTATGAAATTTTGCAAACATATTTCTTGTGATGTTTTCTAATTGAGAAAAATATATTTTCATGAAAAATCCAAATATATTTGACTTTTTGACCAAAACTTAAATTCTTTGAAAATACTCAATTTTGTATCAAATTTACATCTTAGTTTTGAAACCATGTGTTTTACAATCCTATGTCATAGCAAATAAAACACAGAAATATTTTCAAATCATTTAAAATGTCCAACTATGATCTATGGGCAAGATGTCCATTAATTAAACATTTATTTTCCCCATAGTTGGTCTATTATCACTAATGTGATACATCCAATAACTCATCAAAATGCCATAAGCATAAGTGAGTTATTTGTATCATCCTAACATCCCATATGCAATCATAAATCAAAGTGATATTAGATGTTCTAAAGGTACACCTTATTTAGCCCCATTTTATCAAAAATTCCTATTTGGGCTAAGTACTCTCCCTTAATGTCTCAAGTCAACCAAATTTCAAAAAATTTAAAATTTTAACAACATGGTTGACTCAACCCAAATCCTCTAATCCTTGAGGATTGACTTTGGTACATAATAGAATGTTTCCTAATTGGGTTAACTAAGTACTCCTTGGGGATCCATTTCTTACTTAGGGTTTTGATTTTTGCTTGTCCTCTAGCAAGTAGGCAATGATAGATTTTTCCATTGCTAGACTTCCCAAAACCTAATTTCTCTTTCTTAAAACTTGCCCTTTGACTCTCAATGATCATATCTAGTGTCTTTGAGTCAATTTCAAAATTTTTAAGGGCTCTCGTAAGACTATCTACCTTTTCCCTTAATTCCTTATTTTCTTCTTCTAAAGATGAGTCACTTGAACTAGAAGAAGAAGCATGCACATCATCCTTAACTTTCATGGATTCTAATTTTTTCCTTTAGCATGCAAATTTTACTTTTCAAATCCTTAATCTTCTTCCTAGCCTTAAACAAATCATCATTAGTGCTAGAAATTATTTTTACAAGTATAGAAGTGGGTAAATTGTATACCTCACTTATCGAGACATCCGATTCCAAAGTTGGGCCTCCCCCTTCACTTCCCTTCATCTTCACTTGAGCTCTTCTCTTCTTCAAATTTGGATGACGTGGAGGCAATGTCTTCAATTCCCATTAGTGTGAAATGGGATACATGATGTTCCTCCTCCTCCAATGAGGATGAATCATCCCATGTAGCCTTTAAATTTTGCACCTTCTTCGCCTTTTCATTTGATTTCTTCTTTTCTTCTTTCTTCTTTCCTTCCTTCTTCTTCAAGAGGGGACACTCATCTCTCATATGTCCTTCTCCTTAACAATTGTAGCAAATAATCTTTCTTGTTCTATTTTTTCTCCTTCACCCTTTCCTACCATGAGATTTGTTAGTCAAAAAATGTTTAAATGCTTTTCTCATTTTTCTTACGATGTAGGCTTCCACATCACTATCCATTGATGCACTTGATTCCTCGGAATTCGATGAGGAAGCCTTCTTCTTTTTACCTTTTCCTTTGTTTGTCACAAGGGATATACTCTTCGATTTGTATACTTCTTCAATTATTCCTCCAACTCGAGTTTCGTGAAGCTCCATGGTTAAGAAGAATTCCTCTAGTGATATTTTCTCTAGATCCTTGAATATATAATACGAGTCCACCATTGAGCTCCAATTTGATGTTCTTGGAAATGCATTGATGGCTTTCATCTAGATGTCTCGGTTGGATAGTTGTTCTCCTACACTTGTTAGTCTATTAAGTATTTCCTTAAATCTAACATGTAAATTTGATACTTTCTCCCCTTTGTCAAGTTTGATATTGTTGAGTTAGGATCAGAGAAGATCTCTCTTTGCCATTTTTGCCTCCAAAGTGCCCTCATGAAGCTCTATTAGCTTATCCCACAAGTCTTTGGCACTTGAGTAGCTCCCAATCCTTGTGACTTCTTGTTGGGGGAGCACACTTAGTAGATGATGCAAGGCTTTTGAATTCGCCAAGTAATCATCTCTTTGCTTCTTGCTCCACCTTATCTTCTCAAGAAGCTTATTTTCTTGATCCCTAGGCACTTCAAAATCATTTTCCATGATTAGCATAATATCAAAGTCGGTATTGAAAAATACCTCCATCCTTTTCTTTCACTAAACAAATTCTCCTTCAAACTTTGGTGGTTGGATGTGCGAGCCGACCATTTCAATGCTTTTGCTCTTCTCGACGGTTAGTCCGTTGAAGGCATCCTTGCACTCTAATACCACTTGTTTGGACCGATGGCACGGCTAGAGGGCGGGGTGAATAGCTTGGTCACCCCAATTCGGAATTCTCCCTAAAACATTAGCACAAGCGGAAGCTTAACAATTAAAACAAACAATGCTAACACATTACCGGTTTATGTGGTTCGGAGATTTTTTGCTCCTACTCCACGACGTGTCCTTGAGGTGGACGAACCCTTGATCCTTCGGTGGATCACGCCCCGGCAATCTCCGACTAAGTCTTTCTCCTTCTCGGTGGAGAACAAGCTCTCACAATCCTTCTTCCTCCTTACAATATGGAGCTAGGGTTTTGGGGAGGAAGATGAGCACTTGGAGCTTGAGCACTTAAGCACTAGAGTGAAGATCTTACAATGAAGAGCTAACCTCTTCCAAGTCTCAAGCTCCCATTTAAATAGTAGAGAGAGTTGTTAGACAAATAGCCCAGCCTCGACATCAGTCGACTACCCCTAGGTCCAGTCGACTGGTGGCTTAGCCAACGGCTAGCCTAACGACTCTATTTTGATCAGACCAGTTGACTGCTCTGGAGACCAGTCGACTGCTCCCGCTTGTTCGACCTCAAAGAAAGATGAGTCGACTAGTGTCTATACCAGTCAACTGATACAGTGCGCTCTCAATAGTATCAGTGGACAGCTCCCTTGCCAGTCGACTGATCTACTTACAAATGCACTCTTAACCTCACCGGAGTTCACCCTTCATGCATGCCTTGAAGTCCACTTCCTTGGTTTGCCCCTGAAGTCCTCTTCCTTCGGCTCTCGTCCCTCGGATGCGCATACAAGCCCACAACTTGTCTCCATGCAATCCTTCGCGTATGCCTTTGAAGTCCACTTCCTCAACTTGCCCCTGAAGTCCTCTTCCTTCGGCTCTCGTCCCTCGGATGCTTCGCTCTGTTAATCCTTATGTGTGATTTACCAAGTCCTGCATGATTCAAGCACACATATCAAATCAACATGAAAACCTAACTTAATCATATTGACACACACATCAAAACCCATGATATACCAGATCAACCTTGGGTCGATTGCACCAACAATACCGACACTTGCTCCTTGAGTCTGATGGCAAGTAACTTCACCTTCATCCAATCTAGATCTTGCTTGTATCTAAAGATCCACTCTATTTTGTTGATCTAGTCAATGAAGTCTCTGCTCACAAAAAATCAAAAAAATTGGGCAGATCCTAAAATTCGAAGTCTCAAGCAGTCTCCTCTCGCCCATGATATTTCTGAGGTGTATCATACCGGTGATATGGGTTCTCAAAGAAAACTTAGATACATGATCAGAATTCTATCAATCTTCCACTACAAGAAAATTACTTTTCCACAGCGTGCAATGGTTACATCTGCAGCGCACATTGAATGTTGCACAACTGCAAGTTGTTAAAACTTATAACATTTCGACAGCACGCGGCCGCGTGCTGCGAATAAGTACATCTGAATCGCATGGCTACACGTTGTAGATAAGTGTATCCGCAGCACACGAATATACATTGCCGATAATTAGATCCGCAGCGAGCGACTGCGCGCTGCGGATATTTACATCCGTAGTGAGCGGTCGCCCGTTATGGATAAGTGCATCTGCAAATATCCGTTGCGAGCGATCGGCCGCTGCGGATCTACTTATCCGCAGTGTATATTCGTGTATTGCGGATACTAATATATTTCATATAATTATAATCTTACATATACACATCTACACAATTTTATAATACAACAAATATACCACATCACATCTCTAAAATAATAACAATATTCAAAACTAAAACATTTATAATATCACAAATAATCATCAACACCATAATTTACCAAAATAATATTTCAACTTACTAGCAAAAACCATTACTAACTAGTCATAAGTCTAAAATAATTGAGTAGCAAAAAAAAAAAAATTACAAACTAGTTATAAGTCTAAAGTAAGTAACTCAGTCACAGAAAACTATGAACTTAGATAACCAAGCAACTGTGCTTCATATTACATCTTTGAAAAATAACATTTCATCATTTGGTCGAATGAGGTCCAGCTTGTTCACAAACACTCTATCAATCCAAACTTTCCAACAAGTCCACCAAGAGGAACGTGATGCACTTTTACTTTGGGATCTGTGGATGCTATTCAGCCTTCTGCAACAACTCCATCAATACTCCAATGAAGCATCTTACATTTAGTATTATCAATGATATCTCCACGACTCAAGGTCTTTAATTGTAACTGTATAACCAAAAAAATCTGTAAGTTATAGCAATGATATTTCCACGATAAAAATTAACCAAGCTACAATACACATGCATATATAATTCACAAAAGTTACAAGGTGACAATAAATGAATATGCATTGCTTTTGTTTATTCAATTCTGTGGATGCACCAAAATGAATAAACCCATTTAAATATAAAATATTAGTTAATGTTAAATGAACGTATGGTAACTGTGTTTCTACAATTGCATGTATGCTAACCTCAGATCCAGAATTGTTTGTTACATATAAAATATTATCTACAATTGCATGTTTCTACAATTACATCTACAATTGCATTTATTGTTTCCTGATAATGATAGTCTTCACCTAGTGTGATAAATTAGTTGCATCAACTTAAGTAAAAATAATAGATAGCAACAATGAGAAAATCAGGATGAGAATATCTTGCAACTCAATATGCAAGATATCCACATTTCAAAATAATAACATTTACATTTTGCAACAGTTAAGTGAGAGACATAAAACATTATGAGATAGATTTGGCAACATATTATATCAGGGAGATTGTATCTTGTTACCTAAGTTGTAGTTTGTTGTTGGCTAACATTGCAAATATTATCAATTTTTTTTGCACCATGGATATCAACACTGCCATGAATATAATTGTCAATATCGCTACCAATACCACCACTAGCAACCTAATTTTACAACAAATTATATCAATTAATACTTGTTGAGGCAATCAGCCCTTAAATGATTTGAAGATCATGGTTTTGATGCGTGGGCGAATATGTTCAAAGTTAGAGTGTTATGTTGTATTTGATATGTGTGATTGAGTTTGCAGGACTTGGAGAATCACACATGGTGGACATATCCGAGGGACGAGAGCCGAGGGAGAAGAGGACTTCAAGGGGCGAGCCAAGGGAGCAGACCTGAAGGCACACGCGAAGGAGAAGGTCCAGAGTGACTGGAACTGAGCTGCGAGGCAGGGCAGTCGACTGGCCCAGAGGCAGTCGACTGCCAAAACTCACAGAAAGTTTGCAGCGTCGGACCAGTCGACTGGCCGCTGGGCAGTCGACTGGTATACCCCCGAAACTAGCCGTTGGCTAGCAATTAATGCTAGGCCAGTCGACTGCCCCAGGGGCAGTCGACTGGTGCGGGCTGGACAGATTGTGAATCTGTCCTGTTCACCTATAAAAGGAGCACGTTTTGTACGTGTACAGTACGGTTCCATACAGTAACGAAGTGCTGCCAAATTGTAGAGTGTTTCTTGCTTCCTCTATTGTATTTCTGCATCTGTAAAGAGGAAGATCTTGCTGTAAAGGTTTCTCCACCTCAAGGAGACTTTTCGATAGTGAAAAGTGGTGCTCGCGGCGTGGATCCTTGGACTAGTCACCCATCTGGGTGGATACCAAGTAACTGATAAGTGTTAGCATTGCTTCTGTTTCTTTTACATATTATTTCCGTTGCGCTAACAACTTTGTAGAGATCCGAAAAAGTGCATTCACCCCCCCCCTCTGCATGCCTAAATCGATCCATCAGTTGGTATCAGAGCGAAGTGCGTTTTGGAAGATCTAACAATCAACCAGAACAAATTGTAATGGCGTTTCAAGAGGGATAATCTACCGTACGACCTCCGTTCTTCGACGGGAACGACTTCGCCTACTGGAAAGGTAGAATGCAATACTACCTTATGAATGACATAGAAAATTGGATAAGTGTTGCAGATGGCTTCGAGGCGCCCATCGATGAAAGAGGAGACCCAACACCGATGAGATCATGGTCGAAGGAGGTGATGAAAAGGGCGCAGTCTAATGCCAAGGCCACCACCACATTGCAATGCGGGCTCTCGAAGGAGCAACTGAACAAGGTGGGGTCATTCAAGAGCGCCAAGGAACTATGGGACAAGTTGGTTGAACTGAACGAGAGGTCCAACGAGTCTAGAAGAGCCAAGAAGGACCTTCTAGTGGCTCAACTGCAATCCCTGTCCATGAAGAGCAACGAAACCGTCAGCCAGCTACATGGAAGGGTGAAAGAAGTGATAAATTAGCTCCATGTGATTGGAGAGAAGATAGAAAACCGGGACATCGTCAGGTATGTTTTACAAGCATTCCCAAGAACCACCTTGTGGGCATCCATGGTTGATGCTTACAAGGTATCAAGGGACTTATCTTTAGTAAAATTAGACGATTTATTTTGTGAATTTGAACTGCACGAGCAAGCTAACATTACGGCCAAAGAGAAAGGTATTGCTTTTGTTGCAGAAAAGGAGAAGAAGAGGAGGAAGGAGAAGAAGAAGGTGGTCTACTCATCTTCATCAGATTCAGAGGAGTCAAGCACCTCTATGGACAGTGACCAAGAGGCCTTCATGGTAAGGAAATTTCGTAGAGCATTTAAAAGTTTATCTAACAAGTCCTATGCTAGGAAAGGGGCCAAAGGTAAGGGTAAGGCCAAGGACATAATTTGCTACAACTGCCACCAAGAGGGACATATGAAGAATGAGTGCCCTCAACTGAAGAAAAGGAATGACAAGAAGGAAGAGAAGAAGAAGAGTGACAAGAAGAGATCAAAGAGAAAGGAGAAGGGTGCCACCAACCTCAAGGCAACTTGGGATGATCCTTCATCCTCAGAGGAAGAAGAAGAGCAAGTCTCCCACTTTGCTCTTATGGCACAAGATCATTCGGACTCATCGGATGATGAACGAAGCTCAAGTAGCGAAGATGAGAGCTCCTCCACTTCATCATCAGAGTCAGAAGCTTCGGTAAGTGAGGTATACCACTTACCCTCCTCTACTTTAGTGAAAATAATCTCTAGCATGAACATGGACTTAGCTAAGACTAGAAGTAAAGTTAAGGATCTAAAAGAACAAATTGCCATGCTTAGAGTAGAAGCTACTAGACTTAAGGATTTGCATGCTAGTTCTACTTCTTCACATGTTTCACGCCTTGAAAATGAAAATAAGGAATTAAGGAAACAAGTAGATGACCTCACAAAGGCCCTTAGGAAATTCCAGGTGGGATCTAGTAACTTAAATATGATCATCAACAGTCAAAGGGCTGTGTACAACAAAGCCGGGTTGGGTTATAGGCCTAAGACCAAGGAGGTAGCCTTTGTTTCACTTACCGATAGGATTGGTGCATCTAGGAGAGTAGGAGCTAGGGGAACCACAAAGAAGGCATGGGTACCTAAGAGATTTCTAAATGATGCTTATGGATCAAAGATATGGGTACCAAAAGAGTATGTTTTCCATGTTGTTTAGGTAAAGGTGAAGGAGGCCCCAACAATGTGGATAGTAGATAGTGGATGCTCAAGACACATGACCGGAGAAGTGAGCAAGTTCACCACTATTAGCTACCTAAGAGAAGGGACGGTCTCCTTTGGGAATAGTGGAAAGTTGAGGATTATTGGTAGGGGCACAATTGAGGTATCTCCCACCATTTCAATACATAAAGTACTTTTAATCAAAGACATGAAATTCAATTTATTAAGTGTAAGTCAATTATGTGATGCCGATTTTTAAGTAGAATTTCATGCTAGAAAATGCATCATTAGACATAATGAATCAAATGCTATCATATTAGAAGGGTTTAGAGAGGTAAATCTATATTATCTTGATCTATCTTATGCTACTAACAATGTTGTTAAGTGTCTCATGTCTAAAGAAGAAGAAGGGTGTTGTGGCACCGGAGACTTAGACATGTCAACATGAGGAGCATTGCAAGAGTGGCCAAGGAAGAATTGGTGAAGGGGCTCCCAATGCTCAATACGAGAAGAACAAGTTGTGTGATGCATGCCAAGAAGGTAAGCAATCAAAAGCATCACACAAAGGTAAAACTCTAATCACCACTTTCTTACCTTTAGAACTTTTGCATATAGACTTGTTTGATTGCCATAGTACCCCCTCACTTGTAGGAAGTAAGTATTGCCTAGTAATAGTAGATGACTTTTCTAGGTTTACATGAGTCTATTTCTTGAAACATAAGGATGATACCCTAGAGATATTCATAGGATTTAGTAAAAGGGTAGAAAATGAAAAGAACATCAAAATAAATCGAATTAGGAGTGACCATGATGGGGAGTTCCAAAATGCTAGTTTCACATAATTTTGTGTTGAAAATGGGTACAAGCATGAGTTTTCATGCCCAAGGACTCCTCAACAAAATGGGGTAGTTGAGAGAAGAAACCGAGCCCTACAAGAAGCTGCTAGGACTATGCTTAATGCATATTGTAACGACCCACCTTCTAGTACACTAAGCTTTAAGGCGGATCGCTACGTAAATATATATATCTACCTGATTTCTGACTGAGTAACTTAGGAATTTCAACAACGATATGTAAAAGCATAAACATAAACGTGCCAAGTTGGTATCAACTTCTTTATTGAAACCATTCATTATGCATATCTAAGGGCATTCTTAGCTACTACATGTCATTCTATATGGTGCATATATCTTAAAACAAGCATATCCTATGTATTTAGCATGTAAATCAAAAGTATCAAGTTCTTATCTCTAAAGCTTAAGCATGGGTCTAAATTACCATATTACAAGTAGTAACTCGTATCATTCAACATTCGCTAAGCAAGTATTAACACAGGTAAATAAACTACTTTAATATACTAGGCACCACAAATAACGAGTCTAAACAGGTTAATACATGGTTCTTATAATATATCGCGAAATAACTGAAGAAGCATAAACAAGAAAATTAAAGAAGCATACTAGACACCACGAATACAAGTCTACTTAAGTTCATACATGGTTCACATAATATATTGCGGAATAACTAAAGAAGCATAAAGAGGGTTATTCTATGCTTTACAAGTTTCGAAGACTTTTATTCCAACTCCACCATCACACACACTTTGCATCAAGCCCGCCGCCTCCGCTACTAGTGCTTTCCTTTACCTGTATCTGCAGTATAAGGAAATGCAAACTAATAAGCATAAAGCTTAGTAAGTACCGTCTAGCCTCACAAAATCATGAAAACTCGAATTATGCTTTTGTAAAACATGCTATGCACATACATGCTCATATCCATAAGTAATCATGTTAGGCTCATGCTAAAATACATATCATAGGATGTCATGGCATATAGCTGAGACATGGCACATACTGAACTAAAACTGAAAAGTAAGCTATAGCATGACATACATATCTGAACTGGAACTAACTAATATAAAACTAATTATTAAATTCACCACATGCTAATATGAATTTTTGAAAACTAAATACATATAGTAGGTGAAATAATAATCAACTGCTGTGGGCCCGGCAATGTACTAACTGTGCGCGCATCCCTAATAAACCTGAGGTAGCAAATCCCGAATCCATGAGGGTTCTACTAGGTTATCTAAACCTAGGGGCAACTAGGAGCCCATCCTATACTAGGTTATCTAAACCTAGAGGCAACTTGGAGCCTATCCCTGGACCGAAGTCCGGTACAATGCCACTGAAAATAAAATAGTCCTTTATACTTTTCTTTTTTTTTTTGATTCTTGCTTTTACTAGGTTATCTAAACCTAGGGGAAACTAGGACCCCATCCCACTTGACCTTGGTCCCAATCATAACTGAAGCAAGAATTTCTATTCTTCAATGCTCTCTATAGCATTAACTGACTAACAATTTAACAAACACCTTGCGACTTAACCCTTTCTTTTCTTTTAAAGTCGCTCCCTAGGCACTCGAACGTGCTCCTTAACTCGAAACTGAAGGGTAAGTGCACTCAAGCCCATCCAGGGATACCTTCAGACTCTAAAACTAATATGAAGGGTTAATACAACGTGCTGGTTCATAATCCATAATTTTTAATCGTAGGACATACATATAAGGAAATAAAGCATACGAAACGTCAACCGAAACTACTTATACTGCAGGTGAGCGGTACTTACTTCCTGCGCTAGATTTTCTTACGAATAAACTCTGAAATTCCTGAGGAAACGTCGAACTACAACGTTCTTCTTGCTTCTTGGCGTTCTCCTCGCGTCTACGAGGGTCCCCGTAGAGAATAGGGCCTCTCGAGACCTTCCCTTGGCTTCCCCTTTGTCTTGGGCGGCAAGAGAAGAGGAGAAGAGGAAGAAAACGCAAGAGAGGAAGAGGAGAGGAGGAGGGGCGTCGGCGCTGCAACCTTGGCTCACGAAAACCTAAAATCTCCTCCTCTAATTCTTTAATTCGTTATTTATATTAAGTTGTAAAAAAAAATCCTAAGTAAAATACATATCTAGAATACTCGATTGTTTCCTTCAACGAAACTCCCATTGGCCTGGTGGTTTGTGGAGCCATCCCAAGGGTTTACTCTAGCGGAGGTTGCGGGTTCAAAACTCACCTATGGCCACCAAATCATCTTTTTTATTTTTGGCACTTCTTTTTATGGAAAAATTCCATAAAAATATCTACAAATTCCAGAAAAATCCTAGGATATTTCTAAAATTATTTGAGGAAATTTTTGTGCTTTACAATCCCCCATACCTTATAAAAAGTTCGTCCTCGAACTTAAAACAACTCTGGATATTTCTGTCTCATGCTGTCCTCTGGTTCCTAGGTTGCCTCTTCTACTCTGTGATTTTGCCATATGACTTTCACTAATGGTACCTCCTTGTTTCACAATTTCTTAACTGCTCGGTCTATTATCTGGATAGGCCGACTATCATAACTGAGATCTTCGCGAACTTGTTCCGTCTGTGGCTCTATCACCTGGGTGGCATCTGGGATATGCTTCTTTAGCATGGAAACATGAAATACATTGTGGATAGCTGACATCTACTGAGGTAGCTCCAACTCATAAGCTACTTTGCCAACTCTTCTAGAGATGGGGTATGGTCCTACATATCTGGGACTCAGCTTGCCCTTCTTCCCAAAACGCATTACTCCCTTCATGGGAGCCACTTTGAGGAATATTGCATCCCCAACTTCAAACTCCATTGGTCTGCGCCGTGTATCAGCATAGCTCTCCTGGTGGCTCTGAGCTGTTTCTATTCTCTGGCGGATCTGCTGTATGGCTACGGTGGTATCATCTATAAGATCTGTCTGTAGGCCTAACTCTTGCCTCTCACCACCCTCGTACCAACAGATAGGAGATCTACACCTCCGCCTATATAAAGCCTCATAGGGTGCCATGCCGATAGTGGCCTGATAACTATTGTTGTAGGCGATTTCTACTAAGCACAGGTATCTGCACCAACTGCCCTTGAAATCTAGAGCACAAGCTCTGAGCATATCTTCTAGTACTTGATTAACTCTCTCTGTCTGACCATCTGTCTGAGGATGGAAAGCTGTGCTAAACTTCAGTTTGGTGCCTAGTGCTGTCTGTACGCACTCCCAGAAGTGTGAAGTGAACCTACTGTCCCGATCTGAGATGATACTCCTAGGGACCCCATGTAGCCTGACGATCTCCTTGAGGTATAACTGAGCTAGTTGTTCCATAGAATAGGAGATCCTGATAGCTAGGAAGTGGGCAGACTTAGTCAATTTGTCTACTATTACCCAGATTGCATCATATCCATTCGTTGTTCGGGGTAGTCCCACTATAAAATCCATGGAAATATCTTCCCATTTCCATTCTGGAATCTGAATAGGCTACAGAACTCCACCTGGTCTCTGATGTTCTGCCTTGACCCTTTGGCATGTCAGATAGGTACTGACATATCTGGCGATGTCTCTCTTCATCCTAGGCCACCAAAAACGTCCCCTGAGGTCTTGGTACATTTTGGTGGAACCAAGATGCATCGCATAAGGAGATCCATGTGCGTCCTCTAGGATCTTCCTTCGGAGCTCTTCTTGGTTCGGAACACATAAGCGGTCACCGTAGTACAGTGTCCCACTCTCTGTTAGGCGAAACTCCCCATTTTCTGATTCCGCTATCCCCTGCTTGATTTTCTGAAGGTCAGGATCTTGATCTTGTGCTGTCTGGATGTCTTCAATTAGGGTTGACACTAATGTCAAAGTGGAGAGCTGCCCAACTAAAATTTCCAGTCCGAACTATGATATTTCCTTCCGAAGGGGCTGTGACATCGTAGACAAAGCTAGTAGGGTGGCACTAGATTTCCTGCTAAGCGCGTTTGCCACCTTATTAGCTTTACCTGGGTGGTAGAGGATGTCAATGTCATAATCCTTGACCAGCTCAAGCCATCTGCATTGCCTCATGTTCAGATCCTTCTGAGTAAAGAAATACTTCAGGCTCTGATGATCTGTGAAAATCCTACACTGAGCTCCGTATAAGTAATGCCTCCAGATCTTGAGAGCAAACACCACTGCAGCTAGCTCAAGGTCATGAGTAGGGTAATTCTTTTCATAATCCTTGAGTTGTCTAGAGGCATAGGCGATAACCTTGCCATTCTGCATCAGCACTGCTCCAAGTCCTAATTTAGAAGCATCACTATATATGTCGAAGCTGTCAGTGGTCTCTGGAAGAGTCAGGATGGGAACACTAGTCAATCTTCTCTTTAATTCTGTAAAATTGTTCTCGCAGTCCTCTGTCCACTGAAACTTCTTGTTCTTTCTGGTAAGAGCTGTCAGTGGGGAGGCTATTCTGGAGAAATTTTCCACGAACTTCCTGTAGTAACCGGCTAGACCCAGAAAACTTCTGATCTCACTGGCATTCTTCGGTCTGATCCAGTTACTTACTGCTTCTATTTTGCTGGGGTCTACCATCACCCCTTCCTTGGAGATGATGTGACCTAGAAAAGACACCTGATTGAGCTAGAATTCACATTTTGTGAATTTTGCATACAGCTGGCTCTGCTGAAGAATCTGCAATACTGTCCTGAGATGCTCAGCATGTTCCTCCTGAGTTCCTGAGTAGATAAGAATGTCATCAATGAAGACGATGACAAACTTATCTAAGTACTCCCTGAATACTCGGTTCATGAGGTCCATAAATGTCGCTGGAGCATTTGTGACCCCAAAAGGCATGACTACAAACTCGTAGTGCCCATATCTGGTTCTGAAAGCTGTCTTGGGAATATCACCCTCTCTGACTTTGACCTGGTGATAGCCGGATCTCAAATCTATCTTTGAGAAAACTGTGGATCCCTTTAGCTGATCGAACAAATCATCGATCCTAGGTAGAGGGTACCGGTTCTTAATGGTGACTTGATTCAAAGCTCGGTAATCTATACACAAGCGCATGGACCCGTCTTTCTTCTTCACGAACAACATTGGAGCTCCCATTGGTGAATGACTAGGGCGTATGAAGCCCTTGTCGAGCAGCTCCTGTAGTTGCTCCCAAAGTTCTCTTAATTATGCTGGAGCCATACGGTATGGTGCTTTTGAAATGGGGTTGGTACCTGGAATGAGATCTATCTTAAACTCTATCTCCCTGTCTGGTGCTAAGCCTGGTAACTCGTCAGGGAAGACTGCTGGGTAGTCACATACCACTGGGACCTCTTCTAGCTTTTGGTCCTTGACTTGTTCGGCATGGACTACATGCTAGAAATCCAGCACATCCTGTACTCAGTAGTTTCCGTGCTTTCATGGCGGAGAGAAATTTCTTGGCCTTCTTCTTCGGTTCTCCGATGTATTCAAACTGCTCTCCTGCCTCTGGTTGGAATACGACTTTCCTTTTTCGGCACTCTATAGAAGCGCCGTATTTGCTCAGGAAGTCCATCCCAAAAATGACATCATAGTCGGACATATTCAGTATTACCAGATCACAGTAAAGCT